>KZ308161.1:0-130195 GCA_000376725.2 Ladona fulva
TGTTTAAATTTATGTAACACCTCATACTTTAGACCTGCTCCTGTCTGTTTGAGAAATCAGTACTGCTTAGGAATTTTTTGATCTTTGGGGAGTGGGGCGTCTTGAATATACTCCCCTTCTCTATCTGTGTACAATGGTGAAGAAGGTTGTATTTGTATAATTCATCAGTTCCTCCTGATTTGCTAGAGCCAGCCTCTCTCGTAGTTGCTGTTTTTTGATGGATTCCAAAAAATTCCATCTAAATACTTTATTTCTCATGCAAAGAGAATTACTTGGAACTGGCAATTTTATAGGAGAAAGTCAAACTCTCTTCGTAATGAGCTAAAGATTCTCGACGAGGTATTGCCAAAATCAAACCTTCCAAACGTACTTGGTGGATATTTATCCCCCCAATGAACTCAAGAGGGAAGTGCAGTTTATTCCATCACCATACCATGCTTTTGACAGATCTACAATTATTGATTTTAAAATATCAGATACGTAATACCTATATAAATATAACTCAGATTGGACCTTCGTGGATGTTTATTTACATTCTGAGGCTCCAGGGTCCGCTGTAGATACACAGGCGCCCCACAGGCGAGATCACAACAAGGGGTCACCGCCTGCGACTTTCTGCATCACTTGCAAAAGAGAGCATATACTCAGGGCTCCCTTAACTCGATAGCAGCACAATGATTTGCTCACCTCTCTTATCACCCAGAGCTTGCCCTGGGAGGCGTCTATACGGCACATTTATAACCGAGGTATACTTTATAATTTCAACAATGCGTAGAAAAGATGCATCTATTTGCATGGCCAATACGACAAATTGTATTTATTTAAGAAAATATGAATTAATTCTGAGAGACCTTCAGGTGTCGGCCTTGCCTCCTACTTCTTGCCTTTTATGAGGTCAACGAACGCGACTGACCAGACGTCAAGAGGCAACGGAAAACTTGCCAGGTGACCTTTGCAGACGTGGAAGTACAAATGCAATAACACTTCATTGGATACTCTAAGAGGAATGACTCAAAATTGAAAATGATCGAATTATTATTTGCCAGTTTATTTAAAACAAAGTCTTCGCGTCTAACTCAGAAATTTACAGACACGGGCATGGACTTTTGTTATTTCCATTGGAACTTTCTGCAAAACGAGAGAAGAGATTCAACAATTTACTCTATTGCACTCCATCCCTACAGAATGGTAGCATTGGTTGTTGCGCTACCAATTTCTGAAATTGAGGATCTTAATGTCGCGAGGCAGGCGCGCTGCGATGATCTACCGCGAAATTTAAATCCATCTGAAAAACTTCGGTCCCGTTCGACGAAGGAATGCGGCGTTGAACACAACTCGGCCAACGTAAGTCAGTTGTTTATCGGCGGGCTAGCCGTGAACATCGGTAGTGGCCTGTGAGGGCAATGGATACATGACAGAAATCATCAGACAAGGTGTGCATTATATTCGTTTACCGATACTGTGTTATTTATGTGCTGTTGCAAGAACGAAAGTTATTGTTATGGGATTTAGTATGAAAATTATATATATTTTCATTTGCCTTGTTTAAATTTAATTTGGTCGCTTTAAAATTGATATTTTTCGTAAAAATTACGGGAATTGTGTTTTTAATGCGTTTTTCGGTATTTATTTAGAATGTGAGGAGACAATTTCTGTCTGATTATGATAGACCTAAGACGTACAGCTTTTTTCCAAATTAATATTTCTTTATTCGAATTTTTTCTCAATTTAATTAACCTAAGCGTAATATAAGGAGATGATTTTTAAATAAACTCTTCAAAACCATAACTTCGCAAGATCAGAAGTAGTTTTATTCTTGTGTGAACAATCCAATGGACTTGGAGGTGTAGGTAGATTCCAGGTCGGACTCGGTCATGCTGCTGTCAGCTGACTGCCCGCCCGTCCTTGTCAAGTGCAATGGACCGTCTTAAAACGAGCACGGCTGCCTTTATTCTCTTTGCGACTACCCGTGTAAATACTTGCTCCACGCTGCGAATGGTTTAATGTGATTCTCATATGGTTGAGTTCAAATTCTTCATCAACTCTTGAGTCGCATTTTTGTGTAGAGTTATTCACAAGAAGATTTTGTTGGTCCTAGATTCGTGGTGTTTTGTGGTGATTGGGCTAAGGTAGTTGTTCTCAGATGTGGTTCGAGAGAAGTGGGAACGGAAAGGGGTGGGTCCGGTCTGAGTCTGGGGAGTGGATTAGGCAGTGGTGAGATAATGGGAGTGGCTTGTTCAAGAAAAGGAGGAAGGGTGACTCTCAACTAACCGCTTCCTTGGTCCTAAAGAAACAACCTGACTATACTCTCGCCTTCTCGAGAGTCGAGCTTACTAACTATTCGCCATCCTTTGGGGGCGATAGCATCAAAATGATGGTGAAAACCACTTGACTTGCGGTCTCGTGTGCGAGTTCTAACGTTCGTGCTTGCAAGCTGAGAGTCTACTAGCTGCGTATGTATCATTTTCCATCGGCATCGTTCAGTCACCTCTCTATCACGTTGGCTCAAGCTATGTCTCTTGAAGGAGACGAAGAGATTATTTTCGAAACTCTGAACCAATGTTTGCTTTCTCAATCCCTCTAAAAGGTCTGTTATTTTCACGCGATATTTATGCCGTTGTTTCTCTATCACTAAATTCGAGTGGGGTTTTTAATGATTTTATGGGTTTATGATTTTATTGGTGATTAATATTCAGCGAATGAATAGGCGAAAAACTTGTTGCTTGCGTAACCGCCAATTTCTTTCTTCGGATCCGCTGTAATCGGGTTGTAAATAGTTCTTTAGTCACGCGTGGCACAGTTGTGGCTGGATGGTAACCAGCAATCAGTGAAAGGAATGCTTACTTTTGGCCTTACTCTGCCAAGGTTTGGAATTATTGTTTATTTTTTTATTTATCAGACGCTGATGATTATCTTAAGAGGTTGACGTTAAAATGTTTCTAGTAGTCAGTAATATTTCTCGTGTTGTAGTTTCTTATCCTTTGTTCTCCTTATATTACAAGTTAGGCATCAATAACTAAAGTTTAATCTCAAGGTATCTCTTACTTCCTATATAATTTAGTTTCTAATAACTTTTATACTAGTTATCTGCTTAAAATCAATAAAAGTAACCCCGATATGTAATCAGCGAAAAAGCACAGAGAATGCACGAAAACATTTAAAAACATATATCTCTGCTAGTTTTCATTTCACCACTCATATTCTGGTTGGAGGTAGAGCAATCTTGGAATTCATCCACTCCGCTGTCGCAACAAACGGTTACTAATTGAACATAAGAAGAAAAAGTTTCCATGCATAATTCACAAAGGAGAATATTGGAATAACACGTGACAAATCATAGGACGATGAATTTGCAATGTATAATAACTTGGAAAATTCTTAATTTTATCATATTTTTGTAATACAGGAAAGAATATTCTGATGTAATTCATATACGTTCTGTTCAAGTAATACATTAGAGAAATCAAAATCTTATAACCTCTGACTGCTTGTTAGCTTATTTTGATACGCTGATTATTAATATTCCACTGCCAAATTTTTAGAATCTCAAATTTATGTTTTTAACGGTCTACTTTAGGTAATTCGTTTTTGAAAATAAATTTGTGAAGTGCTCTAAAGGACACAAGCACGGAAAATACTTGTTTACGATGGCACTAGGTATTCGAGAAATCCTAATGGCAGAGGTACACCGATAGGCCCCATGAACCGCATAATGCGGGGACCACCCACTCAGGAGGCCCGATTGTCTTCTATACTTTTATCCTCATATTATTAAGGTTTGTTTGGGGACCCTCCCTTTTCGATAAGTACGTGATTGTTGTGGCGCATACATACGTGATAGAAGATCCCTAAACTCATTCGAATACCTGCAGTGCTGTAAATAGCCTATAAATGGCAATATTCCATTTAATGAAATTACCGTAACGACCTGTAGCAGAGCAGGATAAAATCACTCATTGTTGACAAATATCTGATACATTAATTTATGAGAAACTAATTTAGGAAGCTTAAAATTTTGCTTCTGGATATCCCATGGATTCTTATGGATTAAAGACACGGAAGTAGAAATTCGCGTTTTTTGCTTTGTAACATTTCTGTAAAACAGAGCGTAAGAGCTTCACATACTTCAATAAACTTTCTAATACTTCTCACTTTTCATAAAGACCTTAAAAGGACGAAGTCGGAATTGCTATTGCAGTTGCATTTATAACTAATTGCACATATGAGAAACTTATGTCATAGCATAATGTATCGGCATATTCGGTATATAAAATTAAAATGGCATTCATTCCCCTTAAAAAAAAACAATTTAACTTATCTACATTTACGTAAAACCTAGTGGCATGAAATAAAAAGGCATAAAATTTCAAACTTTGCAGAAAATCTCGTTCTTATTTTATAATGACTTTAGAATAAGGGAGGAAATGTGATTAACCTTTAAGTTGCAGATATCGCATAAAATTGCCAAAGAAATCTGCACGTGATATTAAGAGACGATAACCTAAAATATTTTCGTATTTTTAAAGAAAAAATATTGAGGTTATATTAATTATATAGAATAATATTTCAATGTAATAGCAGTTACCATTTGGAATTTTCCATTTACACGATAGAAAATATACATCTTCTATCGCACATTATTAGTGAGCAGATTGTCTACATTTGATGATACGTATTTCTTTTAAATTCATAAAGGAGAAACGTTACGATACTGTTAACTTAAAGCAAATGTAAACAGGACACGCATGGTTATCTAACTTTTGGCGTTGTGTTTCCAACAGTTCTAAATAGCAATTAATACCATCGTATCTTTATTTTCCAAGACTTAGTTTCTGCCGCTCCGCAGAAAAGCCCGTCTTTTTAGTCTCAGCTGTCTAAAAGTGTATTTACGCGCTACCTGATTCTATCCAACCCCGTTTTCTAGATATCCCCGTGTCTACCTAAGGAAGGAGTCTGCGCGACCGTAACGGTATTTCAATGATCATATGTTTTTCACTAAACGATAGTCTTGTGGCCAACCGAACAGATTTTCATCTCTTCAAGGCAGGAGTCGTGTCTTAAGGTTCTCGCGCACGCGGCGGACAAAAGGGCATCACACATATCACCCACAAACCGTCTCGCCATCGTCATCTAGTAGTAGGAAATTGATACTCGACCACAATCTTCGGCTGACGTTTCACGTTTTTTCACCTTTTATACCTTTTTCATCTCCGCAGTTTCCGAACGGTAGCAGGGGCTCCCCTCCCCCCTTCTGTTGCTCGCCTCGGAGAGGTCACCTCAAGAGGTGATGGAGGCTGCGAGCATACTCGGAGTGCTCGGGAGCGGCGTGGCCACGGCGCCCGGGGGCCGAGACCGGGAAGGCCGCCCCCTAGTCATCCTCCGCCTGCCTCCGGTGCCGGAGGCGGACACGGGGAACACAACGGCTGGAGAGAGGTCTCCGACCAGCGTATCAACATTTCGGGAGGAGATGGATTGCGCGCTCCGCTATCTTACGACCACAGCGTTTAGGTGAGCCAAAAAGGAAGAAAACGATCACTTAATTGTTGGTTTGATGAGGAATTTTGTTGGGGGAAATCATATGTTTTCCTCAGTTCATTCTTCCCTCCAACTCGGCAGTGTTTCCGGAATGTTTATATCGGGAAATCTTTTGAAAGGAAGATCGTATGATGTATAGAAAAAGCCTGGCATACTGTATCGAGTAGAGGATTGGATTTATTATGATCCACATGCTTTAGCGTAAATTTTTGGTTAGAGTGTGAAGCGCAACTCAAAGAAATTACACGTAGTTACTCTACATAATAATTTATTACGATCGGTTTCGTCAGCGAGTTGAAATTTCAGGCTCATCTTCACCTGAAGATGTCAACACGTTGACGCAGCAGGTTGTATCAAATCTGTGGATAGATCTATTTCTATGCTAGATGCATTATCTTTAAATATTTTTCGTGTACTTTATTATTTATTTATTTATTTATTTTCATCTTCACTGCAATTTGGCCTTTTAGCCAGGTGGCAGTGCTGGAGGGGAGCATAACATATTAAACATAGTATTGCCCGGCATTTGCCCAAGGACGGTAGGGAAACCCCTCCAAAAACCTCCCGTACTCTCTTATTATCTCTTATTCATTCAAATTATATCCTAAAGAAAAATTCAAGCATATGTTGCTAGTAAGAAATTAATAAAAATAAAATATACTGGAAAACTAGTAAGTTTGTGGAATTCCATACCTTACAAATAAAACACAGGAATAAAATTTTCTTGTCTTTATGATGATGCATGAGATTCCGCATATGCTCTGTGTTACGTTAATCGAATCTATACTTGCTCTTAAAGAAAATTTGATTCCTGTTTATTTTTTCATAGTTAAGTAATTCGACCGTAAAGGGCTGTTCATAAATGAGACTTATGAACAGTACTCAGTGCCGCACAGAAGGTGCTTGCAGGAAACATTTTTTCACATAATAAAAATGAAACTTTGACAGGATAGTGCCCTTATTTAGTAAGAGTCAAGGTAGTGCTCACAACCGTACCATATGTAGGAGCATATCTTTTAGTACTTAATTTTTGTTACCCCCAAGTAAACTCATAGAAGCAGTAATTCGGTGACTTGCGTTATAAATGATTTAATAATTTTATTTTATGCGTTGATTAGCGTGTTTACCTCTTTCAAGAGCATTAAAGTATTATTAAGTCTAGCGATATCCTTATAAACCGGTTAAGTTTGGGCTTAAATCATTTGGAATTTGATGGAAATTTGATTCTCAAATCCAGTACTTGAAGTCTTTCTTTAAATTCTAATATATCCGTAGTTTTCAAACGATCTTCTTCGGTATTCGTTTGAATGTAGATGAAAGATATCAAAGTTTAATACCGGAGATTCATCTTCTGAATGAGTTCGTAACGAATTCAGTAATGGAAGTTTCATCTAAAAACCGGGCTACGGGAAGACTACTTCGGAGAGAAGAATGAATTATAAGTCTAGGAGTGGTGGATAGTAGCTATACACTGCTATCACCAACTATAGTACACTACTATAGTACATATGACCGTTGCTTCTCTGGTGGGATCCAGGCCGAATGAAAACTCGAAACGAGTCTTCACCGTCAGTACCGTCCTTAGGCCTTTGTCTTCAAGGACCCCGCATTAAAGTAAGATCAAATTCATACGATAAAAATAACATTTAACCAGCGCAATATTTTCTTCAAAATCCAGTTTCCCCTTATCGTTGTCTTTCAAAGGAAAGTCAAGGGTATTATTAAAAGGAAACTTAGTGTTGTTGCATTTTATTTTACTGATTAAAACCTTAGAAGTTATTGTTCTCTTCTGGTCCAAAAATATTTCTTGCTTTTGTGATATTTGCATTTCATCATCACATCTCATATAGTGTAAGTCTCCTATTATTTAGTATAAGTAGGGTAGATAAGTCGACGAATTACTTAACATGGAGTACCCAAATCCGTAATATAGTAGACGATCAGTTACGAGTAAGATTGTTTCGACGGGAGAATAGTCAGTGGGAGCGAAGAAAAAGTCCGTGAGCGACGTTACTTTTCCTTAGTTATACATCGCCTTGAGTATGCATGTATTATATGGGAACCTGCCGAAAAGTATTGTACTCGAGAATTGGAAAAGGTACAGCGAAAGGCGATACGTAAAGAATCGTTACGACAAATCATTGAGCATTACCCAAATTCAATCTCTGGAAGATAGGAGATTTAAGTAAAGGCTTGATTTATCTAAGAAGTTGAGAGAAAGTACGTTCTTAGAGGATGTAGCCGATAATATGAAACCCTTCATTTTACATAGGCCGTTCTGATACCGCTAGAAAAATCGGAGAAATAAATGATAGAACAAGTCACTTCAAGAATTAATTTTTTCGCGAAAGTAATCGACTAGGAAAGTAGGGTCATGGTGCATTCATCCCCTGCCACACGCCGATAGGCGGCTTGTAGGGCACATATGTAGATGTAGATGTAGACGTAGACCATTGGGTCGCATAATAATCTGTTGCGTAGCACTTAAATTGCGTATTGCCTACATTTAATTGGATTAAAATCAGTATTCTATGCAAGAAAACGAATTAACGCTAAGTGTATTAAAAATAGTATATTTTAAAATTTTATTTAATTTGGAGTTACTAGCGAGACTTGAAAACGAAGTATTTTGAATAAGCGCATTCGTTTAGGAAATTATGGCAGCAGAAACGGCTGCTTGTGGCCGTTAAATCGCTTCCTGAAACAAACGCCCATTTTCCCAATCTTGCAGATGACGCCAAGTCAGAAGAAAATATGGAACATTCTTTTTTTTAGAACACTTCGCAAATGAATTCTGTTTCTCATGCCCAATTTCGAGGTTAAACTGTTTGAATGTAGGCAACATGAAAAAAAAGAGCGGTCAAATTGTTTCATATGCGACCGTACTTATTCGGCAGAATAGCAAATGCGACCCTCCAATTGAAAAATCTTCCCCATCCCTGCCCTAGGGTCTTTTCTGTTTATTACAGCAAAGGTGTTTGGCTGACAGATGATTAAGTTCTGATACACCAATGTTTAGGGTTTCATCTTGAAGGCACTGATTTTAATTACTAGCAGTGCCTGCAAGATAAAAACTTAGGTACCTTACCTACCAATAACCACTCCTTTTAATAAGATATATGTTTATGAAAAGTAGAGGTGTGCGAACATTAAAAATTCATCTTCAACATTTCAAGTCGAATAAAATCGTAAGTGGCAAAAAATATTTTGCTCTTTTTCTGTTTATTTTTCAATTTTCAAAATTTTTATGGATCAAATTTAATGTCTAAACTGAAAGTTTGTCTTTTTTATAAATTTCCAATGCTATTTTAGCGGGCCACGATGATAATTCGTATTGAGTTAGTATATTTAGTTATATAGTACGATTCAAAACGAAAAAAAAGTTATTCGCTCACCACTAATGAAAAGTTACCAATTATCAGATACTTAAATATTATGTATATTCTCTTGAATATTGTAAGCAACTTTTTTCTGGAGCATAAAATATGATCGGAAAATTGTCTAAGATCGAATGAAAAAAGGCTAACGAAAAAGTAGCTCATACCTATCGGCTATCTTTTCACCCCTAAGTTACCCTGTAGGAAATGTCTTAAATACGAAATTCTCATGTTTAAATTTAAATTTGCTTTCGTAAGTTAAAAATCACTCAATTTTCTCCACAAAAAATTATCAAGCCGTTATTCTAAAATCAAATAGTATTTCAGGATGATCATGATTCATCACTTGTAACGTATTTCTTGAATGTAGTAGTTTGAAGTATAAAATCGAGTTTTGAAGTTAGGGAAATATAATCGATTCAATATTTACATGGTGACAGTTTCATTCTCTCATTAAGGAACAGTTTGGAGAGTGTAACTGTAGTCACCGAAAGTTTATTCAAAAACAAGCACCGCTAGAGACAATTGTTCGCCCGGAAGCATTAAATATTATTGCCACCCTTACTGTGTACATTAATAATATGAACACGCAATCGTTATACGATATATTTGAAGACTGTATTTAACGAAAATGTCAATACAGTGACTTCTACCAGTTTAAAAAATGTTTCACAGGTTAACTAAGAAGTGACGATTACACTATTTCCATCGCATGTCTTAACTGTGCGAGACTGGTAACGGTTTTACTATGTAGTTGACCGTAAATTTTTTTATAATGTTTATTTTAGAGGAGTTCCATTCGGTTGACGCGAAGTTCTATAGAATCGTGTTAAATATTCTCTATGCCAAAAATAAGGTAAACGAGAGAAAGCCTCTTTGCGCGTATTTAGTATATAGATTTAGTATGTATTGATAGACTCACAAATACGAAAATAATAGGGATGTTTAACATTGAACCCAGGAAATAAGCTCAAGCAGGGGTTACCAACTGAGAATCGAGAAAGAAATTTTCATGCCGATGAAATAGAGGTAGAGAATCGAAGAAAAAATTCTTTGGTCGCCCTTAACATCGAGTGCCCGGAAGCAGGTGCTTCTCTGCGTTCTGCTTCGGGCCTTGTTGAGAAGCCGTATTTTTATTTCAGTTGGCCATAACTTGATCCTTTCTTTTCTTTTCAGCAATAAAACACTTCAGAAATACCTCAGGAATTATTACCCGATTAAAATTGTGTTGTGAAATTACCAAAAACTCATATCAGTTTGGTATTATTGGTAATAATCAAATTTATTTCAAATTTAATAGAAATCAGTTAAAAATGATTTACATGAATGAGATGCACTAAAAATTAAACCATTTTATGCCTTGTTCGTTTGCAGATAAATCTATTAGCTCTTGCGTTGATAAGAATCTTTCTCGATTGTAAATTAATAGAGAATTTTAAAGATAAAATTGTAACTGAAATGGGAAATTCCGTACTTTTTACATCTAATATTTAGGTATCAGATTCAAGTAATGGAGTTTACTTTAATTCTAATAACGAGATAGAGAGTTGCTTGAAGTTGTTTATCAGTATGCATAAATGTGTCAGTATGTTAGTAAATATTGCTTACAAAATAATACAGAAAGTGTGAGATATGTTAGGAAAAGTGAAAAGGTGAGCCAACTTACCAGTGTATCATACATTTATAACTGTGCTCATCGATCAAATAAAATTCCCATTTATTTTCATTTAAGGAGCCGTTAAATACATGTGTATGCTGCAGCATGTTATGGAAATCAATCAGTTGATAGTGGTCACGTCAATGTATTTATATAAAATATTTTAGCTGCTGTGAAAAAAATTTTGTGCAACAATTTCCCACAGTACGATTGGAAGAAATATCTTGATTATAAGTGTTATAAACTAAATGCATTAGCGGAAAATGGAAATAAAAATTTCGGTTGTATGAGAGTCTCATAGTTATATGAATAATGAAATCAGCTCGAAAAGTGGAAGACCTAAAATGACAGATACATCAGACTTTTTGTCTTCCGCTCATCCTTTGTGTTATCCCTGCGCACGTCTTAAACTGCGAGGCTTATCACCTGTTTCTATCCTTATAATTCTTTGGTTTCGCGGGAAAATGTTTTGGTCTGGAGTTTATAGCGTTTAAAGTGGCTTCCTGTTAAAGAGTTAATTGTATTTCATGTCCATCCATAAGGTGCAGACGATCAAAGCTAAACTTATATGCAGGAAATATAAAGCACGGAAGTAAAATTCCCTGTAAAGCGGCATTTATGCCATGGAATGCTACAGTACTGGTAGTCATAGCGGAGGGACATTCCAATTCTCGGATAACAGTTAACAGTTCCAGATCGCCAAAGGGAAGGAGATTCGGCTATCGAAAAGAAGTGTTACCAATATTTCTTGGACCACAACCGCTGCATGTGGAAGGTACGGTATATACACAGGTTGATGATACGAAGATCTCGAGACTTCGTGCGGAAATGGGAATTTTTGTGCAAAAAATGTGGCGAAGTTCTTCGAAGCTGGAAAAACTAGATCTACGAGATCGTAGTCGCGTCAAACGCGATAGCTGACTTTCATTCTCTCTCGGAAGAGATCTTTCCAAACTTATTATAAATAGTCTACCGCTCGTATGTCTGTCTAAGTAAGGTCTCAAACGGTTCAGTTGACTGTTTTTATTAACTTAGTGAGTGCACGACAACTAAAAGTGTTAAGAAAAGTAACTAAAACTTTTAATGAAAGAGTAAGAAGAAAAGTAACTAAAACTTTTATCTGAAAGAGTAAGGACATTTTTTAACTAAAAGTGCAAAGAAGATAAAGCGAGTACAGGGATGCCGTGTTTGTGAGGAATAATTTAGAATTCTCAAGGTGCATATCTTTTAATTTTTATACGCGACCTTTTAACCTTAAATTTTGCGGAATATTTTATGCATAAATTTCCAAATTCCCTTTGAAATAAAAATGCATTCGTGGTGTTTATTTTTATCAAGTATCGTCCATAGAAACAAAGAAAGATTTTCGTAGTTTAAATCGACAGTAATGTTCCTAAAAACAGGGATGGGCTCTCAGTAATTGTGAGTGCATACTTTTGTATGTGAAAGACTTTTCACTATCGATCGAAGCATCTTCTTCGTATAAGTTCCTGTAGCAGAAAACGATAAATGCTCATGATCATCAGTCATCATTGTAAATGATGGTCATTTAGGACGATACAGTTCTTGTTATAACTCCCAAATATTTTCTACATGCTCGAGAAGGGTAGAGATTATAATCATATCAATAATTATTATAATAATATTCAATTAATATCGCTTGCGTATTATATTTTACGTTTCGATGATAACATATAAAGTTTTATGTATGGGACGTTACTCATATTCAATGTCCCAAAGCCATTAATGTTGGAAACGAATATATTCATAAGTATTTTCTTTTAGCCCTTATGGAAAGAGTTACTTCCATGCAGCGATAAGATTGGAGTAAAGGTTAAAATATATATCGTGTTATAGATGAAGGGAAGTTGCTATATAATTGAAGTGTTTCAAAATAAGTAGCGTTAGCAAAATTTTCTTGTTTTTCCATTGTACTGGTGGTGATATTGTCTTTGAGGTACATCTTTAACCTAATATATCTACACTGCCCAATACACATTTCATTCGTTTGTGAATGAGCATAATCTTGGTAATCTTTAGAATATACTTCTAATCATAATGAATAGGAGGTATGGAATACGAGAAGTTAAAGCCAGTGGAGTAATGGGACCAAAAAGTAAGTTTAGTAGGAGAAAGAGAGACTGCTAAATCACGTGAAATAAGTTGCTTTGATGATGTACTCCAAAATACGGGTACGGGACATTGACTTTAGTTTTTTTTTAACAATTGAGTAAGAATTATATTTAACTCCAAGTTTGAGCAACGACCTTGCTTTTTCAGCAAAATTTCATCCACGGTGATTTCAGTCCTGTTCTCTGTTAAATATTTGGAATTTTCGCTTAATTATAACTTCTGCTTTTAAATTTGAAAGCGGCAGTAATTATTCCTTGTATCCAAATTACCTGTCATAAAATTAAGTGATATTTCACACTTTTAAAGATCGTTGGTTTATGTATTCAAACTAGCAGCAGGGGAATTAGAAACGCGGATTTTCGTCACGGTGGTAATAAACCTCCAAAATTGGGTCTTTTGGCAACCCTACTGAACTCTAACACATCTTTAAGCCATGTCTCAGCTCCTTCGTTTACTTTGATGTGAGAATCGATGAAAACATTGTTTTTTTTCGGATTTTTCTTATTGCGATATGAACGACAAGTATTAATTGTGAATATTAAAAAGGGAAAGAAAATAAGGTACAAATTAATACATGTAGTTGCATGAGATGGTGCAATAATTGTAAGATTAACTACTCCGTTTAGGGAATACAGAGAAATGCCAGTTGGAATTGAAATGATTAGCTTTGACGTATACTGAAATACTTAATTATCCATTTGGACTCAAGATCTGGAGAAATAAATTTTTTGACCCCACGGATATGACGAAAGTAAATTGATTGATTTGTTTAGCAATGCCCCATGATTGTAAGGAGACCTCGACGCCTGTTTGGTGCCGAGCTTCTTAGTGGAACGGCTAGTATGCTAGTATATCAATGGCGACTTAGCCTCGGATTCGAGGCTACCCAAGTTTTTGCTGGCTAGGATATTGTAGTATGCTCGTCGGATATTGTTGCTGTTTACTACTACCACTGTAATAGTTCAATGAATGGAATATATTAATACTGTGACAGTATTAACTTCGAATTTAACAGCCAAGAAAGGAGTATGGTCGACTAATTTCGCTTCATCTCCAATTATTCCCCGTTTACATGAAGTGAAGAGACCAGAAGATGCCGCGGCCTAACCCTGTTGATAGACGCGCGTCGCGCTGGTGCCTGGAGGGAGGTTCGGGGCGCCATCCGTCTGGCTGAGGAACGCCTCTCGACGGGTAGCGAGGAGGAGGTCTTGAGTCTTACGGGGGAGGGTCGTTCTTCCCCCGACGCCCACCCTTCTGTCGGTCCGCAAAATAAAATCATAATCATCCGACCGGATTCCGGAGCGTTCTTCTGGAGCAAGCAGAGGGGCTCTACGGTCCACTGCACAAGGAGCGGAAACAGCGAGGCACAGGTGAAAACAAGCGAATTATGCGGCTCATCTGTTACCGGGAGGGTCGCGAATACCATATCCGGCTGTCCTTCAAAATCCCGCTTCCTTGTTGCGCTATATCGGGCATATATTTGACCGAGTTTCTTTTACTTTGAGTTTTGGAGTGCGTATTCAGTCGTGATTCAGTCATTTTCAGTGCTCACTACTGAAATTTTCGTTTTACTCACTGTATCAGCTACCTAATAGGCCATGAGAAATCTGGAGCATAGATTGTTTTCGTAGATGTAAAGATTTATTGAACTGTAGATTTATTATGTGTCAACTGCAGTTTTTAGAATTGTATAAATCAACTTCAGAGAAAATGAGTTTGTGTTATGGTTTCATTACTAGACAGAGAAAAACTTGCAGTTATGTTTTGACATATCTTCTCCAAAAATAATTTTCCTGCGTTAACTATTGAGCTTTTTTATCTGAAAATTGTTTGAATAAGTGATGAACTGAGAAGTACTAATTATAGATTTTTCTGAGTCAGAAACCTTGTTTATGCCATTTAAAACCTCCAGAACTATTTAAATTGACTTACTGCCCTGTACTCTGATCTAAATACTTCACCCTATCCAATTACACTTTTCCTCAGAATTACAGTAACCATGTAATGAAATTCTGGACAGTCATTCATTGCTATACTTTTTCATGATTTATAAAAATTTGCTTAATATAATGCCAATAAATTATTGGCTGACTTTAATATATCATATAAGACATCTTTTAAAAATTTGCTTCAATAAATCTCAAGTTCTTTGTATTTTGCTTAAGCAGTCTTCATAATTGAAGATGGCTTACTTACTTCCAGTATTGATGATGCAGGAATGTAAAACATTTTCTCCTTTATCACTTATGCTTTAATAAACATTTACTTTGCCCATTAAATTATAATTTAACATCTTTTCCAACATCATCAAAATTAATTTAAGAAAGTATACTCTGGGCATCAATGCTCTGACATTTAAGCTCTGAAATCTTCTGAATTACGTAAAAGGAATAAAAATTCTCAAATTAAATATAGGCAACATATTTATGGCTCATGACAGAAAGTAGTTTCTCATCCAATAAGAGGGGACAATGAGAAAATTAAAATGACATTTCTTTTTTGAGTGATAAATGATTAGAAATGAGACTTGCTTAAGTTTTAGAAATTAAAGTAATTTTACTATGGAGATAAATTGAGAATTATTTGAATTTAAAATATAAAGATTTATTCTTGTATNTAGTATTATTTATATTAACTTTTGTTATTCTTTACGCCAAGAAATTTCATATGGCTGTGAATTTCTCAATCAAAAAAATGACATCCGTGAGTGAAGAATGTCGTATGATTTGAACATATTCAGTTAGTGCGGAATGGATTAAGCCTTAGTAGAGTGAGCAGATGACTCGTTTAAGAGTTTCTGCTGTTTGACTGTAATTGTTAAATAATTTTCAAAACTTGCCTTTATATCTCTAGTCATAATTAAAGTAAAAAAGGTATTTTTATTTTTCCAACACAGTGTAGTTAGAGATTGTTTTATGTAACATAAATGAAGTTATGAATTGTATAAGTACTCTTGATTTTGTTCCAGGATGATATACTTTATCTTTTTTCTCTCAGCTTTTCATAAACTTTAGTTCAATATCGGTCTTTTCTCTTTCAGCCAATTTATGTTACCTTATCACGTCTTTTGAAATATGTAGAAATTTCACAATTACCAGAAGATTTGGGTGGCAGTTGGACCTTTGATCTTGACCTCTGGATACAAAATCGTATTGTAAGTTGTTAGCAGGGCCTCTAGTTAACTATAGTAGTTTGCTAGACCTAATAATTTTGGAGTGACTGCATATAGAAATCCATTAGCTCTATTTTCTTTAGGAAAGAAATAACTCTGAATTTATGATGTTGAAAATAGTTTAGACTGTGTTTGTGTTTTACTTCCTAGCTATAAAATCAAGTGCAAACTAAATTTTGCTTAGTTATGATGTGGCCTCTCTACTTAACCCCACTTAATTGTAATGTTAGTGAACTAAACTTATTGCTTGACATAATACAGGAAATAGAAAAAAATGTTGTACATATATTTGAAAAACTTTCACCTATTAATATAGTCCAAATAGAGAGTTTATATTTTTGGTTTTCAAGTATTTTTGTTCTTTATTCTTTGTTTTAAATCATCCCAACTTACTTCATCCTATAACATTTTTAATGAAGTCTAATTGTAGTCTAGATCTCATATAATATTTTCCTGATCATAGTATACTGAAGCTTTTGTGAAGGATGCTGCTGGTTCATTGTTTGACTTAGAGAAAGTTTGTGCTCGGTTAAGTGTACTTGAACCTGGTGCAAGGGTTAGTAGCACAGAAGATGCCTTTTGTCTTGCCAGAGCTGCATGTAACACTGCCATTGATGCATCAGCTAAAGTACTCCTTGCTGGTAAGATGAAAATACATATTAAGAGCTGTACTGGAGAAAAATATCAGTTATTATAATCACTGGCCTAATTTTCATTTTAAACCTCAAAATATAATGAATAATGACACTGTAACTCATGATGGCTGTTTCAGGAAAGGGAGTTCTCCAAGCTCTTGACATTAATTATCTTGGAGGTAGTTGGAAAAATGGTCCGTACAAAATGCCTCAGGATATAATTGATTCCAAAGATAAGGTGAGCAGTTATCCATGAAAATTTATGTTTTCATTCATTTCTTTATCATGTTTAATTCCCTCTTTAATTATCTAATTTTAATTATCTTAGTTTAGAAATCAGTATTGCTTTTATTTACATGATCTGTGGCTGCTATTGGTAAAATGAGGTAATGAGTTAAAATTATAAAATAATAATGCTATCTTAAAACATTGATGCATTACTTTTAAAATAAAATCTGCCATTTGTGTAAATCCATTTTTTTACTCTTTAAAAAATGTTGTTAAAAATCATTTTATTCAATATGTTAGAATTTTTCATGCAATGAAATTTGTTATATGTCTAAGAACTTTTTTTATATGTCTGATAATTTTGTGAATTATATACTGCAGAGCAATGGATGACCACACATCGATTTCCATTCTATTTCTCTTTAGGTGGAGAAGCTGTTAGATGCCATAAGATCAGGAGAAAAGAAGATGAAGGACGCATGGACTGTTGTAGAGAAGCAGTTTGGGGATGCACGTGAAGCAAATGCACTTGAAGATGGAGTTAAACGAGTGACTGATTGGATTTTGGGTCCTGCAGAGTTACTTCTTAACGCTCACTCTGCTGATGTTGGTTCAGATGTAGCATCATCAGAGGAACTTCGTCTTAGACATGAAGCTTTAGAAATGTTGTGTAGGGTGAGTGGATTATAATTGACATTTTATAGTGCAACACCTACTTATTCCAAAAATTATAAGATTATTATTTTTTTAGTATCCTGAAATTCACTTGAATATTACTGTTTCAAAGTTAGAAATGAAAACTTTCTACTGCAGGAAACTTATGGCCAATATGCTGAGCTTTTGCACAAAATAGACTGTTTGCCACTCAATAAAATAGCCTTACCAAAGGACTTGAAGTCACAGAGAGATTTCATGGACTTTGTTTGCCGTAGTTTTGCTTCTAGATTAGAGAGGAGAAGAAATATCCTTATTACATGTTTAAGGTTCTACCGTTTAGTATCTGAAGTAAGTATGAGATGTCAAGATATGCATTTTGAAGAGTATAATGCAATAGTAATATTATTTATGTAATTTTCAGTATTTTGAAAGGACCAGTGAAGTGTATGAAACATATATTAGTCACGAGGATATTGAAGACTTTGAGTCTGCTGACTCAGCCTTACACGATCTTCAAGATAACCAAATGGCAATAGGTAAGGAAATTGATAAATTATATGTATTTTTGTTGTATGAAAATACAACAAAATAGGTGATGCTTAATATAATGAGGTTTGTGATTATTATTGTATTTACAGATTCACTAGAGCAAGAGGTGTTGAAAGAAGGGGAGAAGTTGACTGATTTACTTTGTATGCCTGCAAAGGATGCACTAGGAAGAGACTTGGGTCTAAGTAGGGAAGGTGCAATTCTAGAAGTTCGCGGAGTTCTTCAAGCAGCTAGTGAAAGAGCTAGAATTTTTCGAGAAAATGTGGAGTTGCAAAAGTTGAGACTGGAACAAATTTGTCACATAAGAGCATATGAGAAAGATGCAACACAAGTAAATATTTTCATGATAGTTGGCATATAAATATGATCAAATTTAGAGATTTCTGTTTCAGATGGACAAATTAAGCTATTACTACAGATTATAATTATTGATTGAGTCAAATTCAATTAACATTTGACCTACTTCACCTTGTGAATCCAATTAATATATATATATTTATTTATTTAAAGGCAATGCAATGGTTGAATGAATTATTTCAAGTTTTATTGGAATCTCACTCTCACGTTGGATGTAATGTGATGGAAATTCAGTCTCAAAAGGAGCAACATCAGGCATTCCAGGAAACTGCCAAGGTATGGTTGATTAAAGTCATTAAAGTGATTCACAAAAAATATTTAAATTTATATAATAAGTAAGATAATGATAATCTCTAAAAAAAATTAAATTATGATGGAGCAAAAATTCAAATTTAGTCAAGTATTTATATTTAACAGCAAATTTAAAGTTGGCTCCATATACATGAGCTTTTTCAATTTATATCATCCTAGCTCAGTGAGGAAAGGAAGGGGAAACTACCTCACTTCTCACCTTGTCTAATAATTCTTATTCCCTATCCAAGTCTAACTATGTAGTGTTCAATAATTCAACCAGTCTTTGGGCTGAAGATTTTACAAAGAGAAATCCTTTGTGATTTGTTTTCTATTGTAAATCAGGGAACATATGAATATGGATGCCAACTAGTTTCTGCTGCTTTGTCCCTGCGCCAGTCTTGTGAGCTTCCTACTGAAAGTAATGAGCGCCTTGGAGGAGAGCTGTGGAGGGCATGGGATCGGTTGCAGGCTGTGGGACGGGAGCAGATGACTCGTTTAAGAGTTTCTGCTGTCTTTCATCGTAGCGTTCAGGAGGTGGTTTAATAATTGAGTATCAGAAATTTTATAAATTTGACATTCATTCACAAAATGATTTTTCATAATGTTAAAATCTTCCTTTACTGCCAGTTTTTCATTTAGTTTTCATAGTTCAACATGATGTTCTGCTATTTTCTTGGTGTGGCTTATATAGCACTATCCTAGTTATTAATCAAAATATTACTATTTGATAACATTTCTCAAGCTGAGTTTATTCAATTGATGATTTTTAAATAGCAATCATAATTACAATCAAAGCAGATAATGCAGTTACCAGCTATATACAATCTACTGCATTCATCATGCTAAAAATCAATATCCTATTTATTATCAGATAGTAAAACGTTATCATTTACTCCAATTTTCTATCTTAGTTTTCTTTAATTATGGAATACTTTATTTAATTAAGAACCATATTATGGTTAGCTTTAAGAAGGATTTCTAAATTTTAATCTGTTATTAGGAAAAAAGCAAGCTTTTGTCACTCCCTTAGTTGTGGAAATTCTTACAAGGCTTTATTTCAAGCTATGACATTATAACATTTGTTCTTTTCATTCTAATATTTCTGATTCAGGCATTATTTATGAATGATAATGAATTAAAGATTGATATTACCTTTTGTTCTGTGAGATAAAGTGGGGTAATGAAATGTTTCTATTATTTATATGAATTATTTTAATGTTCCTTCAAGAATTGCTATATTACATTCAATTATGTGAGTATTATTATTTTGAGCAAAATTTTCTTGATAAATTCTGAAGTTATTTTACTCAGTTATGCTAAAATCTGTAACTACTGAACTTGCTAGGCAATTTACATTGAAATTTAGTGTTATCTTTGTAGCACTGTAATCAATTGGTGGAGCTAATTGAAAAAGTGAAGGAAACTAGAGGGAATTTGGCAAGCAGTGGTTCATCTGGGGCATTGTGCAGCCTCACGAAGGGGAAGAAGGGTGAGGTCTCTACAATGGCCAGTCCAATATCTTTGAATGATTCTGCTGCTGTCAGCGACACAACAACTGCTGGGCAATCCCTCAGAGGGGCTATGCGTCGACTATTATCAAGAAGAGAAAAATTGCTCATGGAAGTTGGAAGGATGGTTCGACTTGGAAGACTACTACGGTCAAGACTTCGTGAACCATTATATCCTCCTGCTGATAGTAACCAGGGGTGAGTGCATCATATGTGCTATCTCTAGATAACGGACACACCCCACATGGATGTGCGTAGCATCCTTGGTAGTAATTTGAGAGAAAAATGTCAAAATGTATTTTGCAGTCTGTTTTGATAACTTTTAGAATGAAAATCTCTATAGTTGCAAAATAGCAAGCTTATCATCAAGATGAGATACAATATTCACTATTCTCCAATAATTGAATAGGTTTCTAATAACTAAATTCTATAGTAAAATTTTTCTCTTTCTCGAAGTGTTTACCTTTACATTTAACTTTGCTACTCGTCTTAAAGCGATACTTTTTGGTAATAATGCTGTAGTTTTCTTTAGTCATAAAAACTATTTCAAATGTACTAAACTCGAGGATTTTCCAAATGAGAAATTGTTTTATTTTGAGTGAAATCTTTAACGTGAAAATAAATCTTATTTGAAGAGCGTGTCTGGAGCCCGGCGGAGATAAAAGAATAGTCTGCGGTTCGCGCATCGGGTACAAATTAAGATAACTTCGTCTGCACCTCACGTGCGCTATCCTTCCTGAATGAAATATTTTGGAGTTGCCGAGTTAATTTTTCTGGTTTCGCTTTCAAGCTATTCATTCATATCAGACTTTTCTGTCTACTCCCTAATCTCCAAGAATGCTCATAACGTTGATTGAAGTTTGGCAATTATGGCAGTGTTTTTCTTTCTAACAACGCATCAAAAACTTACTTATGCGTAACCATTGACGGAAAACTTTAATTGCACGTTGTATTCAATTAACCCATAGATATTCTAGATATTTGAGGCTTTTTATCTTCGTCAAAAAGTAATACATAAAAGGAACAGTTATTTTCGGTCAAATGTTACAGTTTTTCGCATAGTATAACTATATTTGTGTAAAGGATAACTTTGCTGGAATTCTATCCTCTCAGTTTTTTTAAAATTCGGAACTAAGAACTGCGAATCTCTGGAAGTCTTTTTAGAATGAATAGCGTGAACCTATAATCTCGTTATTCTTCCACAGCATATTATTTAAGACATAAAAAAAGCAATGAAACGATTTCCTGCGGACATTACGAGTTCAGATATGCCGTGGATCTCGCCCGTTAGAGAAAATCTTTACTGCTATCGTATATGTTGAGTTTCGATTGTGAAGAGTTTTCCAATTATTGCTCCCAAACCAGTTATTTTTCTCGTACCAACGAACTTAAGCTGCCTTTCACAACTCTGACATATTGGACGTATTCATGTCGAGTTAAATTTCTTCATGGCCTTGACCTCTGCGCCTATCAAATATTTTATCGCTCAGAAGTAATACGCGCACATCGTCATTCGGTGGATAGTTACAAAAATGGAATATAAATATATATATTTAATTGAAAAGGACAGCAATATACATAAATGCATTTCAGCCTTTATCCCTACATCGTACCCTGCTTCCTAGCTCTAACTTCGCTGAGCATCGAAAGATAAGTTTTGTAGTTTCGATCTAATTCCGTAAATAGAGAAATCAGTTGGTAGAGAATGAAAATGTGATATTGCTACTCCGAACAGTAACAAAAGAAGTAATATGTAGAAAAGAATTAATGCCTGTATACTAAAACATTATTAAATCATGTAAATTATGCGGAGCACCGGGGGAAAATCTGCTTTAGAGCTCTTCTTTTTGAGGGCCTCCGTACTCCCCGGTTCGATTACTAGCGGTAGCCCTGCAGTAAGGCATTAGTTAAGATGTCGAAGGTTGTTAAGTAGGTAATAATATGATATACATTATAGACTCACAATTTTATTCATAACGCGGTATTCTTATTAGTGGATGTTTACTTCAACCAAGACACGCAGTAATCTCTGTGAGAAGCATATTTCACCCACGGAATAGAAATGAAACGGAAAGTGAAAGCCGGAAAACGATTTAACGACTTTTAAAGGAAAGCTGATAGAAAATTTTACGTTGATGAGAAACGCTAGTGCTTCCATTCCAACCAGTCTTCTGTTTCCGTTCGCTTGTCGTAACGTTGCTATGTAATGCGCATAAAAATATGAAGGGATGCGGTCTACGGGGGCGTGGGTCGGAAGAGGGTGACTTTGGCAGGTCCTCAAGAGTGGAGAGGCGCCTGCAATACAAACTCCTCTTCGAAAATCCTCATACCGAAATTCTCCCATCCCAAGCCGTAGTTCTCATCCTCTCTTCTTTCCCCGCCTCCTTCCAAAGCCTCGCATCCCGAACTCCCAGGAATATAAGAAGGGAGCGGTGTGTCTTGAGACATTGCCAAAAGCTAGCTCTCTTCCATCCTTAACGTCCTCTTTGGATGAAGAAGGAGAATGTTGGAGAAAGCTCTATCTCTCTCTCTCACTCTTTCCCCGGAGGGAACCTCTTCGCCTCCTATGTCGCTTCGCGGTGGGGAGACAAAAGGGCGAAAGAATGGTAAAGAAAAAGAAGAAAGCGCTGTAGCCGATCCCTCGCCCTTTGGAAGTCACCGTCGAATAAAAAGTCATCTAGCCTAAGCGCGAGTGCGATAGTCTATTCCTAAGGTTGCGAGGTGTTGAGGGTGGGGGACGGGTGGAATGGTGGGAGGGTTGCAGAAAAGGTAAAAGTTCACCTCGGGGGTAAAAGAACTGGGTAATGCACTGTCTGAGTTTATCTTTAGAGGTTACGAGATTAATCGAGTATCGTTGGGGAGTGAACTGCGGAACCTTTTTCCGCCACCTTTCCTATGTTATCCATAGATAAATTCTCGAATTTCTCTCGAAAATCGTTGCATCGGACAAATAAGAATACAAATGATAATAAAATAAGCAATACAACAGTAAATGTTTGAAGGTAATCCATGAAAGAATTTTCTTCCCTGTATATAATTATAGAGCTTTATGTAACCAGTCGTTATTATTAGGTATTTGATAAATACTCTCGATTGTGGATGCCTTTTTGTATAACAACTAAGCTGCGAAGCCTAAAATAATGTGATTGATGTGACAAGTGCGGATTATTTATTGGTTTCGTTCAATTGATCGTCTTTAAATAGTTGGGGTTATCGACGGAGATAGTAGAGACGGAGACGACGGGCTCGTATTAGTCGGGCTTTTATTCCCAAAGGTGAAGAAGAATTTTGTATGCAAATTTTCGAATCAAACGTTTTAATCAAAAGTCGATTCTTATTCGTTGTGTGTGTGTGTGTGTNAAACTATCGAAGGTTTTAGCTTAAAAATGTTAAAAGTAAAGCCAAAATTTCTTCTTGAAAGAGATCTTATGTAAAAGTAGAATTTGAAGCCTAACGTTTCATTTTTCGGAACCTACCTTATCATTCTATTAACGAATTCTAAATTTATTCTTTCTAAACGGCTTGTAGGAATCAATAATCAAAGGAATGGGAGAGAAGAAGCTCCCAAGACTCTCTATTCCATGATTTATATTTCACTATAAAAAATATCGACCTTAAAATTACATCATCATAATTTAGTTATCAATAATCCTCATTTCTTTTAAGAAATCAACGCTCTATTGCATTTAACTTGTTTACTTAATTCAAACTCCGTCATGAATATGTCACATTTTTTCAGTACAAAAATTTAATTCTGAAATTTACCTGTTTTTTTAATATTTCTCAAGAGCTCTTTTCATATTTAGAACTTTTTAAACGCAATTTATTTTTATTTTAATCACTATTCCATATACAAATATTCATAAATCAAAATTATAAGTCATGCCGTCAGATATTTTGCGAAACGTTGAGAACACCTATTTGAGATCAAATATCACCGGAAATCACCGACGGGCGTTTTGAAGTTTTTAAGTTCAGTAACCTTTAAAGCGTACTAAATATGATAATTTTTATGGCCAGTAAATATTTTGGGCCTGCGATAAGCCTGTGCGTTTGTTCAAACTTCAATTTAACCGTAAATTACTGCTGCATCATATGGTTTCCTTATGTACTGAAGGAAAAACACGGAAAAGGCATCAAGAAAACACGTGGAACGAGAGGTGATGTCATAGATCGACAGGGTCTCGTAAAATGGGCACTTTTTATCGGTCGTATTGGGAAGGTCTTTTGTTTTAATGTTTCAGTTGGGTGAGCGTTTTAGAGTAATCACCTCCCCGGCTCTTGGCACCGTGTCCGTTCATGTCAGTGGCCAGCGCGGAATTTCAGTCGAATGGGGCGTGGGGGAACAAGATCGTTCAAGTTCGAGGGCAGTGCGGCAATTCTTCTGATAGTTTCAAGAAAGCCTCGCTCTCGACAACTTATTTTGCGATCTGACAGTATTTAATGCCCTCCCCCTTGCTCCAACCGTTGGATTGGTCAGGGACGTGAGCGATTTTTATGAAATTGCCGCCTTGACTTTTTATATATATTGGAAAGTATTGGCTGGTAATCGTTGGCAAGAAATTAAATGGATTGAAAAGTGGCTCTTAACTGAATGAATGAATGAATAGGTATTTGAATGTGACGTTGGAAAAGCTGCAAACTCATGACCTAAGTTGGTTATTTTTAAAAACGACTAATCGCTGAACTTGTTTCTGTTTTCGTAACCCGCTCAAGTGATATAATTCACCAAGATAGCTCGAACAATCTTTAAGAGAAGAGTTTGCGTGGAATGGCCCGCTTCGTTCATTTATCGTTTATCTTTGCATAATTCATCTACACTTTTCATCTCAGTCGGTCAGTTTTATTCGACTAGTGTCTCTTTCCCTTGTGTATATGTGCGTTCTATCCTTAAGGCGTCCTTGGAGGGAAGATTCCCACAGCAGACATCTCTTTGGCGCAATCTTGCAACGGTGTTTCACGGAAGAGGGGATTGCGGACGTAAGTCAGTTCTCAAGTGCATTGGGAGATCCATATATAACGCAACCAAATGCAATGACTATTCATCTTACGCAGTCGAAATATTAGGGAAATCCGAAAACGGCTATATCATCTGCTACAAGAAAATTTTCAACCATTTGTTTATGCTTTATATTATTATATGATAACCCAAAAATGCTACGAATATTCCCCTTTTATAAAAATATTTAGTTCGTTATTTACATAGAAAAAAGAGAAAGGAAAGGTGAATATTGAGATCTGACGAAATATTCGTGCTATCTTCCAACTAGTATCGTGGAGTGAACAAAGAGAATTACTTGTCATTTTTGCGAAAGTGTACCGTGTTCTTGAAATATGTAGAATATTAAATATGTTATGATTTCGCAACTTGAGTGACCTCGTCTATGGGTTGGTTTCATTACATGATCAAGGTGACACTTCGGCAACGGTTGAAGAAGCCCATTGCGCATTAAAGAAAAAATCTACGATGACCGCTTAGGTGTCATAGTAAAATTCATGTCAATGGAAGAATGAATCATGATGCAGTGATATTAATATTTTTGTCCTTTTCTACCCTAGAAAATGTCTAGGATCTTCGCAAATTTAGGGAGCAAGAACAAGTTTTTTTCTTATTATAAGTTCACGTTATTCACGGTATTTTATGCACACTTTCTTGCTGGATAATCATGGATCAGATAAATTTTTTCGTCTCATTCATAGATTACAATTTGGTTTTCATAAGAAGTTTCAAACTTGTTAAATAGATTAAATATTGTCAGAATTTCCCTGGGATATTAGTTGTGTAAGATAGTGAAATCGTGGTTGACGTTATTCAAGTGTTAATTCTTGTTCTTGTTAATGATTTGTTCAACTGCAATCAGTTGCTAACTTTCTTTTAGGCATCACACATAACGCGACAAACGCTCAAAATCTATATCTGGATTTGGAAATGCCACGACAGAGGTCGTGGGCGTTGCATCTTGGGATTGTTGGCTCACATAGCTTGCTTCTTCTCACCATTTACAATCTAAGCTTATATGGTAATTGCTAATTGCTTCGAATATCGTCTATCGATCTTTCTTTGCCTTGAAGAGCGTATTTTTGTATCTCCGGAGGCGTACGAAGTAAGGACTGTTTGAGAGCAAACCGCGGTGACCGCAGGAGTACGCTGGAAACCCAACTCCGTAGCCACCGCTTGGCCCGCCTCCAGTGTCTTCGCACTGACTACGAAAATCTCTAGCGAAGGATGCTACGCTTCTCCGAGATGGGAGGAGAAAAATAGGAGAGAACACGGAATTTGGAATTATTTCGCGGAAGGAAGAATGCCGACCGAGCTTCTCGTGGTGAAAAAATTTCGCCTCGTGAGGGGGGATCGTGCGTTTTAAGTTGGCAATTTTATTCGGAAGTTCTTTCCTCCCTATTCCTTCGGCGGTGGAATGTCGATTTCCAACTACTGTGAGATGAAGTTAAATTTAGGCATGGCATTGCGGTTCTTGTTGGTATTCTTCGAGGATTGGATAACTTCTTACCGCTATTGATGCCAAAAGAAAAATTTGGAACAGGGACTTAGAAGCGACTATCTGAGTAAAGTATTCGTTGAACGTCTCAATCTCTGTCCATTAGTGATTCGCCAATGTCACGACCAAGATCTTTACTTAATTTTTTGGAGTTGACGATTTTTTGTGACGGAAGACCTTTCATACTTGCATTGTGCAGTAAATATGAACGAAAGCTAATGAATCCTGCTTAGGTTTGTATGATAGCTGGTTATCTATGGACTCAGATTCACTGTCGCTCAGATCCAATCTCATTTCTGTACTAATAATATATACCCATGGAGCATGGAGAGTTTAGAACAGTATCCAAACACTTTTGCACTTCTGGTCGCCCTCTGGGAAATATGTCTCAACTCACGCTTTAATATGATTGATTACCTGCTAATAATTTGATTCGAACCAAAAGCTAATTCTACATTAATCTAAAATTCCATCGATGTGTTATTTCAAGTATTATTTTATTATTAGTATTATTTATATTAACTTTTGTTATTCTTTACGCCAAGAAATTTCATATGGCTGTGAATTTCTCAATCAAAAAAATGACATCCGTGAGTGAAGAATGTCGTATGATTTGAACATATTCAGTTAGTGCGGAATGGATTAAGCCTTAGTAGAGTGTATAACAGAAATATTTCATGTATAGACTTATTTTCAATTGGAAAGCTGAAAGTTCTATCTAATACTTCCCTAATAAGCTTCGAAAACCTGATCGCCTATGCAAAATTTCATCATAATCGGATAATTGCCCGTTATTCCGTTTGAATAAATCGCCTCATATTGCCGTTCCGTCAAATGGGGAGTAACTGTGGAAATGTCTCCTAACAGTAAACGGCGAAAGAAAAATAGAGGCGCTTCCTTCTAAATACTTTCAACTTCTTTTAAAGGAATCTATCACTTTCACTTTTTACGAATGAATAAATCGTGGAACCTAAGAAAAGAAACAACCAAATGATCGAAGGACTTCGATATTGGGTTGTTACTTTGAATGGAAAAGTAAGTTGTGTTGATAGAAAAAATACTCTCTGATCTAAGATGCTGGAAATGGTGGGAGAATAAACTGTTTTGATTGAGGTAATTAAGAGGCATTAGAGGAGATGGGTGGGCCAAATATTAAGAGGAGGGAGAGGGCTTATTAATATTGAATTAAACGAAGGTAGAGCGCAAGGAAAAGCAAAGGCAGATGATGTTGTATGAAGTAAGTGGTGCTCAAGAAGTTACGGACAATCATTATGGAATTTTGGGTACATGGACCTACGGTAAAGAAGAGAGTGATGAATCCTTTTTCGCTCTGTTTTATTCGTCGCCAATTTAGAACACAAAAGATTGGAATTAAGAAAATAGACAGAATTAAAGAATAAGTGTTTTACACTGCGTTGCATGAAAACGTCAAATTCAAATTATGTCCTTTCTATGAGCTAGCATATTGCGTCTGTCCACTTTTTATCATTCATTATCTTATTGGAGGAAGAAGTGCGTAAAACCAACAATTTTCATTCCCGCTCCCGCTTTCGGATATATTTGATCCCCCTACTCCTTGCCCCCGGAAGCCACCCATATAATTTCGAGTTTAAGATGGAATAAAAGAAACACTTTCTTTTGGATAAGGAAGGAAGCGCATAGCGCACTTAAATAGCGGAGTGCTCTAACAACAGCCGTAATCCGACCCAGGATGGCGAGGGATGATTTCCCCGACTCAGATACTGGGCACAAAGGCCTTTGCGTGCGAATTAAGAAGAACAGGGATTATATGAAAAACGGATGGAATAGGAGGTGGGAGTTGCTTGAAGTCGAGGTTGCGAGACGAGTGAGTCGCTGGTTCTTCTGGTAGGACGCGAGGGAGAGGTGGAAGAAAAGGGGTGATGGACCTATTTTATTAAGATCTGCCCCTCTACCATTTCACCTTCTCTCTCTTCTTCTCCCCACACTTTCTTCCCCCGTGTCTCCGCCGCGCATCCCCTCCTCCTCCCCCCACTCGTACTGCTCCCGTGCCGTAGCGCGCGTGCTACCGAAGCGCACGGCTCCCTCTTCCGTCGCCCTATGCCGCTTGCAATATCTTCCGAATGGGCCTTCAGTCGGCGTGGGGAGGGGGCGTCAGCAAGTTGTGAGTGAGATTTTGGAGTAACGGACTGCGGTATTCGAAGAGAGAAGAAGTTTTAGGTGTTCATTGCGCGTTTTGTTTTTTTTTTAAACCGGTGCGTGCTTTTGGTGGTGAATATCGATTTAGAATTTTTTCCCGGTGCCCCAGAGTGGATAAGGTGTCTGGATCTGTTCCCGTTGGTGGTGCATCTGCTGCTCCGGAGACTTTATAGGAAGGATAGAGAAAAAGGAGAAGTTGGTCAGTTCGAATTTTTATTGTGTGTGGGTTTTTACTTTGGGTGTGTAGAGGGTATCTGTCGGGGGAAGCAATACGTGCGTGTTGAGATGGGCGCGTTAGTGAGTGTGTGTGCTGCTTGGCTTAGCATGACTGCACGTCATTTCTGAGCTTTTCTTAAAAACTTTGAGAGGGTTTTGTTATTTCCATATGCTCCATAGCGTGACATTAAGATTCTGAAGCATATGTCTGGAAGATTTGCATGTCCTATTCCAATGTTTCTAATTGTGTTGCTGATGCTTGGAAGATTTACCTCTCCCTGTGACATATGTTACGGAAAGGTAAATCTTAAGGGAACACAGTATTTACTATTAGCTTTCCTCTTAGAATAACAGTTATTTGTATCTGTTTCTTCATTATACTGGAATATACCAGTTTGATAAAAGCAGGATTACATTTCTACCGAAATTAGTCTTATCAGTCGTTTTGAGTCATTTCTGCACCTTCCCGCCAAACAGTGATGTATTCCTTTGCTGCACTTTGACTGAACTTGCAAACACACACTTTTGGCACAAATTTTGCTCCCGCATAATTTATTAAAACGCAATTAGAATCGCTAGGGGAATTTTCATCGTGATACCTCTTCTTAAGTCGTAGCAGTAAGGGATATTTATGGTTTACCTCATGCCAGTACCGCAACTTGCTGAGTCGTCGGGACTTCTTGGAGTGTTCGCTCTCTTTGTTTATTATTTCGGTGACGCCTCTAGTGAGGCGTTGATTTATGCGAGATGACTCTCTCTCTCTGACCCCCAAAACGAGTAGATAAGAAATCGCGTTGCTTCTTCATGGAACGTTGCCTTGGAGCAATCGAAGATTGGAACGAAGCATAGAGCTGTTGTTTGATGGACACTGATGCGTTATATGTCTATATCTTTATCTGATGGTTATGTTACTGTTGCATTTTTATTATTAGATTATAATTTCCTCATCACCCAACTGTGAAAACTAATTTGTGAGATGGTGTCGAAACATATTTTCTCGTTTTATTTTCTTGTATTTGTTCTTTTGGTTTAAGAAGAACCTATTTTAAACCCGTGAAGAGTAACGTTTTTAGGCGTTAATACTCTTTTCAGTGAGAGGAAACTATTTTCTGATGAGGGTAGTTGATAATTTTCCCAAGTTTCAATTATATGAGTAAAATCTTTTGTATGCTTGGAAATTAAAATATTTTTCATGTTAAAGAGACATTTTGATTACATTTAAGCATTGCTGAAGTTTCCATTGCTTAAAGTTAGCAATCAAATCCTTCGCTTTGTTTCACTCTTGCAAGTCGAGCATCTGTTTCTGCTATTCATCTGAAACGCTATTAGTCGTTTTATTTAGCGCAATTTCTCCCCTCGAAGTCTGCTTGAGTTTATTTTGCTAATTGGCCGTAATTCGCAGCCACTGCATTTCGTCGTCGTTTCTATGTATTATGCAAGTAGCACCAGTTTTAACCACTACAACTATACCAGTTGAATTTCAAATCTAGTAAATGTTGCGATTGAAGGATTAACCTTGTTTTCATAGGGAAGGAATGAATTGGGCATATCTTTTAAAAGTATTTCTCATGTGTCAACTTCATAAACATCTTATAAAGTGTAGGGGTAATATTTGTTTATATAGTATGGCAGTGGTTTTGAAATGACATTCACAACGATGTAAAAAACTAAAATCGGAAATTATGTACTTCTTGTTTCTCGTTGTTGTCTTGCTTTACACCATCTCCATTCCCGCGTCTTGGAAGTTTTCTAGAAATTACCAATAATCGTAAGATTCACCCCATGAAGATGCTAGTCGATGTCCTTTATCAGGACCTTTAACTAATTTTTTTTTTTATTATTGACTCGCGAGAAATTATTTTATTGAAAAATTTTATTATTCTAATGAAAAATACGATTATTTTGTTGAAAATTATAAATTTTAGTTTACTAATGGCCTCTTGAGTAAATGTGTATAAATATGGCCAGGGCTATAATGAGGGTATGGCAACAGGGTCACGAGCCCAATACACATTTTCTTTGGGGAAAGTTTTAATTTTGAATATCATTTCTAATTAACTAGCAGATTTAAATATCAACTTTGAAGTTTTATATTAATCTGTATTTTAATATGAAGTAGAAGAAATCATTAACTCCACGGTAAAACATATTAGGATGACTACGATTAGAGTTAATCGAAAAAAAAATCGCAGTTTGAAAATCCATTTGTCTCTGGTGAAAAATGAGATTACGCAGGGAAACCTAAAGATTCCTTAAGGAATACGAAATCTGAAAAAGGTCATTTAAATTTCCTTAGGAACGCCTTTTCAAAACTACAAGTTTGTGTTTGTGCTTGTTTATCTTGGGGCACCAGAAACTCCTCTGCGCAGGGCGGAAATAACTCGTCTGCCTATGGCGACAAGGTTGTCTCTCTATATGGGTATGTATGCTTTTAGAATATACATAACGGAGGAATTAGTGCACAAATATATGATCGATAAATGTCTTTAGCTCGTATACAAATCTTCCCGCAAAGGTTGTAAATTGCTTTCGGTCCCGTTGCTTATATTTGAATCTTGGATATTTACGATATTTTAATTGATTAGAATTGATTGAAAACAGAAAATAAAAACATTTACTTGGTTCATTATGTCATTGATATTCCAGTAATAATCACTATCGGTTTCAAAGAGCACTAGTTAATCCTTCTAATTCCACCAGAGTTTCGTTAATCAAAAATGCGTTAACAAGAAAGCATACGCTCCTGAAAAAATGAATTTAACATCACGGTCTACGGTGTACTTTTAGAAATTTGCTTCTAACTGTACTTTTTGCTTAGGCTTCGCTAGTCGCGTTAATTAAAAAGATTGTGATTCCTTGAAAGATGATCAACGATGTAAAATCTCTCGTTCATTTCTAGACAATTAGATGTTCTCTGAACTTCGGGAGGCAATGATTAGATTATCTTGTGTTAATGGATCGTCATGGAAACAGTTTGAATAAATTTACGAAGTAAGTGAAGTAGAGCTTTGCGAAGTAACGGAAAAATGTAATTTCATAGGAAATAATTAAGATAGATGGCCCCGATGCGGAAGAACTTTCATTACCCGTGACTTGTTAGTCTCTGTAATATGTTCATTAAACTAAGCCCCTATTAACGCAAGTATCAGTCTGGAGGAGCGAGTGGAAAGCGCTTCACTTCAATCGTAATAAAGGCCAACAATTTTGTGTTTTATATACTTTAAATCCGTCCAACAGTCGAAGTTACTGTTCATAATCTTATATGTGGTGGTAGTGAATTTTAGATCAAACTTCTTTCGCGTAAGATACCAAATTCTCCTCTGCAAATATGAAATACAGGAATATTTTCATAAGTTTTCACAAGGATTAAGGAAATGTGTTTGAACTTTGCACGCGGCGTGGTAGTTCGGTGGTTAGAATACATGCCCGGAAAGTGGGGGACCTGGGTTCTAATCCCAGTCATGTCACTACTTTTTCACCCATGTCATTCCTTCATAAGTTTTATTCATGTATGTATATCATTGACATCATTCTCCCTATTCGGGGAAAGCGCGTTATTTACCTCAAAACTTCGTGTACTCCTTTATTTTTTCCTCATTTTGCATACATCTTCCGCTTCAAACACATTTTCTCCCACATTCATTTTGATTATAAGCTATACTAGATTCACCATCATGAAGACACCATTTAAAATGCATTGGCCCATACATTTTAAACGGGAGATATTCGGGCGCTGTTGCGACATTTGCGTAAAAATATATAGTAAGTCAAAATTGTTTGAGTTTTTTCAGTATTGAATGGAATTGATGCCGGATTTTACTGTGTGTTTAACTTTTGGGTCTTTATTACCATAATTGCATAAAAAACGAAAATGTTACGTTTCAAAGAAATTCTGGATTTTTTTTCTGTTCATTTAATATAATGTTTTAATTCCCTTAACTGAGTATTACTGTTAGTTCCTACGACTGAATACTGAGGAAACTAACGGTAATACTCAGTTAAGGGAATTAAAACATTATGTTAAATGCTGTGGCTGTGCACATTAATGTTAACAAGGCTATCCTCATCAAATACTTACCTACTTTGAAAAGGAAGTTGTCAAAAGTGTAGCGAAGTAGGTAGTCGTTTAGAAAAGGCTGGAAGATGGGAAACTTTACCATATTTAAATAAATCAATGATATGTTGTTATTTAAATGCTAATTGATCGTTTAATTAACAGTATCATGACAAACAATCGAAACAGCAGGAAGATTGTTCACATCGCAGAGATAGCCGCTCGAACGATCGCGGCCCGCGCCGTGAACGGCGTTACCCCCGAAAGAAAAATTGTTTTTCTCGGGTTAGTTATAAACTTATGACGTTGAAACTTCAAATAAAATAATTTCACTATTTTCTGAGAAACTTTCCCGCTGGAAGTTTTTTCCAAAGCAAATAAGACGGAAGATAGCCAGCATGTCCTTTCTTCAATGCATTTTACCAAAAATTCTCGACTTCCCCTACGATTTCTGTTAAATACTTGCCTCAAAAACGTTTGTCTGCAAAATAAATAATGCTATCGGAAAGAAAATAATTTGAGGCAGAGTTGGATGTTAAAAATAATGTGTTCCTTAAATTAGAGAACTTAAGGCACGCTTTCAAACAGAACGGGAAAAAAATCCAGAATTTCTTTGAAATGTAACATTTTCGTTTTTTATGCAATTATGGTAGTAAAGATCCAAAAGTTAAACACACAGTAAAATACGGCATCAATTTCATTCAATACTGAAAAAATTCAAACAATTTTTACTTACTATATATTTTAACGCAAATGTCGCAACAACGCCCGAATATCTCCCGTTTAAAATGTATGGGCTAATGCATTTTAAATGGTGTATTCATGATGGTGAATCTAGTATAGGTGCATACGTATCTTCTGCATGTTACTCACCTATTTATAGTAACTATTTATCGGTATTCCTCTTCTTTTACTACCACTGTCATTCTACTCATAAACCATCCTTAGTAGTTTTTTACCCACTTATTCTATTCAGTGGTTTTATACCCGGTTTCTAACAAAAATTGTTAACTTTAGCGTATAAATAAGTTTGCTGCACTGAAACTCATTCCACTTATAAATTTAAATATTTATTCAGTTATGGATTTCATCGAAGTCACGGCTAAACATATCAAATTTATTATTTTCAGTACTGTATGCCACTCAAGAAGCACCCATTTCTCGTATTCTTTTATCAATGTGCGATGTTTAAGCTATGGCTGTAGTGCAATGATTAACGCTTGCTAAAATCGATTCTTCTTAATGTAGTGCAGGTGAAATGAGGAGAGTTGCAGATTCACATATTACATACGAAATGCATTTTCATTGCCGTATTCAAATGTCAGATAGAAGAGCGAGAAACACGTAAAATTACTATTTGCCGACATCGAATTCAAAAGAATAGTTAAAAAAAAATGAATTTGAAATCACTTTGCCGAGAGACTAGACTGTTTCATCCTTATATTAACCCTATAGCTATACTTCTCCTGATATAACTCAGGCAAATTAGTTTCTTCTTCTTTTTCTTCCGGAACGTAAAAAACTCTCGACAGAGGTCGTTCCCAGCGACGCCCTTCAGGAAGTGGAAGGGTTAGAGGGAAAGGTAGGAAGCAAGGGAAGAATGGGAGGAGAAACGGAAAAATTTACCTGGCAAATCGCCTATCTTCTCGTTGAGGGAAAAGCCACAGTGGAACAGCTGGTGGACCGCTCTCCCTTCGTGTGACGGACGTGCATTTTTAGCCCTCTTCAGCAGCGGAGCGGCGTCTGCCCCCTATCTTGACCCTTTCTCCCTTTATCCTCCGTACATCCTTCGTTCCGCAAGGAGTTTCGTGACCTTTCCTTCTCTTTCTTTTTAATTTAAGGAATTATACGGAGAAATATTATAAACGAAAGTTGCCCATTTTTTCCTTTTGAGAAGTTGATCCCAAGTATATGTGGGTGAATCCTATTTCTATTGCCTACCTAGATAAATACAAGTCACGATTGAGCTCAGAAAATTTTGATGGCATTTTTAAGCACCGGCTGAATCGATAGCATCTCCCGACTGAGTCACCTCTTTTGGGAACCATACAAGATGATTATCCTGGAATTTCATTGGAATATTTACTTGCTCAAAATTGTTACATATTATCGGAGATTCAGGTAGTAAATATATTCTTATCTAATAAAATGAACATAATTACTGATAAGCATGTAAAATATTCATGGCAATGGACATACAAGAAAAAAGTTATTTACGTTGATGAATACAATTTTTGTCTTTCTTGTGCAATGGCATTCCACAAAGCTACGCCTAGGCATATCGATTGTATTCACGTGGTTATCTATTACCGTAGTCAAGGAATCCCTTGAGAAGAGACGAACACATACAAGCTATCTAACGCATATTTTTACCAGTATAGGCTTAAAATTTGGTCTCGTAGTTGGATAAAAATCCACGACTCTGGAATCACACATACTAATCGATTACGAATCCTTGTCTTTACTAAATATCGAATTTCTAGGAATCTCAAGTTTCAAATCAATGTCCTGACACTATAATTCATTTTTTCTTGAGATTGAAAGTATGTTTCGAGTAGTAGGCATATAGTATTATAAACTCTGGGGTAGGATGTCAGAAGACATTCCACCGGTCAAGTTGAAATAACTCCGAAGTATTTCTTTGAAAACTTTCCAGTGCAATTTTAAAAAATGACACAGTTTCTTTGCGTTCTCTTAGTCTATTTTGCGCTACTGAAGAATAAAATGATGCTGTCGCTCCAATGGAATTCCAGGTCAGAAATCGTCCCAAAGAGGATACTGAAAAAGTGTAACGATTGCGTAAAAATGAAAAAGGCAGCCGTTGCGTAACGGGATGTTTTCCTTGGAAGAAATGATTCGCGACGTCGAGGATTTCGTACGTCTTTTCGTATCCCTCGCTTCACCTACGTATACCTCTCCGCCTTCGATCTCCCTCTCAGTTTTCGTTAAGGTTAAGACGGAACGATATGCCTTTTGGCTCCCATCCACGCATCTATTTTCAAAGTATCCTTAAAGTAGCGGATGATTGGAGAACACTGTAATGTCCCCAAACACGTGTCTACCTAGTCTTCACCCCGTCGATTTACTATCCGACTCGTTTTACACCGCGGTTCACTGTGTTCAAAGTTCGTCAAAAATCCAGAGTAATCCTGGAAAGTGAATATTAAGAGATTTTTAAGGCGCACCATTTGGTCGACGTGAAAGCGAACTTGCTCCAAAACGTGTCGTTGCATAACGCGATGCTTGAAATGCAGACACGCGCATTTGTACGCTTATGCAGGAATTTCTCCTCCGCATCTTTGGCGCCCTCACTTAGAGGGTCACTCCATGAAGTTTGGCAGTGAAATCAAAACAAGACGTTATGCGTAGTGGTAGTTTAGATGGCCTATTCTGTATTAATAAAGTTTAGTTTTATGAAACATTTATTCTCCGTATCTTATGATAGGAAGGACAATTCAGACACCGATATAGCTTTGAGTCTAAATATAAGGACATACGACAAAGAGTCAGTAAATAGTGAAAGGAAAGAATGCACAGAACATGGCTTTACTTATCTGCTTTTCCGAGCATCACTTATCGTTTGTCTATTTTCTAACGAAGAGATTTTATGATTATCATACTCTACTGTTTCTGTAACATCCTAGTTTGTGCTCGTATGATAAAGCTAGAACGTGGAAATCAGCGTTGATTATCTGTTAAATTTAAGCAGAATTTTCAAAATGCCACGATTCTTTTCATGCCGTCATACACTATACAGCTAATGTATATTAAGACCTGTCTTTTATCATACTCGAGAATTGCTCCTGTAGGAGGTGTCGTTTGCTTGTCACAGGGGAAACAAAACGTTTTTTCTTTCCCTTTTTTGCTCTAACTTTTATCTGTTCGTGCTCTCGGATAGCCAAATGGGTGGCGCGTTCTCTTTTGGTGAAAGCGGCCCAGGTTCGATTCCTTGTAAGGGCCCACATGAAATAATATCAGCAGTGGTAGCTACAATCTTAACAATATTACAACAACATTTTATCTACGATAAAGCTTAAATGTCTTATATCAACCTTTTTTTAAAATTGATTCTATACTAAATTCAAAATATTATAAATATTACTAGTCAGTGCTAAAATTGAAGACTATCTGGTCACGGAAAACTAATGAAAGATTTCTTTTGCATTGAATAAACCTGTCACTATGTTAATATGTTTAATTTTAAAACATAGGAAATCATTCTTGCTTATAGACCATATCATTACTACAAGTTTTGCTACCATATCTTGATGAATGGATTATTTTCATCTGTCTTTTTGTACTGAACGTAGAAAAATGTATCTTTCATTTAATTTTGTCTCAGTCTTGGTCGTGGTTGGGGTGATACAAAAGCTATTGTGGTATAAGTGATGCTGTAGAATGGCATTGATGGTTTCTTGTTATGAAATGTTATGGAAAGTGTTACTCGTAGAGTTATTGTGCTTCACTCACGTGGGCTGTTCCGCTTATAGCATTACAGGAGGAAAGCAATATAAAACTCACGCACTCCTCAATCTCAAAAGTTAGAAAGTAAGCCTCCTTGTTTTTGGTAGCTAATGGTAGATGGGACGAGGTCCCTTCCTGCCTTCTAGCTGTATACTTTACTGAAAGACATTGCTTCTTTTTATTGATGGAGCACGGGATGAAGCAAAAAAGTTCTTGATGAAGGCAATCGAGAGCTAAAACGCAAGTGAAATGAGTGAGAATGAAGAATTTCGCGAATGAAGATAAAATCAATGCTAAATGATCTTCATTCATTTTTTCTTCAGTAGAACGAAAAATTGCTCTAAAACTGCATTTACGAATTTTTGAACCGATCTGTCTACGAGTTGTTGGTGATGATATGTACAGTTCGTCATAAAGCGTGGATAGATGATTTTGTACTCCAGTGACACTGTTCATTACCCGTTCGTTGACACTATTCATTAGCAGTAAATTGCAGTAGTGACTCATTATCCTGATATCCTCTAGGAAGTTCCGCCTATACGTTCCTTTGTGTCTATATCCGTGTACGTTTGTTTATTCTTAGGCTGTTTGGTGTCGACATCTTGATGAATGACGTTTCTTCGCCTTTTTTCAGTTCGGTCACTTGCCCCTGTCCATGCGAAAATCGGCGCTGTCAACGGTTGCTATTCCTTTGCTCTTATATCACCTTCTTATGTGAATGAATCGAGGCTCTGGGCGAATCCTTTGTCTTTCAGTAGCAAACGTTGAGATAAATTGCTCGAAGATCGATTTATGTTTAGGTACTATTTTTAAATACTTACCTTCTTCCAATACAAATGCAGCCCCCACAGTCATGCGCATTCCTGGCGAGCGTAATCTCTATTTATACCGTATTGTTTTGTGCACGAACGAATGAAATGTCCTGTGTGTAAAGTTTTCTGCCTGTGAAGACCGAAGGCTTGTTGGATCCAAATCCCTAGCGCCATTAGCTTCCAGAAACCTTGAATATGGAATAAAAACTAAGATGAGGAGCGACATATTACGCAAGATTATGAGTGTTGAAGTTTTATATCGCTTTCCTCACTGAAATTTTGAGCTATAAGTGGAAAAATTTTACTTGTGTACTGTAAAATTATCTAGTGAATATTTTTTCCATATAATTCAACAAGGAGTCACTTGAAAGAATAATAAGTAGGGTCACACATGCCTCAGTAGCTTTCGTATTATCGCATATTCGCATGAACGAGAGAGACAAAAGTAAATGAATGATAAATTTATCTCAATTCTTTAGCAAAGGAAAAATTAACATATCATTCATCAAGCTCTAATTTTCTACGTCATCAACATTTTCGTAAGATACTCAGACTGACGGAAAAATCTTGTCTTCTTGGGTAATCGTCGTTACTGAAATGTTAGTTGCTTTAAAATTTTGCTACCCGATATCTTAAAAATTTTACTCCATGAAAGACTTGTATTTTTCTTCTTCATTCTGCTACTATGAGGTCAAAACATTTACCAGGAGGATATCTCGAGATATTTTTGTCTGGAAATTATTATATATTANAAATTTTTCTTTCCTGATAGCTCATTTTATTTATGCTGAGCCACATATTTTATCATCAGTATGATCTATCGTTATGGATATGACTACTGGGTTAACCTTGCATATCATACCCTGAAAGCTGCCTATCAGAGCAAGACTTGTATTTTTCTTCTTCATTCTGCTACTATGAGGTCAAAACATTTACCAGGAGGATATCTCGAGATATTTTTGTCTGGAAATTATTATATATTATATTTTCTTAATACACTGCTATTCTCCCAGTGACAGCGTGTAATCCTGGAGGATTATTTACATTGCTAAAACTGTTGAAAAGTTATTTAAGGAATTTTTCTGTTGAAAACACCTTAACGGGCCTTGCTATGATGTTTATCCTAGAGAGAATCGATGTGGATGTGAAGAACAAAGATGATTGAATAGTATTTCCAGACTTTTGCGCTTTACTGATTCCTGTTGGGTTTAAAAGAAGAGATTTCCCAGATCACATGTTTTAACGTATTCTACTTATTCCTGATATATCTAGCGCTGAATACAATGCAAAATCGAACATTCGAGAAATGGAAACTCACCTCTAATTTTTTTGTCATTCATAGCAATGTTCAGTAATTATTTTCCATAGACGCTGCTTCGTTAGCCACTCCCATAGTCAAGCGCAGTCTCTCTCCAGTAAAATGAAATTCTTTCTTCTTGATCAGAAAACGTCGATCAGTCAGAGTAACAAACCATAGTAAACGCAGCAGAATTGAGTTTTTATAATCTTAAGCGAATTAAGTTCAGTAAATTTCCTGAGCCCCTCATCAATCATTAATCTATCCATAACTATTTCATTCAAAAGCTTGGTTTTTAAAATTTAAAATCGTTGTGTTTTTTCCTTTGGTGAGAATGAATACAATAAAAACAATGGCATTGCTGATTTTGCGATTCATAAGAAATCCGATCAGTTTATTTCTTGTACACAGATCAGCTCAATTCAGCTAAAAAGAAGAGAGAGAAATTATGAGGGATCCTTAAATTTATTGCATCGTTTAATGTGCTTGGAATAATCAGAAAATATTTTCTTTTCATATTGACTCAATGATGCTCTATCATACATATGCATGCTTTTTCTAATCCATAGATATTTTTTATTCGCGTGATATTTTTGAACCACTTTCATCACAATTTTCGGTCTAGGAAGTGTCAATTAAATTGCAATTGATATTGATTTATTTCCTGTTTAATGATGATAAATTTTCGCCAATATTGGCGCTCAGTTGTGGAACCGTAATTTTAGTGTTTTACAATAATGTTTATACATTGAAATGGGTCAAACAGACAACAAGAGTTTGCTGAATCTTAAATTTTGTGTATTCAAACATTAGCGTTAGTTTATCCGTCAGAGATGGATGCGAACACAAATTGTATTTGTACACCTTGATTCGGGAATGTATTCACTATATCAATATAATGATTATTGCGTGTAATGTGTACATCCTATACAAGTTATCAAAGGTTGGCTTCAGAGTAAAAATGTTAAACTGATTAAATGTAACTGCTTACTAAAACGCTTTTCTATTTTTTCTCAATCTCATATTTTCTATACCGTTTAAGCTACTTTAGATGTAATTACTACAAAAAATGAAGCCATTGGAAATTAAATAATTTAAAGACTTTAGTAGAGGATGTATCCAAACTTTTCCGATCCCGCAGAATAACCAAAATAACCGAAAATGTAAATAAATTCTAGCAGATCTATGAGAGTGCCTATCAACATTTTTGTTCTCCTGGACTCCGTTCTATCTTTTCGTTTTTTCACCGAACCCTCATGTACCATTAGCGGTAATATTTGTTTATTTATATATTTTTTTTCTTTAAGTCGAGCTATTGATTTGAAGAGTGTTCTAATCCTTTTACTGCCAACTTCCATCAGGTGGCTTATGTAAAAACGTCAGGGCTGTGGAGGCCTGAGAGATATTTCGTAAAAGTCAAATAAAGTTTTTTTTGATTTAAAATTTTAATGATAAGATGATTATCATAACATTTTCATTAGTAAATGAGAATTAACATTGGTAATAAGGTAGAAGTGTTCCAAGAACAATCTGATACGTAGAGACGATAACGTCTGAACGAGTAAAAAAGAGAACTAATACATTGGTTCTTTGCTGTGTAAGGGTCAAATCTTACTTAAATTGCATAAAAAATTATTGAGATTAATAAAGATCAAAACCTAGGACCCCCATTGTTTAACGCACGGACCTTTCTGAGGTCGACCGTTTGTTAATCAATAAAAAGTCATTGAACGTCAGTAGCGATGGTATGAATTACTAGCAATAATCACTCTAATAAGAAGCAACTATCACATGTACTTTCAGGGGAGAATCGGAACAGGTGAAAACAGCAACTGAGGAGGACACAGCGTGGAGACACGCCGCCCTCGGAGGAACCGAGGCGGCTGTACCTTCCGTGGTTTCCCAGAACAACTCTGAGCCTTACAACAACGCGACCGCTATAGAAGCCATCTCCGAGAAACTCTCAGAGGTAACTGCCTTAGCAGAGGCTCTTGACAACTCCCTGTGTGCATCCATCCCGTCTTCTACCGGCTCTCCCCACGCCGCCAACGGGAAGTCCCGACGTCGTAACTTCAACGCATCAGACTCGAATTCTTATAGTAGTTCATCGCTGCTGGATAGTTCGGGTTCGTCTTCGTCAACGACATCTCCTGGGCACATTCACCATAGATCCACTGTGAGATCGTCGCATTCAACGACCTCTTCCAGCCGTAGAATGGCGACCTCTGATGGAACAGTTCCATCAACACAGGTTGGTGTAAGAAAGGAATGAACATCAACAAAATTCTTGCATTTCCCTTGTTCACCTCTGCTCTATCTTAACACTTTGATATTTGGTAAAACTAGTGTGGTGTTTTAATTGACTTATATAAAGCTTAATTCATAGTTTAAAGTATTTAACTAACATAATCGTAAAACTTGAACTTTGTATTAAATTTATTCTTCCCATTGTTTAATAAACTTCATGTCACATGTAAATGCTAAATAATTTAAAAACTGATTTGTGGAAAACAAGATTACCATTCCTTATTTTTATCTCCGTGGAATTTTGATTGATCTTTGTCAACATTTGTCCATTTTATTTGCCCCAATTACATCCATTTTAATTACTACTGCAAACACAAACAACCATTCCCTAACCAGAACAGAACTACCGAGACTACCGAGACTCGAACGAGGGACCTTGGTGTTGGAGTACTAGTGTGCTAACCACTCTGCCACCATGGCTGGCATTTCTAGACCACCAGCAGAACAGCTCTTGATGGATTTTTAGACTTCTAATTCATTAACAGCCCTGTTCCAATTTTTCCTTACTTCATCAAATAGTCTTTATAACCTTATAATTTTTTTCATCCTTAATCCCATTGATTTTTCTTCTTTCTCTTTAAATTTTTCTTTCCTGATAGCTCATTTTATTTATGCTGAGCCACATATTTTATCATCAGTATGATCTATCGTTATGGATATGACTACTGGGTTAACCTTGCATATCATACCCTGAAAGCTGCCTATCAGAGCAAGAAAAGGGTAGAAATACCAACAAATTAACTATTTCTTTTAAAAATACTATAAAATGGATCTGTTGGACAAAGAATGTTCTTAAAACTCATCATTTTCACCTTTGTATCTCTTATTTTCAAATAAGCTGAAGAAGTAGGTGTTATTTATATACTTATTTTTGCATACATTCCTTGAATTTATTTAGCTGTCGCACGTGAGCTTCTTCTTTCTTCCAAGAATTCCTAACCTGCAACAGATAGCATTTCTTTATCATTCCCAGATAGCACCAGATTCTTTATCATACCATTTAAAGTTTTATTATAACAATTTAAGCACAAGCCAGTACCTTCCACTTTATCTTTAAGACTTCAGAGATGCATGCTTCATTTGCAGGATCTTAAGCTTATTTTGTCTATTATAAAATATTTAGTCATTATTTTAAACAGGGATTGTCCATAGCTCCTTTTCTGTGGCTGCTGCTACCCTCAGTTGACATTGGGTAGTAAAATAATTATACATTCAATATCATTTTATATTATGAGATTTATATGATTTTCCTAATTGAAAAAAATGACATTGTTGATTTCAATGATTGATTGATTGGTAGAATGGAAAATTGCTAGTAAATCTATTTTTCAGTTTCTTATTTCTCTAACTTGTGAATATGGATTGAATTCTGCAGGAAGTTGGCTTCTTCTGAAGATAGGGTGCAGTCATTCATTGATTTTTGGGATTATTCCTTTTTAAATCTTTTGACATCTGTGATTAGATACATAACTTAGTATACAGATACATATTATATGTGATACATATTATACAGAGCTTTCAATTGTTCTATGCTAAACCTCCTATGTTAAGATCCTGACAACTTATTACTTCTTACCTAAATCAGCTGAAGACTTTTCTCACTCATTATCCTCATAATATACCAACATCCTCTTCCATTGATCTGTTGACAACAATAAAGGTGTTGTCATGCATGTTTGTTTTAAGCAACAAAAATATAGTATTTAATTATAAAAATGTTTGTGATGGAAGAAAATGGAGAACAAGAAAATAGAATCCTTATGACTGGCATTTATTAATGGTGAACCAAATGAATGGAAATTTAAAAAATCTAAATGTAGCTTTTGGAACACTTTTGGAGGCAAATAATAAATATTTTTCATTATTTCATTTTGGGGTAAGAAGATTCCCAAAAAGAAAAATGCAGAAATAAAATTTTATCATCTTAGATATCAGGTAATTTATTCATTCTATACTGCATTCAGTATTATTTTATTACAGTTGTTAATTATAAAGAATAATTTTTGATTACCTTCCTAGTGTTGCTAATACTCTGAAAAATGCACAGTAAACATGCTCACTCATGGGCAATGACTACAAAGAAATGCTTTAACTCTGCCTATTTACTCTTCCTTAGGATGCATACACTAGAATGAAAGCAGTTGGAGCTGAGGAAGATGATGAAGAGGAAGAGTTTGTGACTGCTTCAGAGTGCACAAGAAGCCCATCTCGATCATCTTCTTATCACACAGCTTCTGATGGAGGAGGTGGTGGCTCAGGAACAGGATTGAATGTTGCTCACTGGTGGCAAGATGATGAAGTTCAGGATGATCAAGTCCCAGTGGCTCAGGAAAATGAAACTGTGCAAGCAAGTGAATTGGAAACTACAGTAAAGCAAGGAGATGAGGAATCTGTGCCACTACCCCCTCCACCTCCTCCTTTACCACCTAGTATGGGGAAAATAGGCATGCTAGGCAGGAGGGGTAGCTCTAAGGTAGGTAATTCTGCAATATTTTTGAGAAATATTTTAGGAATAATTTACACCAAGAGAAGGTGTGACATAAATAAAGGAAGCAATTTATTTCATGATGATAAATTCCATAACTTTTCACAATTATTAATCCTCACTAACTGTGGTTTAATTCCAATACAAACGTTTTGTTCAATAATAGATATAATTCCTCCAATTTTGTATGGATTTTACGATGTAGTATGGCATTCTGATCAAAGGCCTCTCAAATTTTCTTCCCAAAATAAACTAGATGCTAATACCTGATAATCCAGCACAATATTCATATAACAATATTATCATTTTCAAGTTTTCATACAACCATTTAAAATTGCCAAGAGATACCACATGAGTGGCTACAAAACTATTTTGTTAACTGCTGGGACAATTGAAGAACTTGAGTTAGCATTTATTCTTTGGATTTCATAATTATTTCAAAGGTTTTAATTTAATGATTTTTTCATTGTTTAAAAAGTTAATGGATCTCGTTTTATTAGGTATATTTTAAATTTTTTTATATTTGCTCTTTATTTACTTTCTTTTCCCTAAAACTATGAGCTTACCTACCCATTGTCTCTCTTCTAATCATGGAATTTTTTTCTAAAATACCATATTTATCAGCGTATAATATGTACCTTTTTTCAAAAATGTAGGGCTGAAAATCTACCAGCTTGTTATACAAGTATACTCCTTTTTATTTAAACTCAGTCAAACTTTATTAAAACTCATTTTATCTATCTTTTTCATTTCATTTCCCAATCTTAAATTAAATCTGAGTTTTAAAAGCTATACCTATTACAAGTATTAGAATATTTTAAAATTGATTTATCTAAAAAGGTTTGGAGTTGCAATCTTTTTATATTAAATTTAATTTATTTTCCAAAATATCCTTAATGAAATTGTGTTGTGTACGTTGATAAATATGGTAATCCCTATTTCTGGCAAAGGATCTTCTCCCAGATCTCTGTCTTTACTAATGAATGGAATTGTTTATTATTCATGATAGTTAATAAAGTAGTATGTTTTATTCTCAATAAAACCTTTTCTAAATTGATATTAAGAAGTAATTCAAAGTATGGTATGAGTACATATCTAGATATTTAGCCTCAAAAACTTTTCAAGACATTAACAACAACGTTGCAATTTATTACATTCACAGAGATTACGAAAAATAAGTATTAGCTCCCTCTGATTTGCCCAGTATATTTAGAGATTTGGATAACAGAACAGAAAACTAAGATAGTTAAAAGTTGAAATTTGTAAATTCTACAATGTATTTAATCACACTTACTCCTTCATTGTAAAAGTGATTGTGATAGAAGATTTTTAGTTATAAAAAATACATAATATAAAAACATTTTCATAAACTATATACAGAAATTATTCATAATGCAAAAATGGCAGCCCATGATATAAAAAGGATATTGGCTATATAAAGGAAATTGGAAATACCATTGAAATGCCTGTGATACCAGATGATAGGTTTATTTCCACATCTCTATGTTTGAAAGAAAAAAAGATGTTTTCAATGTGACTTTTGTTGTCCTGGAGATGAATTTGGAAATGCACGCAGCTTTTCAATGAAGTTGGAGACAACAGTTACATGAAATTTCAATTTATTCTATCTATACATTATATGTAGCATATAATATATTTTTATGTTTAAAAGATTATAGGTTTGAGATTTTCTAAGTGAAAAAACATTAACTTCCAGTCCCTTGAGTATACCTCTTGTATCGATTTATTTGTCTAATCCTAAAATTCTATGTAAAATCAAAATTAATAAATATCCAGGATTTTCTTCTTCTACATCTTTATAATCATTTCATATGCCATATAATCATTTCATTTATAATTTATACTGCTAGCTTACTGATTATACTTTATTATCATAATTTAAATACAATTATTTTATTTAAAATTTCCCATTTCATAATTCTAGGGAAGGGAAACCACTGAATCAACCCTGACTCAGCTGAGAGTTACTCAAAGTCATTCCTTAGGCATAACATCTTATCTTCTGACATCAGAGACAACAAGAGATAGTGGCAAGGCAGAGGGGGATATCACAAGTAATATTTATGAGAACTGTCAAGTGAAGAACAATACCGATGTTGGCTCTGAGACTTCATTCGGAACTTCATCTCTAGAGCAATCTTTGACCGAAACATTGCAGAATGGGACATCCATTGGAGCTCTCTCAGAAGAAGAACTCATGAGGCAAATGGAAGAGGTGAGTATTTTTTGAAAAATTTTATTTTAATATCAGAAGATACATCTTGCTCATAGCAACCAAATTTCAATTTTCCATTTTCCACAACACAATTTCATTAAGGATTTTCCATTAGTAAGTCATATTTAGCTCCAGATTATCTTCTATATTATTCAGTCTCCAAGTATTTGTCTTTATTCTCATTTTTATATAAATTTATACATGCATTTTTACATTTCATGCACAAATTTCCTATATTTTCTTTTTAATATTTATGTAATATCTTGTTTATTTGTAGTAATTGCATGAGTAAAAGTTACTAACAACTTTAATTAATCGCATGATTAAGTACAGTATATTCTTGCTCAACCTAACAGTACAAGGTTGTATCCCAAGGAAGAATGGGCTTGAAAAAAGTCTGACGGGACCGGGAATCGAACCCGGGTCTCCTCATCCTTACCCATTTTCGTTTGAGTACAAGGTTGTATTGAAACAGTCTCTTCTTAACTTGCATGCTCAATTTAATAAGGGTACCTTTGAAAAAAATACTAATAATAACCTACTTTAACCATAAATGGATTTGTCACCTTCTTTAACAGGTGAAATCTCATGTTCCTTATTATGGCAATGGTCCTGAGGGATACTACGTACAAGATTTATCTTTGTTTTGTCATTGTTGATAAAAGTAAGCGATCTGTGTGATCTATTGCTTATAAATGTCTACCAATTGATCAGTTGGTTTGCTTAGCCATCACAGTATTCAATTCTTATATGTGTATTGAAAGATGTTTTGTCTACTTTTCCATTCTTTTTCCACATTATCATGGAATTGATTGTTGTTGGTTAGGATTTTCATCAGTTGAGGAAAATGGGTAAGAAATATTATTCTGCTAAATTACTGCTCAAATGGTGAACAAAGTGTGTGGGGAGCACTATCTACTAAATCTTCCAGTTTTTATGAAAGCTGTAAGCCTCCTAATTAAAAAGCTATAAGATGCTCCATTATGACATTATAGTATGTAGACATGGTTATAATTGTAACTATTGTACATATTATGACTAGACAAATGGAATGTTTGATGTTATCTACCATTAACATCTCAAGTTCTATGATATAAGGATTGGTTACTTAATCCCCTAATAATATGAGATTACACTGAGAATTCATACCTTACACTTTAGTGGAAGATTAACAGTATTGCTGATCATATAACAATTGGATGGAAAGTAATACCAAGGCAAAAATACACATTTCCTTTGGTGATATGGCTACATTTCTTCCTCCTATCCTGGTGTCATATGTGTATGAAATGAGGGAGAAAGGGTATGATTTTGTAATTCTTCCTGAGGAGTCATTACTTAAAGATATTTTATGATAAAAGATAGCTGCTTTGGATGGCTTGACTTTACTTTGTTCCAAGGTCTGAATAGATCTTGGATTGAAGATACTTCTGTGTGTGACATTTTTGGTGTGATTTCTGTAAAAATACACTTTATTCAACTTTTATTTTTCAACTGTCTAAGTGCGTAATAAAGTACTCGGAGTGTCCATAGGATTCACACGTCAACATTTCAGGATATTTTTACCTATCTAATGTTTTCTTTTGGCCATTCATCTTTAGTTTCCAGTATAGTCATTGGAAATACCTGTCGCTTATTTTAATACTGAATGGTTGGAGGTCCTGGAAGTCACTTTCCTCTTTATTTTGTAATTACATATTTTCTGTTATTTTTCATTTGATTATTTAATCGTTTAATCGTCACAATATCTGCGGTTAGGCTGGAAGCCTGGTGGCAGTTTTATACCTAAAATACATTCATACATACAATAATTACATAATAGAAATATAAAAACCCAATAGACACAATAAGTAAGTAAAAAGCTATTACTGGATTTTTCGGAGTTCATGGCAGGCCTTCTCGGCTACCGTTTACTATGGCTATGTATTATTTATTATTCTTTGAAAAGATTGATTATATGTTATTGACTCTGAAACCTCAGACTGGGCTAATTGATTTTTTACACACTTCTTATTTAATTTATTTTTTCAATCGTAATTTTAAAATTTTATGTCATTTGCTATATAATGGGTATCTTTAGATACAGAAGTATAATCATAGCTATATTTGAGCAAACTCATCAAGATAGATTATAGATCCAGTTTAATTTGGAAATTAAGTCACACCTCTTTAAATTCTCTCGAATAATGGATATATTTCAATTTAACATCATTAAGTTACACCTCTTTAAATTCTCTCAAATAATGGATATATTTAAATTAACATCATTAAAGACACTAGGAAAATTATAGTTAATGACTATTCTTCGTATATGTTTTTTAGACCATTGATAAACTAGCATGACTTATCTATCTCTGATAGATAAAGATTTTATCAGCATACAGGCCACATCCAGGTAAGAGGCACCTTTGGGTAAAAATATATTCTGCCACCCTGCTTTTTCAGAACAAAAACTAAAGAAAATCAATTCTAACAAACAGTAGAAAAAAGCATTACTTTAAAGATGAATATACCTGCTTTACCACAAGTGGTGTCTGTGACAGTATATAGCAGATTTATTTGACATAAAATCTGCTTCATTTACTCTTTTGAGGATGTTTTCTTGTATAATGTTCTAAAAAGTGAGATTGATTAAGGAAATAAAAGCCCTTTATTTTCTGTAATTTATCAGTACACGTATACACCAGATAAGCTCTGGATGATGCAGTAACTTCCATCCACAGAATTTTTGCTTAGAACGATTTTCAACCATTCTTTAATTTCATGGTATGACGTGATCAATAAGTGAAACTATAATTAAACTAGATTTAAATATTAGGGGAATTTTTTCAGTAAGACTAATGAGTTAGTGAATTTAAATTTCTATGTAACTGTAGTAATGATTCTTTTGATCCTTCAAACTGATTTTGTTTAGTATCACTTTAGAACGTAAAATTCAAAACAATTTCTCGAGTATTAAAGATTATATAACCCATCGACTTCATCACGATATTTTTGCGCGTTTTCTATGCATTTGATGATATTCCAGACTTCTTGCTTCAGCCTTCTCCACCAAACACCGCCACTTGATCTAGAAATAACTACGGCTACCGTGTCAGTTTGGTCGATGACTTCTCTTATATTTGGCTAACAGCCCACGCGTAAATGGGCTTGCTTTCTGGTATTAAGTCGTGGTCATCAGTTTGGCTTCTTTCCAACTAGTAGAACATTCTATTACATCATTTTTTGCAAATGTATAGCGTTATCTTCCACTCTGTATTTATCTTTCATCTGTGTAAATATTAACAGTTCTTTACCTTTATTCTGAGGGAGAACGGTAATAATACTATAATGTCTGGAAAATATTCGTTGTGGACAAATATAATGCTAAACAATGTCTACGCGTACGTAATCATATCAGCAATTTTTGCGTGTCTTTCGGACACATAAGACTATTTTATAGTCGAGAAATCCTAATTAAGCGTATAATTAAGATTTAATTTATAAGTGTATGTATGTACATGCGACGAGGTTGAATCGGTAATTGTGAATCGATTTACTGATGCGATTTCTTCGGCGGCGAAATTATGATCTTATGCTAATAATTAAGGAACTGGTCAGGTTGAAATTAAAGTTTCAGACGTTCGTATTAAGCGTTTCAAAGCCAGAAATGTAATAATATTTACCATAAAGAAACGATTACTATAATACAAAATGTAAAATTTCGCCAGAAAATACATCAGTTAGGATAGTTTCTTACTATTTTGAATTTTTGGATTTTGCTATGTGCCTTTTTATCATTACGGCTGTATTTTCAGTATAATTACTTATTTTACCTGGAAATAGATGTGCACAGAAAGTGTGACCTCAAAATGAAAATCTTTCGAGGTGACATCACTCTCTGTGCTTTCAAACGCACCTGCTGCTTTCCTGCCTTACGATTGGTGCTCCTTTCACCCTCCACAAAAAATATCTTTGGGATAGTAGAATCGGTCCGAGGAGCTGCCTTTAGTTCGACATGCTGCTATCTTCCGACCGTAGAATCCTTTTAAAGAGGTGGGCGTTTAACGAAAAGAAGGAATTGTTGGAAGGGACATCAGACGAGATAAAGAAACGAAAGAAGTACGACTAACTTTGTGCTCATCCCTCCCTTTTAATCGTCCACCTATTATTTTAACTTCTCTGCTATTTGTCTGTCGTCCGGTTAATTTTCGAAGATCCACTTAACTGCTAGTCCGTCTATTGACAACGACTATTGTATACAACGACGACTCTATTGACAACGATCACGAATGTAATTAGGTTTTTTCACACAATTCTTCATGATAAAGGTTTTTGCAAATGATTGATAAAGTCTTGAAATAATCTGGTATTTTTATAAAATTAATAACCCTAGACATCGCAACTGATCAATCTCAGTCAATTACCAATGAGATTGTAGTTTTAGCTGTCCTTGAACTTCTTGAATGTTTAAATTCTTATATCTGACAAGTAATCAGTGGTAATCAGTTATAAAAACATCTTAGATACAGAAAATTTTGAATGAAAAGGATCAGTTTTATGAATTTTTCACGATTGCTTCGTAGACAAAGTAAACGTCATGATTCGGAAAATATTAAAAGAGTAATTCAGCCAGTTAGGAAAATCATTTAATTCAGTCGTTTCAACAGGGAAGTAGGTATCAACTTCTTGATGGGCTACGCTATATTCTCGCTATCATTTAAGTAAAATTCCGCTAGGATGAATGATGAACTTTGTAGCAGATAATAATTCCACTAAGTAGAAATTTAGTGATATATATTCTAGTAAAATATTGTTTTCTTCTTCATCATAATTGAGACGTGGAAGCGATGACTTTTGTAGCGCCTTTGTCAAAGTTAATAGTTTCCTCGGTTCGGTTCTATATTTTTTGTTCTAAGAGAAAAATTATTGGCAAGCGATTCTTATAAATGTTATGCGTCGGAAAATTTGCATTTCGAGAAATTTAAAATGAAAATGTTTCATCTATGCTATAGCTCAGCAAGTCTAATCACTTATATGTCAATCTGTAAAAAACAGGACTCACATGTATAACCTCGCCTGTATATCCTTTTTGATGGATTCTTTCCTCAAACATTCCTTTGCCTCAATTTAATTGCCGGTACTATCTGTGATCAATATTAAGATATTAATTATTAATAATTTTGATTGTTTGTTACACGTTCTGATACTAACCAATCAAACCAAGTCAAACGGAAGCAATTGTTATTGATAAGAAAATTACAGCAAAAAAATGTTATTCTGAGGTTATTTTTGGAAAACAAAATTAGAATTTCATCATATTAGAGAGCTTGGTATTCTGAAGAGTAGAGTATTTCATTATGACGCTCGCGGTCCGAACTAGCCCGCAATGGCTGGACTTCCTCTTCTATTTGTGGAGCGCTATGGAGGTTTTAGCAGTGTTTCTCCTTTGGTTTTCCCCACGTGGAGTTTGCCTTACTTTCTAATTATAGGATCTTTGGTTCTTTTCAGTATTCATTCATGACTCTTTAGTTTTAAGGTGGGGCGGAATGCGACTTGGTACGAATAACTTTTAGGAAGTCTAGCTTGAATGTTTTTGAAGATATGGATGGTTGCAGAAAAGAGACGAGAAACAGAATATTTGTCTTAGTGGTATTCTCAGAATTTTTGTTGGCCTACAACCGTTGAGATGTGTTAATGGAAAATTACGTCCGAGATAAATTTGTTACGTGCCTTGAAATGACTGCTACAAATATTTACGTCAAGATTTCAGAAAAAGTCCGAGAAATTTTTGTTGTATCTTTGAGTTGGCTCAATAAACGATACATTCAACATAATTCGGTCTTACAGCGTTTTTCTCAGTTTACCTGAATGCTCTGTGACCTGTTTTTAAAGTGAACGAAACCGAGATTTTATACGACAGATTAGCGTATGAAATCCATGGTCAATGTTTATCGAACTGGTATTGAGACGCACCCCTAAGATGCCATTTTTTTATTTTGGAAGATTCGTTTTATTATTTTTATAATTAATGGAATGATTTTTATTAGTAATGGGATATAAGTAATGGAATTTAGTGAATGGATTTAAAAGAACTAACGCACCCACGAGTAGAATCTTAAAACAGAGATAACATGTACGTCGTACTAATTTTTAACGTGGAAAAGAAAACGACATTTCTTCAAAGTACCACTTTTGCGAAGTTTATCTCATGTAAAATCAAGTTGAGATCAACCAATAGATATTTTACGTCTTCTGGTATGCGAATTCTCAGTTTCACCTTTGTGTCTTAATAGTTGTATTAACGCAGAGTTTTGCATAAAATGTTTTTCTTTGTTCACAAATCTACTCATTTATTTCTACTCATCAACCTCTAGGATATGAATGCAATACTTGGTTGATAAATATCGATTTACTTGTAAATTTCATGACCAAAATTCCCTCCCTAATTAACTCTCATGAATGCCATGTGGTCGGTCGCTTTTCATGTTTTCTATCTGATGACCGATAAACAATCATTGAACTAAAGGCAAATGAAATACGAGTGATAAATACGTATAGTTATTAGGTTATTTTTTCGAATATGATTTACTTCATGGAAATGTAATTTTTAATTATGCCCTTTCGCATCTACTCTCAAGTTTCGATAATCACGTCGAATCCTATCTACCTATAAAATTGTGATTTATCCTGTGTGCTGTTTGAAATGTTAAGTATGTTAGAGGCAGCATGTGGACGATACATATGTTTCATACTCTGAGAAAAACAAACCAAAACCTAAGATTATTCTGATCCACGTTAAATGTCTAAGTGGTGAGCTTAGCATACTGGTCCGATGTTTCGCTTTTGTTACTCGTTATCACACTAGGTAGAGAAAGGAAAAGCGGCACTAACAGATAATTACTTTAAATACCGCCTGTTAGGTTAGTTAAGGATTTTATTCTTTTCTTAACCAGGCGATTCGACTTGTTTCGCTCTCACGTTGAGGGTGAATTTTTTCCGCTGCATCTATTTTTCTCCAATTTATCTTTTTAATCAAGCGTAAATAAACAAATTATCTTGATATACAAATACTAATAATTTATCTCACTCATCACGTATAATTTAATTAATACCGTGAAAATTCACGACGTAAGAGCAGTTATTCATTACGGAGCTATAATTCTGTAATGCAGCGACAATCGTTCAAAAATATCCGCTGACAAACGCTGCGGGATTTTGCGGGCAATCACAATATTATTTACAGGAGCGTTTATGGGTGGTCTTAAACCCTTGGAAGTGGGCTGGACAAACCAGCCCAGAAACTCATAGTCTGAGGCCTAAACGCCTACATCTTCTCCTCTCCTCTAAACCACGTTCTATTCTTGGCACGTGCCGCGAAAGATTTGTGTGGAGTGGAACGTTGAGGGAAAACCTAGACCGGTGCGGCCACGAAAGAGGGTCAAAAAGGATTTTCGAGACATGTACTGTCTTCGTAGGGGTGTCCGTGGACAGATGGAGATCTTCTGTGGGGGATGAGAAAAGTGGTTGAGGATGCCTGGAGGGGGAAGCCACAGAACTTACGCCTTGAAACCTTGGAGGGCTGATGTTGAAAGAGATAAGATACTTAAGATAGGCAAGAGAGAGGGCGGATGGTGAAGATGTAGAGAGGACGGTAAGAATAAGAATTCAGGTACCCACTCGTTTATCCGTGGCTTTCCTCTAGCCATACCTGACCGATGTTTCCGTAGTTTGAAACTATAGTATACATTATATGATATAATAAAAGTATTTATATATCCGGGTGTCGATTTTTTTTGACGATATTTGACTGTTGGATGGAATTTTAACTATCAGCGATGTAAACATGTACGATTCACATCTTAGGGGTTTAGATAATTTTGATCAAACCAAGAGCTAAAATCGTTCAACCTCCCATTTAATCCTTCGTTTTGTTTTCTTAGTTCTTATAGTTACTGTGTTGTGGCAAATTAAAATTTGTTGTTTATTTGGCAAATTCCATTTACATAACATTCGAGCTAATAATCTTTGAGATGATACTATTTTGGAGTGATCATCCATGGGATCGAATATAATGCATTCATTTACTTGTTTTTTGACCGAAAAACTGCTCACGTTGAATCAAGTTACAATAGATAAAATACAGCAGTGAGCTCTTAAAACTGAAAAACAATCGATAAATGGAAAATAAAGGAAAATTCATTTTACTGTTAAATTCCTTCGGATTGTTGGAACAAAGTGTAGCCGTAGTTGTGATGTCATGAGGCTGAATCATAGATTTATATGTTTAATTGATTCTTATCGTAATTTTGTTTTCGTAGTTAACGAGCCGCAAGACTTGTTCCATTTCTCATTTCTGTGCCCAAAGATAGGCATCTCGAAACCAGGCTTCGATAGCTTGTACTCGAGGGAAAAAGACCTTTTTAATAGGTCTCTTAACCGAATGGCACAGATAGATTTCTCTTAAGGCTCAAGATAATGGCTATGCAAATGATAGACTCGCCAGAGTGTATGGGAGGAGATTGTACACCGTCCTTATCTACTCAATGATCAAACGTCGCTGTATCCATTCATCGAATCGCGACCGCTCAAGGGGGTGAGCGGAACATTTAAGAGCTTTCGTAGCGTGTCGAGATAGATATTTTAAATGAAAAGCCTGGTTAGATGAATAGTGCGCTTTAGAGAGGAAAAATTAAAAGTAGATCCTGAGATTTCCGTGTACCGATTGGAAAAGGTCACTAAGGTGTAGGTACGGCGTAGAAGGAAATTGGGGGATAAGTTATTAGGTGTTAAGGGAGGAGAATTGAAAGAAAGCATATAGGAAGAGAAATCGGTAAAGTTAGGGGAAGGATGAATGCCATCCTGGAGAGCAAATATTTCGCGCTCCATTGTGACCAACACGTGGTGATACAATGGCACATCAAGGGTCGGGGATGGGGAAGGGGTAAGAAGGCGGTCTAATGATGTGGCGGTAAAGATTTTTCGGTGAGATTGCGGGCATGAATCTCAGAAAAAGGTGGGAGAGTGTGAGTAAAGGGTTCAGACGAATAAAAAAAATTAAGTTTGGCCTCTCTTCTCACGTTCTGAGTCCCACGTGATCATCCTAGTACCCATATTTTATCTCTATCGATCTGACAAAGAGTTTGTATTTACGACCACTCTTTCCTTCACCTATTGTTGCCAACCAGAAGGTACGCAGGCTTCCTTTTGGTTCTCCATCCAAAAAGATTCATGTGCTGTGTTATAACTTCCTTATCCTTTTCAGAAGTTTCTGCCAGCACTTTTTTCGCAAGAGTGTAATTCTTTTGATAACCGTAGTGTGTTTTAACGAACCGCTCATTACGAAGGTGTCGCTTAAATTTTGTTGATAGAGTTGCTTACAGTTATTTGGACAGGGAGGTAAGACTGTATGGAATTAATTATTATAATAGTAACCATTGGCGAAGAAGAAGTAAATATGCAATTAAAGGTTGTGTGCGCCATATAATTTACATTTAACATTTACAATTAAAGCCCGCAAGCCGCCTATGGTTCGTGGCAGGTGCATTAGCAATCTATTAACGTTTGTCGTACTTTGCGTTCAAGGAGTATTAATGCATATTTTCTTTCACTATGATATTTAATACCTACTTCATTGTGTAGCTATATATGTATTGACTATATTGTATTGTATATATGGATTGACTATCAGGCCTAATATTCTAGATTATTGATCTGGGTGCAAGATGCTTAATGATCAGACACCATTCGTTTCGAATTCTGTTGAAAGAAATATCGTAGTGGAAGAGCTTTAGCACCTCATAATTTGCGAACCACGCCATTTGGCTTTCGTGATCTTAGTCGACACAAGTGATAGCAGAAAGCTTTGACGCATTGTAAATTTTAGAGATGTTTTGTGAATAACTGTTTTAGCTCCTCTCTCTGTTTTGTCTATATGGCTGTTTCGGTGTGAATTTTGCGTTTCAAATATCCTTAATTTCGTTACAACTCTCCGCTTCTCTACGTTTTGAGGGTTAAATAATTTCGTAATCAAGCATTGAACAATTTTTCACGGAGATAATGGCTATTAGTCGAAGTAAAGCTAAGAGAAATCTTATTAGAGACTGATTGATATTTTTCGGGATTATGGTGGTTATATTTATAAGATAATATATAAAAAAGGAGGAATAATTTGAAGATCTTTGCCGAGTTATGCATGATGTAGAACAGGAGTCCCCAACATTTTTGAGAGGCGGGCCACACAAGTGCAGGGAAAGTGCCCAGCGGACCGGGTCTATAGGAGTATTTGTAATATTTCTTCAGATTGGTCATATAATCCTTACAAAGGACTAAGTAGAGTAGTTCTCATATACACTGAAAAAAATGTAAGACAACAAATATGATCAGCAATATCTAAATAGGAATAGATCTTATCAAAACTGTCTAGTATACGTATAACATTCACTTAGTTCACGGGCCGGAAAAAAACTTGTCACGGGCCGGATCGAGCCCCGGGCCACAGTTTGGGGTCCTCTGATGCAATGCAGTGTTTCCTAACCTTTATGGTCTCAAGTTCCACTTTCCGTGTCCTCAAAACAACCAAGTCCCACTAATGTGCAGGGTTTTTTTTACTGATTGTTGCTATTAAATATTTTACGAATACTTAGTTTCTTGACGAATAGCTGTGTAAGATTTATTTGCAATCAAGCAAAATCTTAGAGAAATAAAAATCAAGACGAATAAAACAAAACTACATCAACCTGTTCGAGTCCAACCGTACAGATCCGTAATCCGGCCCACTAATTCCATTAGTGGGCCGGTTGTGAAACACTGATTAAAGACGCCTGCTAGAGCTCGGGTCGGGGCATCGAGCCGCAGTATTCGATCAGTGTTCGGAGAAACCAGGTCCAGGTCTTCTTGTGAACGGATGGGTTCGGGATAGAATAGGGTTACGACTTGTAATTGCACCAATTGCCACTTTTGGCACGCCGATAGCTTGTTTCTGGTTTGCGAAACAAGTTCTTGTGCATCCAAAATGGTTTTTAATACAAACCTGCCATAATTCTTTACATTCAGTCAGTTTTCTTGAAAATAAAATATTTATTTACTTGAAAATAAAATATCATAACATCAAGTGATATGATTTTTAAAAATTTTGGTTTGCATGTGGAAAAATTGTCAGAAATTTGGCGGACACTCTCAGAAAGGTTGGCGACCCCTGGGCTAGGACCAAATGTTTCGCACTATAGCATGATTTCTCGCCAACTGCGATTCCAATTTTGTTGAATTGTTAAAAGAATTCTAAATGAGAAACAATTAGTTCTTTGAATTAAGATGCTTCCACAGTTCAGGTCATCTTGCTCCTATTTAAAATAGGAACCCCCACCGGAAATAGAATTCAGGAAAAACTATTTTCGCCTATAAATACGTATACATACATTCACTTAATACCTCATATAGGCCAACTCTAAAAACATTTCCTGAGGGGTAGAATTCTAATAAAACAGAAAAAAATGAGTGCTGCTCATTTATTTGGAATCCTAATGCGATGTTTTATCAGAATCTATTAAAATCTGTTTTTGATTAATCAGATATTCGCCTGGTCTGTACCTAGTCATCCTTAGCGATAACGATATTTGTTGAAATCATGTGAACGCTTCTTAGGCCTACTGTGAAATACCGGGAATTGGGTTTCCCGGGAAACGGGGAGCCCGATTTTCACCAAAGATCGCAGGATCACGGGAAGTTAGGCATTAATGCTAATGGGATAGGGAAATAACGGTAAATTCATTTATGAGGATGCTGAACACCTTAAGGCGGAGGAAGTCCTCGCACTGCTGTCATGGAGAAAAGAAGGATGGTCTGAGACTACTGAGTTGACGGCGAGATGAGTGAGGGGGAATAATAGAGAATGACGCAGGAGTGGAAATTGCGTGGGTTTTGCGGCCGGACAAGTACGACTGGCACTTCGTTTTTGTTGCATGAAGAAGCGACTTGAAGGCAGTCATTTTCCTCGCATATCTGTAGTATCTCAATGCGATTCTCACTTTAACGAAACTGTAAAGTTACATCGCTATGAACAACTTCGTAACAAATCCGCCGTGAGGATAGTCAATGAAAATTTTTCTCAAGTCATTCCTCTTGAAGGTTTTTAATAATCAACCTTATTCTGAAAGTAAAACTCGAACGCTTTTGAAAATTTTATAACCATCTTTGCTGCTGAAATAATTCTGCTTCAAGTTCTTGCATTATTCAAGGAATTATTCGCAGTAATGCTGTATCGATAGAGTAGTCTTAAAATATCATTAATTTTACATTAAGTTATTCAACCGAAACTGCTTGAAACTACTATTAATAAACAGATAAGTATTGGTTATGTCTACGCATGACTTTGCTTTCGAAGTTTAGTATCACTTACTTTTAGTACCATAAACATCTAGCGAAAATCACTTCTGAATTATTTTTTGTATTTTTTTTCTCGTATGTGTACTCTCGCATGACTTCTCTTGCGGATAGCCGGCCGCCGCATGTATGTACTAAATTCTCCTTTTTGTCTTGATATTTTTCCTTGGCATAGTTTCCTTACGAGGTAATAGAAATGTCACTTTAACGATATCTATTGTTAATAAAATTTGAGTTTTTGCAATAATAACATCAATAATTAAAGAAAATAATAAAAGATTAATTTTCGCTATGAATATAAAATCTCAATTCCGTAAAGGTGACTTCAAAATCTTGTTGTAAATCTTCGATATTATACATATAATGTCTTACATTTCTTCGAGATTGCTTAATGATTTATCTCATCTTACATTATGCAACAAAATCAGTCTTCTGTTCTTTCTTCGCATTCGCATCAAGAAGACGAAGAAGTATATTTTCCTCTACTCTTATTGCGAACTATCTCAGTTTGCAACTTATGCAAATGAATGGGCTCTTAATCTTTTAAGGTTTTGACTTTTACCTGTCTTTCATAATTAATGAATCTGTTCGCTCGAACATCACCTCGTAAATGTTGCATTAGTGAAATTAGTGACAAGATTGGTCTAAAAGCATATTGAAAATTAATGTTATACACCAAATTGTTATTAAAATTTTTCTCTGACACTTTGTTGTCGAGCGAATTTCTGCTTATAAATATTAAATTTACGAGTTTTATGGTAATCAAAGGGAGAGTTTTGGTCCTGTCTCGAGAAGCTGCTGGAATTCGGTTTCAGTCATTTTACGGCATTGGTCTCTGAAAATAGGTCAATTATCACCACCATAAAGCTGAATATTTCTTACAAAATCAACGGCATATTTTCCCGCCATTCCTCTGTTCTCCCTCGACTCCGAAAGAAAATGCTTCGGAAGACTTCGGTTTTCTTCGGTGGCGCTCGAGGATGCGGGGAGGGGAGGAACTACGGAGAGTACGGCACGTCTTTGGACCAGTGTGGGATAGAAAAGCAAACGAGTCGGAAGTCTTGAAGAGGAGACCTCCGGGTCCGGAAAGAAGGGCGTGCACGGGATCAGAAGTCCGAATGTATTAATTATCACAGAAACAGTCAACAAATCCAGCTTCGCCAACTGCCGCAAAAACTCGTTAGCTTCATTGCCATTTATTGCGTCCAAGAAATTCCGCTCACTAAATGTATTAATCTCCTTCCATTACTGCTTCCCCTAGGTGTTATTCGCTTGTATTATTTACCTCGCTTGGGTTTTTTTTCGCTTCTTATGTCGGATTCAAGTGCGTCGTATAAGTGAGTGCGTGTGGAGTGAAAGAAGGATTCGAGTCGGTTTATTTTGATTCCCAAACCGCGCCTTAAGTCCGTGCGCGATTAGTTCTCGTAGGACATCTTTGCAGAAAAGAATAAGGGACGAGGCAACGGGAACCGCACGGGATATGGTGAACTGTATCTAGATTGAGAGTGATAGTGTGATTGTCGAGTGTATTGTGCCCGGTTGTGACAACCTTGCGAAGAATATCACTTATTATCCGGAACGAGACAAAAGAGAACCCTTACTAGTGTCGAAGGAAGGAGAAAAAATAACTTGTGGACATTGGCTTCTCAGGGGATTTGCGGTGAATGAGTGACCTTGCCAGTAGATCGGTACGTCATCCCGCCCTCCGGATCTTCGTCTTGAGACCGAAAGAAAGAAGGAAATAATAAGGAAAAAAGTAAAAAGATCGAGAATTCTCGATTATCGACCGAAATAACTCGACCGGAGGGGGTTTTTATTCTCCTGCCCCCTCCGAGAGCGTTCTCCTCGCGAGCCCTCGGGTACCGAAGGGCAGTGCCCCTCTTACCGGTCGTCGGAAGCAGACGGGAGGAAAATGGAGGAGTCGATGGATTCCTCTGATCACACTCCGCACCCTCGAATGTCCTTGTCCTCGACCTCGTCCGCCGGCGGAGCGGTCATGGTGTCGGACGGTGGCGGCGGCGGAGCCGTTGTCAACGGCCACGGGGACACGCCTCTCGGTTCGAAGAGCGCGCCAACCACTACCATTAGCACCATCGCATTGCAGAGCGGGGAGACGAGGATCGTCATCGCCTTGCTACAAGTAGGTGGTGATATTCTAGTCGACGGATGAAAAAGACGCGTCTCGTTGCCATAAATACTCATGCCTCGTCCATTCGAGGTGCGCTTGTTTTCTGCGGAAAGAGGCAGCAATGTGTGGGAGAGATGTCTCTGATGTGCCTCACTACCTGCTTTGTTTTCCTGTCTTGTTTACGTAATTGACTTGCGAGATGCCCCTTTTCGAGAATATCTAAGGGGTTAGTAGGAGAAGTTGTCATCTAGCGAAAAAGAAATTTGCATCAAACTTGCGTACAGCTAATGTCAGGAATTAAGATTAGAAATCGTGCGTAGAAATATTAAAATATTCCGTTCCTTGCAAGGTGTTAGCAGCAGTACTACCGCTTTTTTTCTTCCTTTCATCCCCATTTTTCATTGGGATTTTTGATTGATAGAAAACGTTAACTGATAGATCATTTGCTTTTTCGATGTGTTTTAAACATTCTTTCCGACCGATTCACACCACTAAATTAGTTTGTGCTCATCTTTAAAGGGAGCTCCGAGGGTATTATTTTATCGTTTTTGGAGAATTTAAACATTCAGCTTAAAATGGATCTCTTGGAAGAAATGTTCGTTTTTGTTATTACATTTGATTTGGTCGATCAGAATCCCAAAATCGGCCACAAATACTGCGATAATACCTTTTATTGCGGATGGAAATTTTAGTTCTACGGAATTAACTACCATGATAGATTAGTTATACTTTGCTTTAGACCTACATAGCCGAAGTTTGGATCTCTCCTGTCCAATCCTCATGTAAAGTTCAGGTGTAATATCCTACTTCCGTCAAGAGCAGTTTCCTCCAAAAACCCGGTCAACTTCGGATGAGAAGATGCGATGTTTGCCTGGAAACTTGACCGCGTTGGGCTTTTAAAGAAATTAACATAGTTTTCTAAAAAGAGGTAAAGAATCTGAGAGCGCTTGCAAAATGTTTCATTTAGCGATCACGTTAATTTTCTCGAAAAAGAAGATAAAGTTACTGTACCCGCGAAGTTGACTCTTTATTTGCCTAATTGACGTAAACAGTTCTTGAGAGGCACCCTTATGTTGGCGGCACTGAATCGAGCACGCGTCTGCGCTCCTTCAGTGTGCCACCCACTCCTTTTCCAATCTCAGCGAACGTAACGTGTGAAACTTAGCATCCCATTCCATTTCGTGACTCTCGATCTCTCCGCAGAGCGCGATCCCCGTTCTGTCACGCCACACCCCATTTGAGGTTCCTAGCATCCTCATCATTCTTACCTCAGTTAACGCTTTATTTAGTGAACCTTCAGCCCAATTGCTAATGTTAAACAACCTTAAAATCGTTCTCTTTTGGGGCCTTTAAAAATGCCCCAAAGTTTTTGTAAAATGTTGGTATCGTTAAGATTTTGGTTGAATAATAAATTCAATATTGGAAGACGTGACTTCGTGGAAAGACATTATAGAATGAAAACACTTTGTATTTTTCCACAGGAACTTTTAATTGGCGACCGGTTTCATAAACGTGCTAACTTCTTCAGGCTGAAGATTTTATGGCCTGAAGATGTAAGCACGCTTATGAAACCGGTCGCCAATTAAAAGTTCCTGTGGAAAAATACAAAGTGTTTTCATTCTATTTTGGTTGAACGTGTGAGAAAAGATAGATACATACTTTCTTTGATTTTTTTCATTGTACAGTGATGAAGAATCACTGTCGCAAGCTGTTTCATTATCTACATCGTTCATTAACATTTCATTTACATAATGAACGTACTCAGTATTTACATAATAATCGTGGAAACTCATTAACAAGACAACAAAAATATAGTTGGCGTAGTAGTTGGGTTTTGGTCTTTTTAATTATTTTTTTAGTTTTATTGAATCGAATTCTTGAGCAACTTATCGTGCTCAAATTAAATTTTTCGAATATTTAATGTTAATCTTTAACTACTTAAATTTTTAGGGCACACTCGTAATTGTTTATCGCCTCATATACTATCGCGGAAATTTTCTGTGAAATACGAACATACTCCACGATAGATGGGGATTGTTCCTATAAATAAACAGGTTTTTAGGTGATGGTTTGCAGGATTGAATATAGTATTATGTTGTCTCAACGTGAGTTACTATAAGAAAACTACTACTACTATATGGAAAACTAACGATCACACATAACACTGCATAGAGTTCAGCAATTACCAGTTCCTCTCCAAGAGAAATCGTTATGCATTCTCACTGATTTCAATCACTCCCTTAGAAATTCACAGCATATCCTACTCTCAAGTCGTCGGAAACCAGCTGTTTGAAACTTTTCACGTGCATCCTATATATCTTGTACGCAACTATTTTAATTGCGATTGCTTAGTAGACACTTTCTTCGCTACCTGTGACCTTCCTATAGGCTTTCCGTAGCCGGATATCGGAATAATTGAGCTCCCGTTTGACCGCGTGATTGCCTCTTCAGGGTGCATTACCCGCTGAATTCAACCCATCCTCCCGCTGCTTGATTATCCATTCAGATGTCTAAAAATACCGCGCTGCGATACTGAACAGCATGCCTTTTTTGCCATTCGTTTCTTTCGTATATTCCCCTCAGGATTCATAATTGAGATTCCGTTCTTGAATAATTGACGTTTTTGCCTTTGCTGACTTCAATTTTTCCTTTTGTGGCTGTCACATTTCCCCTCTGTTTTCCCATATAGTTCCACTCCCGCGATTTTTCTCGTTTTCCCATGCCTATTCTATCGAGGTATCCTTATCCACATCAGACTCGCTCACGTTTTCCTTTACCCCTCCATATGAGATCCCTTGCGAATCCTCTTATTCCTTTGGGAAAGGGAGCTATGGAGGATGAGGGTGAAACGTATCCAATAAATTTTGTGTGGAAGACATTGTTGGAGTGCTGAGGACGGAGGGTTTAAGCCTGAAAAAGAGCGCGTTAAGGGGTTCATGTTATTATTTCTCAAGGTTTCAGTATTCTCCCTCTGCTGTCTATTCTACTGTCATTGGCAATTAAAATTGCGTATTAAAAAAAATACGTAACATATTTGACTCTCGGAACAGAAAAACGAATTTCTCATTTAAAAGTTAATATTGAGGAAAAAATAAATCGTAGCAAAACTGACTCAAGTAATACATAATTGCCTTTAAAGACCTTTCATGTGCCTTGAATCATTTTAATCCTCCTCCTAAAATCGATCGACCTCAGATGTTGGTGTACATATTGAGTGTCTCTCAATACGGAACCATCGGTTTAACTGCTAGTAGTGTTTTGTTTTTTGATTTCTTTAATTCATATAATATATATTTGAGTAATTGAGTAGGCGCTATGTTGGAAGTTTTTACAAAGAAAATGAAAGTTCTTCTCTATTTCAATGAGTACTATCACCTTATTCTACAATATTTATTTTTACGTAATATTTCCCATCTACACTGATAATTTTTAAAATATATAATTCTTTAGTACCTACTATGCCTTACCATTTTATATTTCTCTCCTTCGCCTTCGATTTACTTAACGAGTTGATGGACTATGATCACGTAGGTTTATGAAGATGGAGATGATATATGTTGCCAGGTATATACGTAGTATAATAGTCAATAAAATAACATAAAGTAAGGTTATTTTAGTTGCTTTTTACATCCTGTGGAGTTTCTTCGTCCTAACAGACTTTTTACAGTCGAATCTATTCGCAGCATTTGCCCAGTCGTGGTCTAGGCAGATGATTAAGTATCTTCTTTGGCAACCATTGGCGTATCTTCATTTTCCTCTCCAGGATACATCTCTCCCGCGTTGGTTTCTCCCATTCCTCCGACCCAGAGGTACGCATTATTTTCGCTTTCAAAAAAGAGGTTCCGAACAGATGGTGAAATATATGGGCGACAGTGGGTTAGAGCATTGTCCTCTATCTTCTTCCTAGGGGTCTCTTTTATCCCCTTAAAATTTTCCGTTTCTCCAGAGCTTGTGCTGTTGTGAAAACATTCTCTCCTACCCGGGCATAACATACTGGCCAATCCTGTATTCTCGTTTGCACCTTAACAGTGATGTAGCAAATACCATTTTTTCAGATCTTTCAACCCTAAAAATATCCTCCAATTCTCAGTTATCGCGAAGGATTGGAAAATCTGGCATCTATCAATTCATCTATGTTGAATTTGAAATTATATTTGTTCAGTTAATAGACATATAAAGTGAGAAGTTTAATTTTAAAAGTTTGGAATGAAGCTGGACTTGTGAAAGATTGTTGGCGAAAGCCATCAATATGAAAATTCAGAGATTGAAATTAATTGAATAGGTTGTAAATCAAAGGGAAACAGCATCTTATGTTATCTATTTCCTCTAAGTAAGTGAAAGCTACTAATACGGGGTATCTTCTTTTACGCATACACGTATCTCAGGGACCACGAATTGNATTGTTGGCGAAAGCCATCAATATGAAAATTCAGAGATTGAAATTAATTGAATAGGTTGTAAATCAAAGGGAAACAGCATCTTATGTTATCTATTTCCTCTAAGTAAGTGAAAGCTACTAATACGGAGTATCTTCTTTTACGCATACACGTATCTCAGGGACCACGAATTGCCGAATCCCCTTTAAATCCCCTCATTCCCTTAATTTTTAGAAAGTTTATCTCCTTTAATAATGTGCCACTATCCTGCCCCGAAGGAAAAAATGAGCCATTAGGTTCCGCGATTTTATTAACTGAAAATTATTCTGGAATAGTCTTATGGAAATTTTTGAGTGAGAACTCCACGTATCAAAGGCAAGTAATACGCACAATGTATACGTTGTATTCGTCAACTTTACCTATTGAAGCCTTTATGTTATCTATCTAATGCTCTCCTGCAGACAGCAGACTCTAAAAATTATCTTGCATCGTGGGTAAAAACCTTGTCCGATCGAAATAAATTCGTCGAAAACAGCTTCTGGAATAGCTGGACGAAATTTTAAAACCTTCTTTAGGATAGAACCTTGCCTGGTGGTGTGGTCCACCTTCACTCTCTCCAGGATAATAGCTGGATTTTACAATCTCTGTCTATTAATAACTTCTGATGCCCGTCCACGTCGGAAAAAATAATCCTCTAAGGAGAGGCATTTAGAAATCTCTGAAGCAACGTTCTTTTCTGAACGTCGTAAGGTCATTCATTCTCTATCCGATCTTACGTGTCAGTCCGAGAGAGGAAATCTAAAGCCGTATCACTCCACAACCTTTTCATGTCTTTTGGAGTACCCCGTCCTTTCTGCCATTAAATACCGTGAAGTTGATGCTACGGAAACGTTTATCCTTTGGCACATGTTATTCTGGTAGACTTTTAGTCATCTTGATCACTCGACAACAATGAGCAATGCAGGGAAGTATTGTTGTTGTAACTTTTATTGTTGGTTGTGCAGGGTTTTTGAATGAATTCATGTTTCATTTTTCGTAGGCACTTTCAACGTACAAATAATTCTCGGGGATGTTAAGTTTTGATTGATTTGTTCACATATTATTGGTTGCCCTTGAGTGGTGTCACACTTCAGCTTTTCATTGTGACATATGAAAAGAAACATCATGGGATATTGTGACCGGGGTGGGGTTTCAGAAATCCCAAGATTGCCGTGACTTCATTTAAGGACGGCTCCTTGAATCATATTAAAAAATGTTATGGTACGAATTTATTATCGCATATAATGCGAAAAAATATGTAAGTATCACTTTTAATTTACGAATAGCTTATGTATGAGGAATTTGCGAAAACATTGATCTCTTTCTTTTTCTCTAGGTTTAGAAATGAAACAGTAAATGCTCCTTTCTGTCTGCGAAAAATCTCAAATCGTGGGAAATTCTGGTCATTACAATGAAACGCCACCAACGCGTATTTTGTGCAGTATTGCAGTGCAGTCTTTCCTCTCTTGTTTACGCCGTATCTTCTATCTAGAGGCGAATCTCCTGAGTGAGAGAAAGGTCAGTTCTTTATTTTCGCTCTGCCGGCGCTCCGAATCGTTTCGCACCGTCTACAAACAAAGAGCCGTCACCTGTCCAATCAATCGCTCGTTGTCCTCGCACACAATCCCTATTTCGTCTTTTCGGCCCGGTTTGCGGAGGCGCCGTGGGTGGTGGCGGAGTACATCACGAGTCTTCTCGTTTATTCGTGTCGTGATGTCGTCTGCAGAGAGGTTGACAATGGGGATGTCGACTGCGTGAATTTCAATGTGGATCCGCTTCGCGAAGGCTGCCAGAGGTGTGGATCGCTTTTATGTCACGTGTTTTTGGGAGGAACGAGTTCTTTTGTGTATCGACACAATGTCCTGTTAAATGGAGTCCATTCCAGCTCCTGTCCACCGGAAGAAGAAAAGGGATGGTGTTGGTCGGCGAAAGTGGGGCTCTGAGGCATGGGTTTAATCTATGGATTACACGATAGAGGATTGCTTTTGAAATGGGGAGGATGGGAAAGATCTCAGATTAAATGACAAGCATAACATGCGATAAGAATCTTAAGAAATTTTTACCCAAGAATTTATGTTTGTATGAACATGAGATTGACTGAGAATTAATGTGAGAGGGGAAGGATTTATACTTTTCCTCTCTAAATGTTTTATTTGATATCTAGTTTCAGCGCGTGAGAAAGAATAAATCCTTCCTTTCAGTTGGAGTTCCATAATCTCGGCCGCCTCCGTAAAATTTGAGAATTACTATGTATCTAAAAACTGAGATGAATTTTTCGTAAATCCTCCATGAGCTGAGAGTTGATCTAGAAGAATTCCTCGGACCTATTATAGGTAATTCATTCTTGTGAGTTTGGAGTGTTTGTTGATTTCTGATCAGAAGATTCGCGATGCATTATCTTTCAAAGAACAAAAAATTAGGTTGGAATGCTCAGTCAGTCGAAACATTTATTATAACATGCGACATATTATATTATGCGAATTTATAACATATTAATTTAGTCATTATATAAAAATGTTCCCTCTTGTAACTCTTTCCGTTGGCTAACTAGGGCTCGTCGAACAAGTGGTGATAAATGGCTTATTTATTGAAATATTTTGTTATGCTTGTTATTATGTATCTTATTATATTCATGCTTGTTTGTTTTTAAATACTTGTTTCTTGAGTTGCCCCTATCTCTGAAAAAGAAACATTGTCTCCGTGAAGGATTTGGTGCTTTGTCTCCGTTGCGAACGAGTACAGTTCACGAATAAGGAACACTAAACTCAGATTTTGGACTCCATCATTCTGTTTGGGAACCATTTACTGTTACTTACGTGACCAGAATGACGTATTACTAAATGCAATTTAAGCCTTCATCGTTCGTATCTAGACGCAACTGATTAATTTGGCAGGTGGAATTCAAAGTAGGAAGGAGTAATCGTGTAGATACCGATCGATTGGAATGGAAAGAAACCGGAATATGTATGGTTTTATGATGTCGGAGGAATGGTTTTCAACATCTCCGTTTTGGAGTGGTTTGGTAAGAAAACACATGGCTGCGGTTATAAGGCACAAGAGTCCAGTAAACCTCACATTCCTTTTCAAGAAAAACCAGTTGTTGCTTTTCTAGTGATTCCGAGATAAGTTATATTAGATTTAATCCTATCCTCTGCCGTCGCAGTAAATGGACTTCGATGATGATGCACATATTGCCGTTTAATATGATGGAAGAATCTCTTCCTCTTATGTAGATAACTTCCGCCTCACATTTCCTAGATTATTACAGTGTGTATAATATTTAAGCTCTCAAAATTCTAGGTAATTCAACCATCTTTGTTACTATACATTCCTAAGGGTAAAAATAAAATATACTGGCATTGTCTTAATCTATCCCTTTTAGAATCCCTTCGATGGTAATGTGTATGTAGTACGTATGTGATTCTAAATATGGTATAGGGACTGCTCTGTTCTCTTCTAGCTCCTCATATTTATCATCTTAGTTTTTGCTAAAAATGACACAAGAAGGACTGGTATGACCGTTCTCTTCCATCCAGTTCTTTCATTCATATCATGCAGCCTTCGCATTGGTTTCTGACTACCCAAATCTTTTTTTTTAGTCCTCGATATTTCCTGACAAACTGTGGACTTTTTCAAGATTACTGAAAATAATACCAAATATACAAGTATTACTTGTCCCAGTTTAATTTTGGGTGATTTGAATCAAAAGAAAGATCTGTATTCTTGTGTTTCAGCGAATCTTACGAAAGCCAGTTTCGCCTTGGAAAAGCAAATTCCAGCCATGTTTTTTTAAGCTCTTTTGAGATTATTTCTTAAGTATACTTTTATCACTGGTTTCCTGGTTGCTAAAAGTGAAAGATCGATTCGGATGATTTAACTCACCTCGATTGCGATTATCTTCGCCGGATACCGCTAAGATTTCGTGAAATTGCGGTAGCTCCTGTGTTTAGAAAAGTCAAGCAGATTCACGATCTTAAAAAGCACCAAGACGTCATTTAATGCCTCAGTGGCTCCTTCGGTTTTATATCCGGCATCCAGAGTGAACCACAACCGGTTTTATTCAAACTGTTTTAGATAATCTCTTGGGGATTGCGCATTTCCGAATGATGTTCTTAAAGTAGCATGAAATAAAAAAACAAGATTGCGGTCCTCTTTTTCCTGCTTTGATGAACCTCTTCTCTCTCTTTCGCGTTACGCTTCAAGACGGAAAGAAAAAAGATAGTAACGCATTGCCGTTAATGAGTAGGCATCGGGACATATACAAGTCACATTCTTCCTCCCTCAAGTCGCTGTTCTCAAAGTCTGAACTTGCGACAATAAAACCACGTGTCTGCCCCAGGATCTCGGATGCCTCGACGGCACTGAGGCAAAACGAGAATATGCTTTTCATTTTATTCAGGCTATATCTCTCTTCGCGGTGTTTCCCCCTCTTGACCCCGATAACCCCAGAAAAAATAGCCGTCCATTTTCGCGAAAAGTCGCATCCATGAATGAAATTTTTTCCCGCTCTCAAATCTTGGAAGCATACAACTCTCTCGCCTGCATATAAATTCTCGGAGTGCCGTGCGAATTTCGTTTTGTTTGGTTTATCTCCTTTGATCTTGCCGAAAAGCCGTGTCGTGTCTTTCTTTCGACAATCTATGTCTTTATGGACATTCACCTTTGCACGCGTTTCGTGAGGGGCATGGAAACTCAACGTCGGGATTACGCACTGCTTTTGCCGTCTTAGGTATATTGTTGACGTCACTATGTTGTTTTGGTTTAGATATCGAGGTTGTTGAATCCGTTTGTCTCTCGGAGCGATTGTCAGCGTCACTCGAATGACGTCAGGTTCTTCGAGTCATTTTATTTTGTAGTGTATATAAAAATGTATCCATTAGCGGAAACAATTTAAATTCTTTCAGCCCCGTCCTTACTTAAGGGAACTTCCCAGTTTCAAAGGTAATCTGGCATCATTTTTACATTTTAATGATATATAATAATATTTTGACTCTTTACATTCTTTGTATACTTTCTTGATATTCTTGATTGTTAGGTTGTACTGTTGCCCAGGAAGATAGATGCTCCAGCAGTTTCAATATTATCAGTTGTAAATCAGCCTTTATAATATTTATATACATATCCAATGCATCGTTTTCAGTATTGATAAGTGGAAACGTTGGATAAATTAATCAATGTATGATCAATTAGTAGAATTAACTCCAATCAAAATTATTTAATAAAACTAGTAGAAAATAATTCTATGAAGAAGATTTTTTCGTTCATCTATACATATTTTTTGTGCCTTTTATCTAAACTATTCAACTTTTAGGGCATTCATATGTATATAAAAGTTTTAGGGCATTCATATGTATATACGAGTATATTTGAAGAATGTCGCGTATTTGTTTAGCAGAGCCATAAGCTTGAATTTTAATTTCCTTACAAAATCGGCTAAATTTCAAATGCTTCTCGTAGCCTAAAAAACCTCTCTAGAGAAACTCCGCTGACGCAAGCCTATCAGAGTGGGATTCACGTAGTTTTCTTTCTTCGGAGCCGAGCTGCATTCTTCCTAGAGGTCGTCATGTAAATTTACGGCTTCATCTTCACGCGTGGAATTTTTGATCAGAATTTTTATCCGAACAAGTTCACCGTTTCGAAGCAGTTCGGTTGAGGAACTTTAGCGAAAAAGATACCTTTGTATTCAAATCGCGATCGAAGCGAAGAGACTTAATATTCATGGTAGGACTGGAGGGCAAATGGCAAAGCGCCGGAGAGGCGACTGAAAAAAATTAATTCTACTATTCAAATAATGCGAATTTTTTCGCGCAATTGAAGCTGGAACAGGATATCGAGGTATCAGAAGGCTTAGTGATTGGCCGAAGTATATTGGAAGATAAATGTATTTCTAAGCGTCCGATTAAGATTAAGGAGAAGAACACTTCTACCGTTACCACAATAAATAATTATAATTATTATTGTGGTAACGGTAGAAGTGTTCTTTTCGTTAGTCTTTATAATCTAGAACTACCACAAGTCGAGGCCGAATCAATAGATTCCGTAAGCGTCCGATGTTATGGATTGGTATTCAGTGACGAAAGTTTTCAGTGCCGAAAAATGGACGCCGGCTTCATTGAGTCTCGCTTATTATAGTTTTCAACATACGCATTGGCCAAAGTCATTTGGAAACATTTTCACTTTCTCACAGTGAACGTCACAATATATCGCTTACCACAACGTGATAAAAGTTCAGTTCTTAATTCAATGATTTACGATTGATCATAAAACCCATAGAAATTGGAACTGTCACTGACATTACGCTTACGTTAGAGAAGGTGAACACAGGGTTATATAGACACCTATTTCGCAAAAGAAGACCCGAAAATCGACGGCAACGAATCTGAAACGAGGACATCACCGAAGAAAGGTTGTTTTTCTATGTTCTGAAATTCCCTTCACGCTTGCTTTCTCTCTCACCCCACAGAAAATTTATATTCTGTGACGTTAGCCCGAAGAAAAGATCTATAAAACCAACTAGGAAAAGGAAACTAACTAGCTCTACGTGTCGTTTATTGCAGGAATAGCCGACGAATACTCTCTTAGAAACTGAATGCAATAAATAAAAAAAAATAAGCAAGGTTGCAATTACCTCCAAATGTTATGAAGTTACTTCGGCTTACTTATTCTGCTATCATGAATTGATATTAGTAAAATAAGTCCTCTCTAAGTAAGACTGCATAAAGTGATTGGTTTTCACTTCTACTTATTACGGCAGAACTTCGCATGTCAATGAATTTTAGATCAAAGTTTGCTTTAGATAGAATACGAGAATGATCTGAGGAACTCGTATTCCTTTAAATACATTTTAATTCTTCCCATGATAATTTAGAGACATTTAAAAAAATTATATCATTCTTGTGTTCAGTTTGAAATATTCGGCTAAGTATTATTTTGTTTTCGGAATGGAAATAACCATCTTCTTACTACCACTATTAATTGCGTTTAAGAGGAATATTATGTTGGAAAGGTAATTAATTTGTTAATTTGTGTGGATAATTATCGTTTGCTCTCCAGCAAACGTTCTTCCAAAAGCATATCTTCCTTTACTCAGCGGAAGACAAAAAGGGCCAACTTACTTACCTAAGCTACCGAAAGTGATTTTGCCTCTCTCTGAACTCCAAAGGAGGCAAGGGTTCGTGGGTGTTTGAGGTTAGGATGGGTATTTCAGGTGTCATGCTGGGTTAAGGTGTGTGGCCGCCTTGAAAGGGCGATGGGGAAGGACCCTCCTAAGAAAAGAACGATCGAGAGTAAAATTTCTTCTACACTTCTCACCTACTTGAAAAATTTTCCGTAGTGTAAGAAGCTTTTGGCAGCTCGTATTCGAACAATTCGAAGACCTTTTCGAGCGGACCCTCTTCCCACGCCTCTCTTTTGTTTAAGAGGGATCCAGCGCTAATCGGTTTATAGGCTTCGCGGATTTTGGATGCCAATCAACGGCTTAATTAACCTTGATCCTCTGTCTTCGGCAGAGATGAGAGCGTAATTGGACCTACCGTTTGTGGTTGATGGACCGCCCATTGGCTCCCACGTAGTATCGCGTTAGTTTAATAATGGGGAGTGGTAGGGGAATTGAGAGGTCCTTCTTTCGAGTATTCTATCGCTTAGGATTTCGATGGGTGTTTTTATTTTCTATTCGAGAATGGACACGAAATACTTATGAGTATTTCTCACTGTATCTTGTCTCAATTTCCATTTCTTACGCTGGTTCTTCATTGAGAATAACTTACGCGTCAAATTCATTGAAAGGCCACTTTGTCCCATGCTCCTCTTTGTGGAATCTAAGGGAAGAAGAGAAGCAGGTGACAAAGTGTTTCTTCTTCAAAGGCCCTTTCTCGCTTCTAATTGCACCCATCTCTCATTCGGCCACATTTCACCGGTCATTGCGGAATAATGTTTACAAGAACCAGTTATTTTTTTACCACCAGCGACGGTTTCCCCCAATTTATTGCGACGTCGTCCTTGGAAGCACCCCTCGAATTGAATGCTTTCCGTGCCCGCCAATCTGCAAGGAAAAGGGCAAAAAACTTAAAAGACTGCGAGAAAAGCGAATTTTTGCGGGACGAGGAATTTTCGGTCGTCCGCTCTAGACTAACAGGTTGGGAAAGTCTGGTGGGGCGCAGGTATTCCAGGATAATAAAACGGGCCTCCTCTCCCCTCTCCCGCTCCCACCACCGCCACTACCCTGTTTCCCTGAAGGTCTTCTACCACGGCGACACCTCGCCTTGTCCTATGGAAACCACTCACCCCGTCAACCCCTGGAGTCTTCAACCGATGTATTTTCTGCTCATACTCATTCCCCTCTTGTCGTTGCTGACCAATCATGCTCCTAGGGAGTAAAACAATCTTAACCATGTGTAAATTGCATGCTCGTCGATTGTGAGAGATCTGGGTGTCTTAGGAGAGTACACGTAACTTTCTGGAAAATGCCATCAGTAATGGAATGTTTACCTATCAAAATTATGTTTTGAATTCATTTTGTGAGTAATGGAATGTAATTCGTTATTTTGTCTTATGGATTTCCAAGGAAGAATGGACTTGAAAAAAGTCTGACGGGACCGGGAATCGAACCCGGGTCTCCCAATTGCCGGTCGGGTGCTCCGTCCGTTGAGCTATCCCGGCAGAACATTTGGATTTGAATCTTATGGATTTCATTGATTTATTTTCCTGATTCAACATAGTTTTTGATAGCAAAGTTTTCACGGCTTTAGCAAATATAAGGAGTGTGGTAATGATAACCCGCGGAATCGTAAGATTTCTCACTAATTGGGCTATCAAGAGTATCAATGCGACGAACTTTGAATCAGGATCTTTATACATTATTCGTATATCTTGCACATTCGAGAAAAGTTGCTTCGTAAGCGTGCAAATACAGCACGAAATCTGAATCCGGTCTTTCTAATAAATATTTCAATGGTGTACTAAAATTCTTCATCTTCATCGTTTATAATTAGTTGAGCACTGTCGATGAACCTATAAGTAACAGATTTTATTATTGAAATATTGGAAACCGCTGCGTATGCTAGGAAGAGTAAAGCCAGAGATTGTCTTAAAATAAAAAAATGATAAATCCCTTCCTTCTTTTCCCTATTTCCTCGGAGCAGAGGAATGTAATGGGTAGACCGAACATGTTGACATCAGCAGCTCCAACGCATGTAGATCTATTCCCGACAAGAATGAGGTTGATTTTTCGTCTATGCTAAGTTTGTCAGCTCTCATCCAGCATATGTTATTTTGGTGGTGCTTGCAAAGAATTTCCGTCCTCGTTTACCTTTGAGTCCATTGTTTGCATTCTTGAGTCCCAGCGGTTCTTGAAAATACACCTTTGGGTAGCACTAACCACTCTTCAAATGAAGAGATTATTTACCTTTCCGGTTAAGACCACCTCTGTTCGGTTCCTAAAACTGACGCGCGAATTCTAGGCTGAGAAAATTGAGTTTCAGCTTCTCATTACCGGAATTCATAATTATACATATTAACATTGTAGGAAATTACAAATGCAAAAGTACCCTTTCAATCGAAGTGTATATTTGTTTTATTAGAGAAACTTGACTTGGATGATAAAGATTAAATTGATGTTGTATAAACGGCGAAAGACTGACTAATCACTGTCCATCGCATCAGCGTAGTCTTTCGCGTTTTCGGAATACTTTACAATGCAAGTAGTCAAGTTACTATCTGCCCATTCTTTGGGTTACTATCTTACCGCTATCAGTATGCACTGAGACTTAAAATTTCGGCTTGAGTTTGCTGTTCTCCGCTAACTAAATGTCTATCTATAGGCAACAGCTAGGTAGTGAGGAAAATGAAATGCCAGAATGGAAAGAGATGTCGAGAAATTAACTAGTTAACATCGACACAGCTCCATCCCATTCGGAAGGTTCTTTTAACTCTTACCATTAGGCTCTTAAGTGAAGTTCTTTTTGCTTGTACTAAATTTCCCTAAAGGGCGGAAGCTGCGTTCATTGGAGAAGCAAATGCCATATATTTGTCTCCATCTGAATACGTGTCCCACTCATTTCGAGTGAAATATTAATTTTTGTGCTAACGAAAGCAAAAGGCGAAACCATGTCAAAGCATTTCTTCCTCTGTTTTCTTTTGTTAGATGTGTAGTACAGAGATCTTCCTGAGACTTTATTCTCGGAGATGAGCTAAGCAAGAGCATTATCAGTCGCTGGCCTGATGGTAACTAGCGCGAGTGAGTGTTTAACTAATTCTTTTGTCGCTTCCCTTCATAGGATTCCTGCGTGGGATGGAAGTGACCTTGTTGACATGTGCTAGTAGTCACGCGTAACTCATTGGGTTTTAAATCGGACTGATATCTTCAAATTAGGTCGCCGAAATTCCTTGATATGCTTATTGTCCTTTAAAAATTCTGAGAATTTAGATTAGACTTTTGGAATGATAACTGAAAATGGATGAGTTAGAGCTTTTTCATCGCAACTGATTGAATCTTCCCAACGGGGATAGTAAACGTAAGCCATCCTTGACATTTTCTTGATGTAGTGATGGTTCTTGGTCAATCAAATGCACTCTTGAAACGATTTTACCTTCAGCGCTTGCAATGGCTTGCGATGTTTGTCGCAAGAGGAGTTTTTATTAAAAAATAAGTTTGAAGCTCTGTGGTTTTCACCGTTTTTAAGGAATTTCGTATCCGCGGGTTGCAATCTTAAGTTTATCATGCGAACTTGGACTCTTCTGCATGATAATGGATTTTCTTGCCACTTGGAGAAGGTATGTACTGTGGTGAAGCAGATAAGTGGCGAGGTCTTCACGTTCAAGGGCAATGCAACACTACTGAGGCACCTTTCATTTCTCTCGGTGAAGAATCTTTTCTCGCAGGAAAATTGACGGTAATCTGTGTCCATTTTTTGCGGCATTGTGTGTTGATGGAGTTAGTTTTGTTTGAGTCTAACGGCAAATTCAGGTTGTAAATTTTAATTCCTCGGTTAATTTGTGTTTGCCTATGACTACCATTTGATACCGGACATTGTGAATTGGTTTCGGAAAAACTGTCTTCTTTAACCTCAGGCTGGAGAATGCAGTCAGGGCCTAAGGGCTATCTCGAGGCTACCCTGGAAACTTATTTAGCATGAAAGAAGGAGAAAGTAACAGTCAAGACCGGTTCTCTTCGCTTGCAATTAGTACCCTTCCCCATCTGATAACTCCCAGACTCATATTTCCAAGTTTGAAAATACCATTCATGAGTGTTGATTCTTCAGATGAATTCAGAAGTAGGATGCTCATCTTTGAGGTTCGTGCGAAGGAATGTCTGCTGGAATCTTGTCGATCTTTCGTGTGGATACCATTCTATCTCTTCTTCCTTCTTGTTTTATCTTTTCATATCTTCCGCAAGAAAAAGAGAGAGGTATAAACCGGTTTCCGCTGCCGCTTAATTTGCGCCGAGCTATTGGATGTCGCGGCACCGTCTGCGCTCTCGGCTCATTATGTCGTTGCTTCGGATTCAGAATCTCCGTGGCGCTGGAAAGCCACGCGCCCTCTTACGCCTCGGCCCGTGTCCGTTGCGGTCGACCGAAGTCGCACGCGTTCAAAGGAACCCTTTCTTTTGCTCCTCACGCGCTTCGTTATGCGAAAGCACTTAATTCCAATGGTGGGGAGTGGCCTGCTTTCATCTTCGTAAATATTTCATAATTGGTATTCAATACCTCTAGTGGGACCAAAAGGATTTCCTTCAGTTTTCACAGGGTTAAAAATAAATCTGATGCAGAACGTTGCCTTCAGCGTCGTATTACGATCTTCTGTTCTTCATTTAACATAGACTCCCTTGATCTATCACCAGTTAGAACGCCTCATTATAGTCAAATCTAGTTTTCATCTTCCCTTTAAGGTTATCCTTTTCTTAAGTTTTGGTTTTCGTCTTCCCCTTGAGTGAAATATAGTTATTTCTAAGATTCTATTTTTATGATTTCTATAATTGCTTAGAATTCATTTACCAAACCGTCCAGAAAAGTGCCATTTTTCAATATAATTGAATGAACTAACGTTTAGGAAATGTGAAAACTGCGATAAAGATAAGCCGGTGTTTCATAATAATCTCACTTTCACTCCAAACAAAATCCGTAGAAAATTAGAATATAGATGCCAGATTCTCCATAATAAAAAGATTAGCACCCTCTGAGATGTAAATAAGGAAATAACTGGTGATTCAGTTCTGAAGTCCTTTTAATTTTTTTCCATCCACGATGCAAGCTTCCGAACGAAATTTGGACATTATTTGGGTTAGTTAGAAGCAGAAAGAGATGTTTATTTCGAGCAAATTTCTAAAAACATTTGATAATAAAGGATTTAACACTTGCGGCATAGATTGGCGTATTTTCAGTTCCATGTCCGTCTCAAGTACATACGGGATGCATATTTAGAACGATATTCGTTGCTCCCTCTTCTTCAGCTGATATTTTTATATGCTGATGTGTTTTTTTATAAACTGGGATTATAAATCACGGTTTCTTTCTTCGAAGAAATTTATGGAGAATCACCCTGAGTCCTATATGGCCAATGTCTAATTTTTGCCCCATTACCAATTTTGTTGGCATCATATGAAAGTGAATTTTCAATGGATGGTGTAATAATAGAGTCAATTCGTTTTATTGATAAAATCCCCTGATTACTTCTCGAATCACACCGTATTCTATTTATTGGCATCATTCGATCCTATATCGCTTCCTTGATTCACAGCGAACAATATGGAGGAATAATTGTTGAATCATTTATTTTTTACGAGGGGCTGATCTAACAACTTTCCTATGGATTGGATTGGGCTATTTTACACAACTTTCCTCTATAATTATCTTAAAATAACTATAATCTAAGTGTTTTAATTCCAGTCATCCGTGAAAATGTCAATTTTCTGTGAATAATGCTGTACACGTAAATTAATTGTAGAAATACTTTGATATTAGTTTTAAGTTTGAGCTCTCCCTCATAACTTTTAAAAAAGAATAAATTTCACCCAATATCGACGGAGTTGAGTAGATATTATCCGCGTCATACTCTAATCTCTAAGCAAATTGCTGGGGGCTATCACTCCATAGCCTTGATTTGAATGGGCCATTGTTTTCTTTAAATATGTGACCAAAACTAGGTGTGTCTATATGTCTGCGCGTCTCATAAGTGAGATATTACGGTATATCATGTTTTGTTGACTTTAGTACGATTTTGTTTACAATCTTGAATGGACGACTAAGTTCTTAGGCAATCAAATTTGTTTAAAATATGTGCTTAGATGGTAAATGGATTTACGTTTGGAAGGGAAAATTATGAAACCACGAGGAAGCTGTTCATTTCTCGAAATAGCTCGTTTTAAAGCTTTCGTCTTTTTCAATCGATGAAACGAGAGTGTATGGCTAAGTTTGTCACAATTTGTAGGCAGGGATGTATGCATTCATTCTTAATGTTGACAGTTTTGGATGACGCCTTCGATTTAATCTCATCTCCGCCGCTAGTTCTTGTATTTTCAGCATTTTTATCATTTGCAACGTCATTCTCATTTGGGAAAAGGACATCATGAGTGAAACCGCGCGCTTCCGTCACCCTTATAGGAGGAGGTCGGCAATTGACCGCTCTCTTCTCAAACTGACCTCTGGAGACTAACAAAGCCTTTTTTACTCCATCAGAGAGTGTGACGAGATGAACAGAGCTAGCGTGGGTGTGGGACACAACAATCGCCGCACTCAATTGGCGTGTGCGTTTTGTTTGTCCCGTCGCAGCCATTTCCTCTCTTTGTCACTCTCGAATTCGCAGACTGTTATTGCACTCGATGAGGCGATGATGAATCGTTTGAGGTTCTTGACTCGGAGTGCATCCCTACTCCCAAAGGATGGTACGACATACATGGAATGGCCTTGCTTGTTTCGTTTTATTCGAACTGTCGCGGAAAGGATGGGCGGGAATATCGGAATTGTAGCATAATGCGCGCAAAGGAGAGTAGGGCTTCGAATTTTCCAATGTTTTCTCATTCTTTTTTGGGCCGCATATTCCTTCGGGATAATCTTCGAACGAGATTAAAGTTGGAGATGAGGTATGCTACTGTTTCCTGAAATACTGATAAAACCATGCGCATTATCAGACCTAACCTTCTTTTCCTTATAACTTAGTATTTTCTGGAATCTTGTAACATGCCGTAGCTTTTCAACAATTATTCTGTCTGAAAGATTGTGTTTGCCACAAAATCTCCAAGTTCTATTTCTCCTCAATTTGTCAAGATATTCTGCGGTTTGGTGGACGTTTGCTATAATACTATTTTCCCGTAAATATTTATCTTACACAATTTTTTCATAGATTTGAGTGCATAATATTACTTAGATGTGCATGCATTGCATTTCTTCATGAAACCGGAAAAAATTCGATGCATTTTTTCCGGTTGCCTGAAGATGAGGCAGAACCCTCGAAACCGGTCGTGTTTTTTCATATATATTTTCTGTTGACGGAGTCAGATTGTTTTCTTTGAACTAATCACGTAGACGTAGTAATAGACGTAGTAATTGCACCAGTTAAAGAAAAGAAGACTCTTTCAACAATGAATTCCAGCTAAACTCTTTCAGATGTTGATGACAAAGTATTGACGAGCACATCGGAAATCTTTATTGGCGACTTGAAGAATTCCTTGGGTATTCAGATTTTCTTGACACATGTTACGGTTTTATTTTTTTCCTTCTATCGTCTACTTACAGACTCATAGACTACTACTCTACAGATTATCCAATCAGTACTCTCTGAAAGTTACTTAATTCAACGAAAAAGAATGTTGACTGAGGATTGGTAATAAGGTATTATATAAGTGATGTACTTTTACATAGATGTTACCTTCCTCATCGTATCTGGATTGATATTTCGCAACTGAAGGTAGTATTTTCTAAATAATAATGATTGAAATATCTATTTTGCCATAACAACAAGGCACATATTAAAAAAATTACGAACTTTGAATTATTTTTTCTATATTTATAAAGTTTCACAGAAACTCTGTGAAACTTTAGAACAGTTATTTCAACCATTAATGTTATAGAGTTTCACCTAGTCACGGCTTCTTCCATCAATTCTCCTTTCTGAGTATTTTAAGATCTTATGTTTCATTGTAATCGAAGGATTTCTTCCGTCGATTAGTTCCTTTCTTCGTTCCTCGCCTCTTTTTGCTCCTGATCCTTCTCTTTGTTCACTCTGTATGCTTCTCATTAGTGTTATTTTCACGGCTACGCTCAGTTACAGTTAATCACTTCCATCACCACTCTCCTAAGTGAGGTGATGGATTATCCTTTGGAATTCCTCGAAGTACCGGAAGGGAAGTATTCGTTGGCGGAGAGAAGCGGTCGCCTGTCTATTAATTTTCCGCTAGCTCATTTTCACATAATTTTTCTAGCCCGCAAGTACTGGCAACAGCTTGGGAGCGCTGCCCTGCATGATTTCAGCGTTGCTGGAAAACGCATCCCGCTCTTATTTGCTTAGTTTACTCACCAGACGTCTTGGTAACGAGTTAGCGCCCTCACATGTGCGCCTATCGTCGAGTTGAAAATAAAAGTTGAATAAACAGAAAGGATTTCCCCGAGGAAATTTCTCGGGCGTCATGTTTGTTTAATGCTTTAAGCTATGTTTTCTGATGACATATTTCCTGTTTTCGGAATTTATTACATCTGCGTCATGAAGACATAAAGGCACTTACTTTAAAAAATTAGGAAATCTGAAATATTTTCTATATTTCTAAGATATCCTGTTTCTAAGATATCGCACCTCATTACGAGAAACATCTTCGTTTACTGTAAAGTCATCTTTATGAGACTAATATGTAAATAGGTTAAGTTGTATCTAGAAAATATTTATAGGACAATAAAACATTTTTAGTTTGAAAACTCAACTAACGATTGATGTGGAAGTTAATCTTTACCACAGTTTTTTAAGGGAACATCCAAACTGGGCAAATTCGGTCAGGTTGTTTTGGGGTTGGGGTATCTTCTTCTTTTCGCGAAGTTTGGGGCTGTGTAGTGGGCGTTCGTTGACACGAAAGTGAGTGAATACTGAAATAGATTATAAGAGAAACTGGGAGGAGAAGAGTACATCACCTCCAGTTTGCGAAAGAGATGAATGACACACTTCAAAAGACTCATCATTGAGAGAGAAGACAGACTTCTTACCCGACCGGGATGTTTGAACACTTGATTGAGAACATGTGTATAAAGACGAAAAGAGAGAATTTCCTGTATTTACTGCCTTAAAATTCACCTCCATCATTCGGCTCGTGCCTCTACCTCTGATAAATTAATGTTCCCTCGAAAACTACGTAAAGTTTGCTTAATTTGGTGGGGATTGATTAATATTTGACTGACGTAAGTCCATATCTTTTCATGAAGTTGCATTATTTGCGAAGTTATGTATATATTTTACTAAAATTCATAACTCATTTCCAGATGGAAGCTGTATGAGCTTGATGCAAGGAATTCTTCGTGCCATTATTGAAACGGAGCTGGATGATTTTGAGGCATCACGTCGTTAATTTTCACTTAATAATACTTCTGGGGCTTGAGAGTCGGACGAAATCATCGTAACTAGTGGAAATACTGCTATCAGTTATTGAATTTTAAACGGAAAAGTAACACGCCTGGATTTTTTAACTGCTAACTTTAATAACGATGAAAATAACTTATGAGTAAGGGATGATGATGACAATTTATGCTATAGCTGCATTGTCTTTAGGGTTTTAAACGTTAAATAATTGTATTGTCGAATTTTTCAAGCATCAGAAAATGAGAAGGAAGCTATATAAGCTATATTCGCTTGCTTGTTCAACAAGCTATAGCTTCCGATAATCGTCTCTATGGCCTTCTCGTCTAGCCTCCCTTCGTTGCATACCACGGGTGGGCGTTAAGAATGTCAGTGCAGACCGGTCTCGAGATGACGGCTGCAAGGACGGTCGCCGGAAAACTTCGCAAAGGTTAAGGGTTAAGAAAGTTCGGTGGCGTGCGGGAGTAATTGTGGACCTTCTAAACAAAGATCGTAAACAAAATATAACGCACGGTTGCTAGGGTTCGTGGGTAATTGAAATCCTGCGAGGATCTACGCCGCACCACTGATACGATCGTAAAGCATTTTCGGCTTCTTCGTTTTCGTAGAAGGATGAGAGACACTATCCTCTATGATTATATCATGGATGATGTTACTAATCGAGTCTTGCTTGGACATGTTTATCTGTTACAAATAGATAATACCGCTGAACTCTAGTATCTTATCTATTTCAGACGTTTTATTCGCTTCTGCTATTCATCTCTGCGTCGCCTATGAAATTGATGTTCTGTTGTGAAAGTTTTATTGTATAGATAAGTCTAGTTTTGAGTTTCGAGAATAATCGCAGTAAACAGCCTATTAGGACTGATGCTTCCAGAATTAAGTTTATCTTAAATGACGAAGCGATTCAGTTATATACGCGGAATAGAAACTGTGAAAGGAAGAATTCAGTTCGGAAGGATTGAAGTAGTCTTGAATGTTTCTTGCTTGAAAATTAATTGGGTGAATTGTTATCATGGGTTTTCCTGAAATATTTCGTCGAGAGCATTATATTCATAGGAAGTTCGTTGTATGACTTATGTTTTCTTTGTTTTCATCATTTGGTGGGTTGGCTTAGCTTATCATGTATTTTAGTTATCTGTTATAATTTTTTTAGTTATCCATAAGGTAAATCACAGCCGATTCTCTGGATATACTCATATACTCAGGATACGAACGGAGGACCTTAACAAAAAGAGTCACTGACGCGTCGATTTTTTTTACGTATAGACCCCGACCATACGTATAGAACCCAGGAAAAAAGGAATATCGATCCTAGGCATCATTGGTTTATCTAGAGTTCCCCAGAAAGATACTTATCCCGGAAGTATACATTACGCGGATTTTCGGAAAATATTTTTCGTCACTACCCATCATGATAGCGAATTGGAATAGATCTGCAGCAATTACTTTTATCAGTTTATGCAGAAAATTCTTTTTTGTGAATTACTCAGTGGAAGTACTAATTAAGTAATTCTTAGTGAATATTTCTTCTTAACCTCGAATATTCAAAGCTTCGGAAAATACGATGGAAAAGGGCAATAGTCCTCAATAAAGAATTAATTATATGACTCAGATGCCGATCGCACTGTGTAGTTAATTATTTGTTTGTTTCTATGAACGTTTTATCAGGGAATTCTTTGTTCACTCCTACCTATATACTGGTAATCATAGATGGGCAGCATTTTATTATCAATCATTTTATATACAGTTAACTTATTATAAAACATTACAAAAATCATAGAAATATAGTTACACAAGTCTAACAAAAGTTAAGTTTGTCTGCAAGGTCCTGAGCCAAAGAAGGCTCATCAAAAAGTGCCTTAATTTTACATCTCCTTTACCTTTCAAATATTTTCATTTGAAATAATACCACTCGTAATATGTGGAGCAATTTCTTATCACAACTACGATATGCCTTTAATAACCAATGTCTAACCATGCTCTCGTGCGAGAAATTTACCAGTATAAGCGAACTCGTCCATCCGCGATTTTATGTTGCTGGTTTGAGTTTTACAGCACCGCAGAGCTCGTGTCCGATGGCAGGCAATGCGTATCTCTCCCTTTCTCCGTGTTGAAGGGAGTCGTGAATACGACTAAGAGCATGTTTGCGCGTATTCCAAGTTAAATGTTGGAATTCTCTTCCCCAGGGGGAGTTCATAGAATGGATCCAGCGGTATATCCATTGCGACTAACCTCCGATATAAAGGCCACTTTCCACTCTGGATGAGAGAGCCTTTCAATGCCGATAACCTCTCAGTTCTCAAGGGTCAGACGATTCAGAATGAGTTTCGACTGTTGATGGAGAGGGAAGGAAAGATATGGAAGGATTCGGAGAACGGGTACTGCCCGCTCCATCTCAGAATTTCCCGGCAGCATCGTGGAATGAACCAAGGGATAGTAAATATGTCATAGAGGAGCAGATATCATCCTCTCTCTCTCTCTCCTTTAGCTTTTCCTCAACCCATTTAATGGGAATATCGACTGAATCATCTTAAGATAAGTCTCTTTTTCTTCATCTCGAGATTTAGGTAATTATCACGGATAAAGATTGTAAGATAAGTGTAGTAATGGTATACGAGTATGCCTCGTTCTAGAGGCATATACCTTTTAATATAAGTTATACATAAATATTTATTTCTTAATTATATTCGCATGCGTTCAATAGGTTATTTACTTAGAAATAATATCATAGTTTTATAGGCGAAACATTTTCTAATGCAGACGTACTTCTTTAACACTACCTGTGTTAAAGAAACGTGAGAGATTATTACGTTAATAGTAGAGTAGATAAAGAATTTTCACTTAAGAACGGTGACTAACAGCAGGAGAAAATAATAGGAAGTGGGGGCTCCCGGATAGCCAGGTGAGCAACGCGTTCGATTTCGGCGAAAGAGGTCCCGGGTTCGCTTCCCGGTGGGGACCCACGTGCGAAATGACCAAAGCAGTCGAAGCAACAGTAGTAGCAACACTACTACTACTAATAATAGGAAATGCTTATTTGCAGAATTATCATTTCCACAAAGGAAGCTAAAGTTATGGAAATTAAACCTGTTTTAAGAAACTCTTCCGGAAATGGTTTTCTTAAAGGCATTTACGTACAGGAAATAGTCCTAAGAAGTACAATTATATATCACATTATAAGAGAAGGAAACGCCTTTGCATAACTATGTAAGATTCTTGTAGTTGTATCATTTTTTCTTACAGGAGAAAATATAGTATCGGCAGCGATTTGGACGGTAAAACTTTCATAAGTTCGAAAATTTTCTACCCTCCGACTCTCCAGTCTCGTCAAACTGAATGCAAGTGCCGGTTTTAACTCCGTTAAGTTCGTGTGGAAACTACAAAGATCTTTCATTTAATATCTAGGAATATAACGCTTACTTGTATTTCGACTGGGGTATTTGCATTCAGTTTGACGAAACGGGATAGTCGCAGTGTAGAAAATTCTCGAAAAATGCATTCAGAAGTCACACAAAGAAGCAAGCAGAGACAGATGAAAATTTCGAAGACCAAAATCTAAGAAAAAGGAAAAAAATAATAACTCATGGAGGGATCGAACCACCTTCAGAATGTTCGAAAATAGACATCTAACTACTACTCCAACTTCTACGATGATTTGTACCCTAATAATTAGTATCATAATCGTAGCGTATATTTGGCTGAAACTTAAAGTTCATTTTCCGCAAAAATTATCGCCTAGTTGGGGGGTAATTAGCCATTCTTGACTCGAAATCTATCTGACTACCAAGTTTTATCATCCAAATCGCTGCCGATACTATATCTTCTCCTTGTCAGTTGAAGAAGAGGCAAGTGGTCCATCCAGAGAGAATTCATTTAGCTGCTGATACATGTATAGAGTGTAAAATCGATGTGAATTAATCGTCCGGAATTCAGAAGACCGCATTCCAAAATTTCGCTTTTCATTGGTCACAATTGGCGGAAATCGTACATAAAATCATGAAACTGTATAACTTGTACATTCTTTTCTATAGTTATCAAAGATAAGGCATAGAATTGTTTTCAACCATCTCGAGCTGTTTTTGAGCGGATAGCCTGAATTCTGCATCTTAAGATCTACTTTTCGCGGGTTGTCAAACTATCAACAGGTTCGATAAATCCAATGTGACAATTTCGAAGAAAAGCATTTTCCTATATGCTTTTCTGATCACTTTCTTAAGGCGCCTCTTTCCGATGATAAGGAAAGGAGATTTATGCACCGGATATGACGTAGTGAGTTCCCGGGATTGAGATGCGGGAGGAAACTGCAAGATTGAGGCGGCATATCGTGTGCGCTTAATGAGAAAGTACTTCTTGCAAGTTGGTGTGAGTGTTCGCGGGGCGAGAAAGTCTCATTTTCTCTCGCCGAAGGAATGCTTCGAATGTAGCACGTTTGATTCTAGATAGTAGTAGTATTTTTGAAGTTTGTAATAGGCTCCCACAGGGAATCGAACCCGGGATCGCATTCATCGAAGTCGAACGCATTGCCTTCTTGGCTATCCGGGAGCCCGTTTGGTTATAAATGTTGATTAGAAAGCGGCACAAGGTATTTCAACCCATACTTTGTTAATGGAATCTTAAATTTCATCAATCGCTGCTTTCAGACTTAAAAATATGAATGAGGAATATTTTAGACATTTACATTTAAGCCCTGCAAACCGCCAATGGCGCGTGGCAGGGAGTGTAAAACACCTATATCCCTAACTAACCTGGAAAGCTATTAGCTTCTCTAATACTTCGCGGAAAAAACGACCAGAAATCCGTCCGTCCGTCCGTCAGAAACTATCCGTCGTGGCGACTATTTCCCTGTATCGCTTTTTTGTTTTCTTTCGAAGATTGCGTACGTTACTAGATGGGATGAGAAAAACAACTGTCTCCTCCCCGTGATCCGTAGTGACAAACTTATCGAAAAGCTTCCTAAGGTAGTCAAGTCTTCTATCACTAAGCGAGTTCCATCCGAGGGATTCCATTATAGCCGAAACACTGCTGTCAAATCTGAAATCTCCCTTAACGAACCTAGCTGACCTACGTTGAACCATCTCAAGATGGGATGTTAATCCTACTTCGTGAGGATCCCAAATCGCACAGCAATACTCCAGGAGAGGACGAATCAGGGAAAAGTACGCTATTTCTTTTACTCTCGATGAGCAACCCCTCAGAATTCTACTGGCTAAACTTTGAATCCTATTCGCCTTACCTACTATGCTTTGAATATCCTCTTTGAAGGAAAAACTACTACTGAGCGTAATACCTATGTATTTATGATGCCTCACAAACTCCAACGGATATCCTGAAATAATATAGGGTGTGCTGGTAATGAACGAAGATATCAAGGAAATCTTTAAATAGGAAATTTACTTAATGATTATGGATTAATTAGGAAATATACGTAATTTCATAATATTTATGAAATGATTAATATTACGAAATAACAAAGAACTTACATCTTGTTACTCTTGGAAAATTCTCCTTTTAATGAGTGTTCTTGCTAAAAGTTTGAGTCCCAGATTTGGATTAAAACGAAAGCTGTTTTAGCCTCAGTGTTTTATTACAGAAACCTTTTTTTGTAAAGAAAGTAACCTTCACCACGCTAGCCTTGCAGGCAAGCTCGTTGGTATTTTTAGTAAAGATTACGAACGTCTTGAATTTTGTCTCTCTTTTTCCTGCGACTGTGCTTGGATTATTTCGTTTAGTGAATAATGGTTTACTGAATAATTGGGGAAGAAAGGGTTTTAATTGAAGTAATTAAGCGCCGACAAAAGAAATGGGTGGGTCAGATATTGAGAGGGATTGCTGAGGAATGTAATAGAGGGTAGAATGCAAGGGAAAAAACAGAGGGGAAAGCAAAGGCAGAAAATGTTAGATGACATAAAGGGTGGGGTGAGTTTCCAGGCAACGAAGGAAAAGGCTATGAATAGGGAATATTAGGGCACATGGACCTACCGAAAGGTAGAACACTTATGTTATGAATAATGGTGACTTATCATTACATCAAGTTTTTACCTTATAATATGTCTGTGAATTATAAGCCCATGTATCTATTTTTTTATCTCAACCGGCCGCAGTGGCGGAGAGGTAAGCGTGCTAGCGTTCCAACCTAAGGTCCCGGGTTCGAGTCCCGGCTAATCGGATTTTTCCTGTTTAGGGAACAGTTGTGTGTCTGATTTTCATTGCAAAGGTTTTTATATTTTTTTCATAAATCTGGCCGTATCATTTGGCGAATCAAAACCAAATTCATCATTAAAAATCATAAGCCGCCGTCATAACTGATGGGAATAAGGCTACGAAGGAAAAAATACTTATTTTATCTCCAGATTCTTAAATTCAATTTGTATTTCTGGAACCCTTACGAAATTATCATTATTTCTTCTCTTACTTTCTGTCCTTTCGGACGATATTCGGTCTTCCACGTGGTCCCATTTACTAATTTAAAGCTTGTATCGCATAAATTTAAAAGGGGAACAGAAGTGTCCTTTTTAACGAATGTGTGTCAGTTTTGATGACGGAGCTGTGTGGATGGTCACTTAAGACGTTAATCGTCGCCGGACTCCGTCTTTCGTCCTTGACGCGGATCCCAATGAGGCTGCCCAGTGAGCATCGCCCTCTTCATCTCAAGTTTGCATCGTCCTCGCGTTTTAGATTTGATAAATAAAAATTTTTACTGCATCTTTTATTCCGGTTTCTATTAAATGCCGCTGCACCAGTGAGAATTCAGTGCTCCAATGTCTCGGAAGAAACGGCCCTATGAGCCAATGAGTAAGATACTCAGAATGGGCAGTGCATGGTCACTATTTCTTCTCGGAGTAACGTGACGGAAGAGGCTGACAGTTGGCTCAGTAATAAAAGAATACGGCCTTGTTGCATAAGTAGAGTTCGAGTTCTTCCGTCGAGACGATCTTAATTTTTCGTGGTTTTTGCGGGAAATGTTCCTCGGAAACTGACGGGAATCATCTACCATTACGTAATCTTTAATATTTTCATTTGAAAGAACCTAGTATTCATTATAATGGCAAAATTGTATCGTAACCACAAAGTGGAGGCAGTTTTGAGAAGTTATCCTTCGTTGTTCTCTTATCAAGAGTTTTAACTCATATGTCTCTTGAACGCAAACATCCGTGTCCTGACACATTGCTTTCCATTTTCATGAGTGAGTCTTTTCGCTTCCTTTGTCAATCCATCTGCTTTGCTTTTCTCACTACAGTAGTTCTAAAATCTCCGCTGTCGAAATTAATGCCGTGACTGCAGATTATTCTTGATTCCTCTCATTATTTTCTCATTCACTTTCATCTTGCGTACTTTCCTTTTGTTCTTGCGCCTGTTTGGTTGTTTTGTACAGATTCATCATATTGCTTCATAAAACGTTCTGTTACACCGAGATGCCTATTAATTTTTGAAAATGTCGGTAGATGCACCCTGAAAAGTAGCTAGAGTCGTTAAAATATAAAATAGATTACATTTGCTCTAAATTAAATTTTATAAATGGGATATCAGTTTAGAAATTGCACAAATCAACTTCATAATACGAATATTTTATCTTTCATCAACTAAATGCAATGCTATTTATTCTGTAAATAAGTAAAAAAATATATTAAGATCAGATGGAGGAGAGTCGACGTCATGTAACATACTCCATTACGTACGAGAAGTGGCTAAGACAGAAAAAAGGTCGCTAAAAGAAGGAATAAGTTACTAAATATACTGGCGAAATCGCTAAATTGGCAACTTTCCTAACAGGAAATTTCTTCATCTCTAACATATGGCTCTTTATATCGTTTCTATATATTTCGCTTTGTTTCCGTTTACTGCACTGCGACATCACCTTCATCTCTCACATTCTTTATTTCCGTATCCTCATTTTCCTCCTACTTTTAACTGTTATTATTATCCTCTTGTCTATAATTTTTTTTTTACTGGGCGATCATTCACGAACCTCTTTTGTCTCTCTATTTTCATTTCAATTTAGCGTTTTCTTGCCCTAAGCTTAGAGTCCTCGATTAATTAAATTTGATGACTCATAATGTATGTACTATAATACGTTCAGTTGTAAAATGCTTGTAACATGCCTGTAAAGAAACCTAAATTACTCTCAATGGTTTTATTTCATCCCTTCTTATTATAATCAGATATATTTTTTTCAATCCACAGTTAGCTTTATTGATCTAATAAAGTACTCTTTCACATAGTTTCTCCACGCCAATGAATCTTCGTCTTCATTTCTATCCTCTTACTCCCTATTTCTTCTTTTGATCTCAGCATCCCTCTCCTAATTCCTTCTCCAGCGTTCCTTTTTATGTCATTCTCCTATCCTATCCATTTCTCCTCTCGAACTCTTCGTCCACGTACCTCGTTTCTTTTGTCGCACCAACTCTTTTCATTTATGCCTCGGGGGCTAGTTGAAAGGGTGGTGAGATTAGACTTTCTCATTGGCTGTAGGCGTCTGCAGTCCGTGGAGGAAACCAAGAGGCCTTTGATACGTAGATAAGGCGACACTTAAAAATCATACGCGATGCGTAACAACAGTGGGCTGAACAAAATGACCACTCGTGTTGTGCCAAATTCATCTCATGACATCACTCCTGCGATTGCATAATGGACGCCTTCGCCCGTCGAAGCCGCGGTGAATTCGTTGTAAGTGCGGTGAGCCGTGGGTTTCTTTTGATCCGCTTGTGTGCGCGGTACCCGATCCCATTTCCGCATGAATATTTATCGTAGGAAGGATGCGAAAATTGGCGATCGAAGCGAGATCTTGTTTGCCTTCGCTGTCTCGTATCCGCGACGTGGAATATATGCACTTTCTCATTCTCTTTCTCTCAACATCATACGAAAGTCGATCCTTCTCTGAATAATCGATTAGGATGGGAAAAGTGGATCCTATTAACGTAGCTCACACAACGCGGGGTTGGTTTTCACAACTAGTTGAAGATGGTTATCGCTGAATTGCCGAGTAATGAGGGATTTTACGACGCGCTGCGCTTCTGAGCATTCGCTTATCTTTCAGGTTCACGGGAAATGCTCCCTTTATTTCTTTCGCTGAGTTGACTTACGTATCATCCGGGTGGTTCTACTACTGTAATCGTCCCGCGTGAGAGCACTGATTTCATTCGATGCTAAAATTAATGCACTCGTAATGCTTCAAACGTTTTCAAGCGTCCTCCCTTATCTAAGCTTTGAGTAATTTTTTTTTTTAACTTTCGTTGAAATGGATTTGATTTCTACTGCTTTAAATGCATTTTGGTTCACTGTTTCTTCTGTTAGGATAGCAAATTATTTCGTATTATTTTCATGCTAAATGTTTCATTCAGCTGTTTTTGATTTAAGAAATAAAAAGATCAGTTTGTCACCAATCTGTGGAAATATAACATTTCTCCGAATTGATTCTTTTTTAATTTTGGAGGTAACTTCTTAGTTCCCATACATTTCACCATTATAGGTACGTTCTTTAAAGAGGAAAATTCTTTGTAAATGATGGATTCGAATAACGGGTGTCGGCAGAACCACAAGCTAACAAGAGAATTTTAACCATTCCCACTATTGATGAAAATCAATTAGAAACCAGGTCGATGAAGCCAGTGGAAGTTAACGAAGATAAAAGCTCTTACAAATTAACGAGCTTGTCAACTGCGCTGCCCTTCGGACTTCCCCATGGCGGAATGTCAGAATAAAAATTATTACGTTCAAAATGTTGTTTCATTGTCTTCTACGTTGCTCATTGTTGGAGTGTATATGAAAGTTGTAATCAATTGAGATTCATTTTGCCGTTTAAGATATTCTCATCTAGATCTGGAGTTATACCCTCTTAGCCGCCTTTCGGTATGTGGCTGGGGGTACTCGTTTCAATGCTTTTTCTCAGATCAATAGTTCAGCATTTTTTCATTCGATTTTATGTGAATTTTTTAGCTCTCTGCTGAAGTGAGCAATTTTAATCGGGTGCGTGTCTGTAAGTTGGTGTACTTAATCGAGTCTATAATAACGAACGTGTACCACGTGCTCATCTTGGTGTGATTTTTGAAATATATCTCTAAATTAATTTTAGGCTTTGTCATTCATACAGCATGATATCACAGCTTAAAATTTCTCTTTGATGTTCGTCGTCAACTTACAACAGTCGATTCAATCAACTCGCTCGCTGGAAGGAAGAAATCTCATCTATCGATAAAAACATTCATATTTTCTGAATGGAATGATCAACTTGACATAAACAGCTGGCATATCTATTTTATACGCCTCATAAAATGATTCCAATGTTCTTATTGTGTACCTTTTTATTCGTGTCGCCTTTCAACGATATCTCTTCGTGGGTCATTCGTGGATCAGCCTACGGAACATCTACTATGAAGGCGGGCAGATTCTGCTCCTCCAGATTTACTTCGGTTTAATGGGCTTTTACGAAGGAAGCTCTGGGAAAGAGGAGGCTATTCTTGTTGAAGCAATATGATGGTTTTGGGTTGGTCGTTGACTTCACCGGAGATGTGGGCCAAATGGGCCACTAGTCCAGCAAACGGTCGGAATCTGTATACTGGAATCGTATGCTCCCGTGCCACGTTCAAGTTGCCAAGATCGTTTCACCGTTTGCCACTGCTTTCTTTTGTTTCTTGTTTATGCACACCAAGGCGCGCATTCCCGGTTCGCCTCTCTTTCGGTCCGAAAATAATTTCCTCCTATCTCCGTCTCTGCTACTCCGATGCTGTGAATCATCGTTCTCAAAGGGCAAATTGAGGCTCCCCAGCACGCTCTTAAACGGGGGTCCTCAGAGATAAAAACTGATGGAAGGGATGCGAATCAAGATGCGGTTCAATCTCAAAGACGGCTTATTTGTGTAATGTTCCTCCGTGTTAAAATGTAACTTAAGTGTTGACGCCTGTTTCTTACGACCAGTTTGGACTCACTGTTAGAGACCCCTGTCGGTAGGAATAATTGCCTCCAACATTCCGTATCATTTTTTACAAGTTGAAAAGCGTGCTTAAACGGGTTAAATAATAAAAAATGACTTAAAATAATTTGTGGCTTGACAGTTCTCGAAAAAATTTTAATCTCCTCGATAGTTAGATAGAGGTATTTAAAATTTATTTATTATAAAAATAATACGTGTACTTGGAAAAATGCATATGCCTGCACCAGCTCTAAGTTAGTGGAGAGCGTATATGAGAGCTTGCTTGCCATCTTGCGATCATCTGAATCGTAGGTACCTATGCCAAGCCTTTGAATCTCACATACGCGTAGCATTTTGTATATAGATTTAAAATAACATTTGATCCTTCATTGCTTGTGAACTGAAAATGGATTTGTTTGCTCTTCTGCTGTGATAGATATAATCGTGTTATTATTTATTGGGTTACTTTAAATTATTCAATTAATAAGTTATTATATGTACAGCGAGTATGATAAAATAATACTGTAGGTTCTCACAGTTCCGATTTCATAGAAAAGATTAATGTTGAAATACTTAGAACTTGCTGTTAGTTATACAATTAAACTTTAATTACTGATCGTTTAATTTCTTAGCATTTCAGTTTCTTGGAAACGATAAGATTTAGTATCCAGCGAAATTATCACGATTTTTTGTGGAAAACTATCCGCAGAAAGTAACAAGAAAGTCAAATGACTGTTTTCTATTTAGCATAATGTGGCTTTGTTGCTATTATCCTTAGGTCTACTTATTTTTCAAAGCATCCCTTTCGCTGTGTAGAAAATCACTCGTAAAGAATCACTCGTAAAGAAACTATGCTCTCCAAATCCATTCCTGACACGTCATGCTTTTGCAAAATTATAAAGAAAAAGGAAGCGAAAATAAAACAGTACGTCTGGTTTCTCTTTAAAAACCGCAGACCTTTTCATAGCTACAAAGAGGAAGTAATAAGGCGGAAGTGCAGAAAGATAAAGAATTCATTTGGCTGGAACGAAATTTCATCACCGAGTGACATTACGAAGAAAAAAAATCCGTCACGTGGAGTCCTAGGATGAGTATATGAGTTTTAATACATTTTAAAGTAATTGGTAACTATCCACGCTAGGAATCAGTATGTTTGGAGCGTATCAGTGAAATTAAAGTCTGGGGTGATTTTTTTCTTTAATATTAAATGTGAATTTTTCGGTCAGATCATCGCGAAATGTTTAAATATATACTTATCTAATAAAGCTTTATGTCGTCCATTGTGTGAAAGCTATCACACATTAAGCATTTTTCTGTTCTATGCTTTTCATTAATAAAGTTTCTATTGAAGATAGCCGTTTGCTTGTGTCAGTACAATAGTTTCTTATTGTCCCACATAATATGATCCGGTACGGGAATTCAGGCACGTGGTACTTGGCTTTCGATATTTTACATTAAATTTGCTTATCAATTAACTTAGCACAATTTCCTTTGTATTTTTTAAATCACGAGAACGTGTTGATGGGGAAATGGTTTGTGCCTCGCATCAATATAGTCGGGTCTGGCAAAGATGCCTCTTTTTCTGTTTTTCGATGTTCAGTTATGGCTAACTTCACCGATCGTACTCTACATCGTCTAGGTGAAAAATTTGAGGAAAAAGTCGAATTAAACATAATTAGATTAAGGAGAAACAAAGTCAAATGTCTTGCAATGCTTAAGAGAGGAAGGAGGAAATGGAAATCCTGCAATTCTCAACTAGCTCCTTGAAAAGTGTATTACAAAAGCAAATTCTCTATTTCGCTGTCTAATTATTTCCGCAGCTTGGAGTTAATGGGAAGAACATCCCGCTTGTTGCTACAATCACTTATCTATTCTCGGAAATTAGAATTGACTGTGTTTGAAAATGACAAAAAATTGTATGGATGACGTGAGATTACATTGCCTCTAGGAGATGGAACATTTTCTTCGAGAAATGAGGTTTTCCATGCATATCGATGTTTCAGCATGATTCGTAGGGCATTTTCGAACAAAAATGTATGGTTGTTTACCTATCTTAACGAATAGTGATGTGAATAGATTAATTTCGCATGTAGTAGTTTGCATTGGTTTGCTTTTAGCAGTTTATTATTTTATAGATTTTTTGAGAAGATAAGTAAACAGGTACTCGGAAATTATTTTCACGCTAAAACAATTTTGCGTTCTATCGAAGAGACGTTTGTGGAAACAAATTTTCAGAAATTTCAATTTGGTCTACGAACATGATCAATAGCTATTACTGCTAGTAAAAAGATTATTATAGTAGAATGGAACCCCTACGTTACCAGAATAGCAAAAGAGACCCGTGGGGCCAAATAGAGACACCGGTCCATATCTTATTTCAGTGATTTATATTTTCAGTGAGGATGCATGGCCATGTAACCTCGCCCTTTTTACAGAAGCCCGTAGTATTCATTTTTCTCCCATCATATTCCTTTGTTTAGGAGAGCTTCACTGCCGTCGACTACAAATTGTGTCCCCCTCGTGCTTTATGTATGTACATACCAACGAATTCCTCGCATAGAAATCTCCGGATAACGAATGAGGGATATAAAAAGAGAGAAACGGAAAGATGTGGAAAGATATAGAGGTTATTTCTCTACCGTCCAGGGAGTGGCAGGGAGACTCCTCGAGTGTGTTGTAATTCCGGGAACACGCTGTGGTGTGAGTGGGGAGGGAGTGATAATCGAAAGAGGGGAAGAAAGAGTGTCTGCAGAGGTGCGCCAAGAGCTTAAAAGAATTTCCGCTCCAAACAAAAATCGCTCATTAATCTTCTGCGGAGGGACTTATTCCCATCCCACTCTCTAGGAAGGAATCCCCTCCGTGACGTCACGTTAGGGATGGCGTTTCTGTGAAGGTACTATTGTCACGATCCGGTCAGACTGGTGGGCGACCGAGGCGTGGGCGGGGAGGTACGTGCGGAAGAAGTTTTTTTTTTACATCGGAAAGGTTTTTCGGACTTGGGCAATGTGGAATGGATGGTCACACCCCTTGCCCTCACTCTTCTTCGTGACTACCTCATCCATTTCGTAGACGGGGAGTCAACCCTTTGAGGCGCGGGGAGCATTGCAATGATAAACGGCGCTTTGAGTGACTTTTCCAGGGACATCGCCACAAGCGGGGAGTTGTTGGTGTCCGCTGTAATTAGTGTCTTTGAAGTTGATTTTATGTCCCGTTAATGAAGGGAAGGGGCGGCAAATGTTTGGTGAAAAAGAGAGTGGGTGTAGAGGCAGAAGCGGAGATTTTTGTGTACACAAGGCGTTCCTTTCGAATGAGGAGATGTTCGAGAAGAATAGGGTCGAAGCTCTGTGTATGGGAGGGAATGTTTGTTTGGCGATGCTTCGGGGGAAAGAAGGGAATGTTTTTCTCGGCCTCGCGATTTTCTCGGTTTTATCGTTTTTCATCCCGTACATGTCTATCAACTATCAAAGTTTGACGTAATCAAGAATTTTTGACAAACTTTACTTGCCAAGGTTTCCAATCGAACCGCTGAAACAAAAGATAATCAAACAAACTTTAATGTATTCACTTTCTGATGTTTCTGCCACCTAGGCGTGTTCCCAAATAGTAAATCACGGATCCTTTTTCATAATCGGATGAATAATTCATTACTTGCGCAGCATTATTTATGATGCTAAACTGTTATGATTGCTTTTAGTTTGGAGATTTAATTTGGGTGGGATAGATTAACTGGGGAAATTTTCCTCGTATTGATTTTGTTAATGAAGAAATGCATATCGTCTATTTTTAAGCATTCTGATTAAGAAGATTTTAAAAGATTTATGGGGTTGGTATAATACTGTAAAAATATATAAGTTGATTTTGAACTTAAAGGCGTACACCTAGGAAAATTCCCAATGAAAAGCGGACGTGAAGAATAGATATCGGTACTTGAACCCGGGTCTCCTAATTTCCGGTTGGTTACTTTGTCCATTCTGCTATCCGGCCAGTACCAGTATCCGTTTCAAATCATACGGTTTGGTGATATACGTGTGTGACGCGGGAGTGCATTTACTAATATTAATTGTTATTAATTATAATGTTCATTAAATTACAGTTAAATTATTAGCTTAAATTTTATGGAAGAAAACTTCATCCTTAAAATATCTCATCCCCAGTGTTTTATCCCGCCGCTCAACTGCGTGGAAATGATTAATTTTTCTTGAAAGAGATAAAATGAGTTGTAAACTAAATCCGCACTTCCGGTCGTATTACCGCTGCTTATCTCCGTTTCACTTTCGTTCTGGTATTTATCTCCCTGGGCCAGACGGCGAGCATACATGGAGCCGTAAAATTCCGAAGCTGCCCTTAGCCAAATAATTCGGCGCCGTTGAAAATAATCGCGCTGTAGTTGGGAGAAATTGTATAATTGTAGCCGTATAAGATTTGGTTTTTTATCTCCCAAATTCCTTCTCCTGCTTGAAATAAATCCTCAGTAATTTCTTTTGCCTTTTTCACTGACCGTTTACTAACATCGGTTAGCTTCGGCTTCAATTTTCCATGAGCCATATGGCTCTTGTCCCTCAATGTAAATCCACCCCGCCCTCCACCTTTCTCTCTCTCTGACTCTCCTCTGGTTCAGCATCATTTTCCCTCTGTCATCATTCTTCCTACGACCCAAATTCTTCATCCCCAAACCTCCACCGCGATGTGTGCTATAAAACAGCAGCCGTAGCAGATATAAAAGAATTAGAGGCAAGATTGTATCTCTGCGGGAGACAGTGACCCAATGTTAGATAATTTTCGAAATTCGCGAAGAAAGAAGCTTGTATTACTGTTTTGATTTATATGCATAGTTGAGTTAGTGTCAAAGGATCAAATTATATTTAAGGGATTACAAATTTTCGAGTTAATTAAGATAAATACGATAAATGTGGTAAGTCTTGGAAATGTTAGGATAGATTTTAGGGTGTATGTAAACATTATCGACGAATGATTTTCGAGTAATGCTTAATTAGATAAAGGTAAGAGTTACCTCATATAGTTAAAGTATTGACTTTCTTGGAGTAGAAACACATTAATGGCTGCACAATTACTCACACTGAAAGAATATTTCAGGTTAACAGTTCGTATTCATGTATCGTCATCTCATGTCAATGCGCCATTTTAAGACTGCCATCGGGGATCGAAGAGAGACAACTTTCACCTTGGGCGGAAGTGCTCTTCACGCAGAAACATCATGAAGTATTTTATCGATATTTTTCACCTTCCATGTCCATAAATTCCGATTATATGAGTATGTAATAAATATAAGTAGCCTCATAATAAAAGTGCTTTATTTATGCGTTTCTCTGCCCCTCGTTTCCCATATTCATGAGTAGCCCCCGTTTTATCGGACTCTTTTACTTTGAGCCCTTGTCAGGAACCACACCCATTTATCAATATGTGGGGATGTGATGAAGGAGATCCCTCGATAAAAACCAACTCTGAACGAGTGTCTCGGAGACTCATCTTCTTGTATAACAGCGGAGATGCAACCTCTTTGGCCGCGGAGCGCCGTGTTCCTCTGTGGGAGTCCGAAAGGGGCCATCGTCCGGAAAAGAGAAAAGAGATGTCCCTGGGCGTTGTGTAACGATCTAAAGATAGAGCGTTGAGTAATCTTATATAGTTGATTCTGAAGCTTTTTTTCGGAGGAACTTGCTGCCAAAATAAGAGCCCTTCTGAAGTGTTGAGCTGTAGTTTGGCACCCTGTTCAGGATGAGTTTGCCTTGATTTTGCCTGGAGGTTTGTATTTACGGTATCCAGTACTACTGGTGAGACTGGAACCTCAGGAAAAGTTTCATTTAAGTATCAGTTTCTTCTGATGAATGCATCGGCGAGGCTTTGTGTCCGTTTATCCCGATCTTCTCCCTCGAGACTTTGGGATGCAATGCTGAATTAGTGTTTTTATGAAATTGAAAAAACCACTTTATTTCAATTATTTTCACGTCGCACTAGTAATCACCTACTATGCAAAAGTAAAGATAAACTTAAAATAAAAAGAGTTTTCCTCTATGACTACGAAAAGATCAACGACAGCGGTCAAGTATAGATTGGCGAGGACCTGGATTCGAGCAACGGACTTATTCACCTCTGTTTATCTTCCTGTTTACAGTTTGAAGAGAAAATGGGAGTATTGGTCCTATATTGGGTAATTTGTGTTTTTTTACAGAATTGTTAATCACGCTGTTTTTGATGTTTGGTGGCGCACATTGAAGTGTAGATTGCGGTTATGGGTAACTGGTGATACTGTGGCGATGGCAATTTATTTCCTCTTTCATTTTGTAAGCGGTTGATCTATTTTGATCCTTTCGGATCGGGAAATTTGAAAGCATTCTTTTTAGTCAGCGAGTGATTTAACTAATGCGGTCTGTTGAAGATGTCTTATGAGATAAAAAGTTTTATATTTTTCCCTTTCATTTGGTTTCAAATTAGGAATAAACTCTCTGGTAATCTTTGGAATCCTCAACTTTCAAATAGTTGATCGTTATACATTGGAGCGAATTTAACCTCCAATCGACGTAAATCATCGCAGATTTGGATGGTCGGGAACATTTTCATGAAAGAATTCACTCACCATATGGTCGAGGAATACAATGGATTAAGGCCATACATATCGCATTTTTTACATCATTTAGACGATGTCGAAAGTCTTCCCTCGCGACCTTGGAAATCAGCGCGCGAGAATTCGGCTGAATGCATTACCTTTTATGGTGTAGCCTACTTGACGGATTTCGAATGGAATATGAAGACCGCGGCGGGTTTAATTAACGGTAAACGCAACCTTTCAGTGACTTGAATATTTACAACGGCTGTCGCGTTATTCTGCTTTCCCCGCGTGTTATTTGGTGGCGATGAGATAAGTGCACGGTCGTTATTTTTTCATTCTCACTTTCGGATCACGTCGCCAACTTTTTAACAGTAGAGAAATTTTATCATATTCTTCTTGGTAACCAAACAAAACACAGTGGCATTTTTTCAAAGATTTTCCCGTACTTTCACCATACGTACCTGCACTGAGCAAGCTGGACGATTGTCGATGGATTTTTTTAAATTTTAGGTAATGAATTATATAATTTAAGGAGGTTGGTAATACCAAAAAAAAAACATTTATTTAGAGGGCGATGTAGCCGTAGTGTTTTTACGTAGTTTGAAGTTTTATCGGTTGAAAGTTGTGTTCAATATATGAGGGAGAGGTCAGCTGGTCGGTGTTATCTCCATTGCTTTTGCTCGGTTTGAATTGCCTGCGTTGCAATTGATTCTAAATTCGTCGTATGAATCACCAAATGGATATTGTAATCTCGGTATTCAAAATATAAGATTTGATGCAACAAAAATGGTTTGTCTTATCAAGTTGCATTTTAGTAGTAGTAGTAGTATTGTTAACAGTGCTTCGACTGCTTTGGTCATTTCCCACGTAGGCTCCCACCGGTTGCATTTTAATGAGAAGATATACGAATGTAAAAGTTCATATTTCCTCTTCCATTTCTTCCGACCTTGAATGAGTATTTTTTTTGTATCCAGTCTTATAACTTACTTAATATTTTCTTTTATTTGTGCCTGAGGATAAGAAGAACTATTTCTCTTCGTGTACTCTGTGATAGACTGAGTTGAATGTTGAATACCTTAGTCACGAATTTTCTTGCTTCCTCTTTTCTTTTAAAAAAGAGAGGGTTGGCAAATCGATTGTTTGGCAGCTCGGTTCAAGAGGGGGCAATAAAATAAGATGATTCACACAATCGATGTTTAAGATTCTATCCTGTTCACCATCCTGGCCGGCGCAACTTGTCATCGCGAAAAATACTCCTGTGATCTCAACGACCGACTTCGGGAGAGGATGAAAAATTGCTCGTGGCTTGGAGGGCCGTAATAATTTGACTGGATAGTTTTATAAAACACATAATGGCTTTCAGAGACATGAGAGGCGTTTAGACTACCAATGAGGTCTGTCTTCGCGTTTGATCAACGGTAAAGACCCTAGGGGCGAATATGCGGCGAGTGCCATACATACGAAAGTGAAAGTCGGCAGGGCGTTAGAGATGTCGCCATTCCAGGACCTAGTTGTAACGGGGGAAACGAAGGTGATAGATTAATATGGGACGCCGTCTCCGGAACGTATGTTTTCAGAAGAAAAAGATTAAACGTGCGTGATCGCCTTTTTTCATACTATTCCAAGAAAGGATAAGTCGTTTGCTTGAAAAGGTAGTGATGAGTAGGAAAATTACTTAGGTATGAAAAGAATGGTTGAGATCTCGGTCAAGGTTCCTTTATAGTTCGCTTTTTGTCCAGTAAGAAGCTGCAGTTTTTTTCTGATGATTTATAATTATCTGCAGCAAAAGTCTCTAGGTAAATGCAACGCAATGAATATATCATATTAAAATAGTCTTTCATGCTAGCTGACTACGATAGAAATCGATTTCTAAATATACGTCTTAAAAATTAAAGTGATTGATAATACAACTTTGATTTCATCACTAATCTTTTAAGAAATCTCCCAGTAATTTTTTAATTTCGATTGTTTGGAATCACCGTGAGCAAGTTGTCAAGAAATACCGAATTTTCTTCAGCGATAGATGTATCGTTCGCAATCAACGTGTTGATCACTTGACGAGCCATGTAATCCATCGAAAATAATTAGTGTATGGGTTTCGATAATAATTTCAGGAGATTTTCGGAACATCTGTAATGTTTTAAACATTATCTTTGCACCATTCAGTCCAATTCAAGATAAGATCCTGTCTTTCTTTTGCTACTATTGTTGACAGGAAAATCCGTCTAGAAAATCTTTGTATGAGTGGGTAACCATATCTCGCTGGTAGTATTGATTTCACGCGAGTAAGACAAATTTGCTCATGGCATTCAATGATCATTTCTCACTTTGAATCTTTGACGTAGGAATTGCAAGAGCAAATATGTGGAATCCAAGCAATGTTTATTTTTCGTAAGTTTCCTGAACTGCGTGAGAGTGAATGCTCATCATCATTCATATTTTCACGAGTCAAATATTGGAATTGTTAGGATTATAATTGTGCTTAAATTCATAATTTTGTAGGTTTTATGATGAATTTTTATCTGGGCGGGGCGTACTCTATCTTTTTTTTCAGGTGATAATATCTTTAATTCAGCTTTTTTACGTTTGGAAAGATTCGTGCTGTAAATTTTTGGATAATGATTTTAACCGATAGAAAAAACTCAAGATAATGCACGAAATTGAAATCACGAGGAATGGATTTGTGAGAGTTCACGTTTAATGATAATATAAGTACACCATCATTAAGATGAGATGAATTACGTGATCAAATTAAAGTTGCTCATAATTGTATATACTAATGCAAAATAAGGCCCTATAATTAAGAAAATTTTCTCTTGTTCTTTTCGTGATTAATATTAAGCATAATACTCGTTTAAGATTCAATCGGTCCTTCGAACAAGAGTTTTAAGGAAATTTTTCCACTTCATATTTCAAGCATGAAAGTATTCAATATAATTTGAATTTAGAGAAATATCTGAACTGTAGGAAATGATGATGAGCAGTCCGAAGACATGCTCTAAAACCTCATGTTTCCTTCCATTCCGTCGTTGCTATCTCCGCAAATATTTTAGCCCAACCCGCAGACCCTTTGGTCAATCGTGCAGATTTTCATCTCGATGCTATCTTCGGGAAACTCCAACCCCTTCGGAGACTCTCGGAATGAAAGTATAAACGCGATGGCTTATTAATACTTAAGCGTCCCGCGAAACACTAAGCGAGCGGTTGTGCAAGACGAAAAAGAGGTCGGTGTCGACCGCACCGTGTTACGGGTCAACACGCGGCAGAAACAAAACACTGCGCGGAGCCGCAGCAGGCAGTGCGACCGCACTGCTTCATGAAAGCGTGCGATATTTCTTCGTTTTTCATTCTTTCTGTCGGTGCCTTACCTTTCGAACATACGAAATCAGGACCTGTTGCTTTCTCTCTCTCTTTTAGGCGGAGGAGAAGATTCCATCTTGGATTCGCATTCTTCGGCGGGGGCGGATTCCTCCCCAGCTGACTCTGTCTTCCCATTCGACCTCGCACATCTAGAAAATTCCAATCCGTACTCCTCCATGTTGGCCTTACGAGAGTAGTTTTTTTATCCCATCTCCTTTTGGTCTCATCCTCCGATTTGTCTTGGCTGTGAATTTTTTTTTAGGACGTTCACCACTGCGGGATTGATGACCGTTGTTTTCCCCCTCGAAGAATTTTGATCGGAAGAGAAGATTGAAAACAAATACCTCTTCCATCTCTCAAATATATGGCAGCGTTCGTGGCGCTCTTTGGATTGTCAGAGTTTAGTGTTTATTTGAGTGCTCATAGTGTGTGGCGCGTGTCGTCACCTCGCTTTTATTTTGTCGATACCGTGGATTATGAATTGAGGTAATTTTTGGAGGAAAGAGAGTGGGATAAATAATCCCAATGATAAACAGAGGATGGAAAAATCTGACAAGGACTCGAACCCGAATCTTCCAATCTCCAAGCTAATGCTCCTATAACAGCTGAGTTACCTCGCAGAACAGACTCACTGTTTTTTGGGATACTTAGTTTGATTCCAATGCCGAAAACCAAACCTTTCGTAGTTATAAGCTAAACTCAAAGCTGATCTGGAATTGTGTACTACAACTAGCTTGTAGACATTCGTTTGGAAACCGTTATTTGCAGAGTTGTCTATCATTTTTGTTTTTTTCTAAATCTCTATAAAGGAATCGAAGACATAGATATAGATGTATGAAAACAAATGGATTGATCATTCGTGAAAAAAATTTTGTGATTTTTAAATATCGAATCTTCTCATACAACCGACCGACATTTCACAATTTACCTTATACACATATATCACTGAAGAGGAAAATTTTTCCTCATCAATTTTGGAAGTGAAAAATGTTTCACTTTTACTACTGATAGACTAAAAAATCTGCGAAAGTGACTATCTTCAAGATAATATTTTCCACTGATGATCTCTTTACATAATATATCACAAACAGACCGCGCTAGTTAATTCCGACTCAGCTTATCTGACGGATTTGAAAAGCATTCGACAAAGCGAAATTAAAATAAATTTATAGCTCATATGCCAGGAATTCATAGAAAGAATAGTTTTTATTATAATTATGCATTCATTTCTCAGAGGTTTTCAAGGAAATTTCGGTTTCAGTATCCCTGAGCTTGAAGATCATCTGGATTTGATGCAAGTTGGATCACTGCATACATAGCATACGTCGATAATTAGTAGCCTTTTTTCCTCACTGATAATCCTTTCTCCTTCATTAGTGTCTGTCTGCCCTCGCGCCCTTCGGGCAAGGTCGTGCACTCTCACAATCTCATGACCCATCTTTCTGACTTCCATCTCTCGGTTGCTATTCTGTAATCGGGCATAACCAGACTTGTAAGGTCACTACTCATTCGAACGCTCCGTAGAAGTAGTCCCTTTCTCTTAATTAATTTCATCCTACACCGGTATCTCTTTACCGATTACTATGCATATTTCCGAAGCCGGTTCTATTCCGTTCAGAAGTTTTCTCTAATATAGATGGATTACATCACTATTCAAAAGGATCTGAACGGTGAAATGTTCGTCCAGGTTCTAAAATCGAATATTGACTCGGCAAAATTGTTATTTCCAAATCCTCCCATTATTCTGCTGGACTTAAGAAGCCGTGTGTTTATTTTAAAGAACTATTTTAACTTAATAAGTTATTTCCAAGAACATGTTTACTTTTCATTGTGTGAACTTCTTGCATCTTGTCTCGGATGCTATTTTACTTACTAATATTTCTAATGGTTGTCTCGCCTTTGATGTTTACCTCTGTTACGTCTTTGAATCTTCATGGCGTAAGGGCTTTCAGTATCTCACTCTGTTATTGTTGTTTTCTTTGTAACCATGTCACCGTCTTACTTAGATGGGATGGAACGAAATACCGATTGGATGTATTGCATAACAAATGTAAATGCCCGTCCCTCGAAGGAACATTTCACCTCATCCCTTAAGTCTGGCGATGATCTTAAGTTGGCGATGAGAGGTTGATTTGCCAATCGATTTGAAATGAGTCATCGCCTCGCAGATGGCGTTTATTTTATGCTATTCGCGCTCCTTATAGGTGTGTAGGATCGACACCAGAGTAAGCATTTGACCATTTATGGGCCCATTCGATCTATTAAGAGTCTGGCGAGATATAGGAGAACGACCAAGAGAGTCGCACACGTAAATAATTGTATAATTTCATTTTACCGAGCTACATCATATGTATGGTAAATAATTAAATTATTTTTATATATTTTACACACGCATATAATCCACGTATCTTGCTCTACTCAATAATGATTGCCCACCGGTCACCACATTCAATTAGACATCAAAAATAAATCATGAATCGGGCATTGCCCCTATGCTATGTCTTTTACTTCTTTAATACATTTTAGTAGTATTATAAAAGCAGCTTCGGAAAATGCTTGCTTTTCGGCGAATTACTTTTATTTTGTGAAATTTGTTTATTTTTATTTTCTTGCTACATAAACGAGTGAAAGGGAGTATCAAACCCGAAAAATCAGGAATCAGATTCGCCGTTCAAAAATAGGTGCAGTGATGACTACCACTAACAGAAATAATTTAGCATTGACGACTACTAACAGAAATAATAGAGCATAGCATAGCCTAGGAAACTCCACGGGAATATTTTCAATTCCTGGTTTGACTCGGAAACAAGTAGAACTCCCGGACTGAATTTTATGTACGAGTCGTATTAGTGCAACGTATTTTTTATATGTTGTTTAAATTTAGAGATTATAATTTAATCGAGATATTATTGCTTTTAATCTGTTCATTAAGGTTTTTACTACTCTCAGTCGCTCCGGATGTTGCTGGGCTGAAATTTAACTGTTGAATTTTCCACGAATTCTCATTTGGTGATGAATCTGCTTTTCCCTCTGCTAGAAACAACTTCTTTGGTGATACGTCTCTCCGAGCCTCCGGAGTGAATCGCATCAGGAAATTGCATTGCTCGTGACTCTCCTTGACAGCAGATTGGAGCCATATGCCGAAAGGGACGGCGATTTTTTGCCTGAGGAAAGTGATGGCAATTTTTTAAAGGATAGGAGCAAAGACTGAATGGGATGGCGTTCTTGATGTCTGCTTCAGAGCACTTGGTTGTCACATTTCACTTCTCTTTGTCATTAAATTCCAAGAAGCACTGTGGCTTTTCTGTTGGAACTATCCATTTCATAGAAAGATGTTTCAACTTATTGTTATCTTTAACACATTTCTCATACTATTCTTTCTGCTTTTAATCTATTAAATTTTGCTCTTTCCTTTTAAATACGTTGAAAGAACGTGTTTCACAATTGGTTTCAATAGAACAGCTTTATTCTTTTACTGATTCTAAATTTACGGATGTCATTCAAGAAATATCAAGAAATTTGTTTTTTAATCAATTCCCCGGTTAATATATTTAGATAAAAAATAAATAAAGCTATGAAATATAATAGCCCTAACCTCCACGCGACGTCTTATAACAAAGATCCTATTCTCACGTAATAAAAAACCCATTTAGAGAAGAAATCTGACCTTTGTTGAATTTCCAGGTATAAGATTGCGGATCAATGCGTTTATTACTCCACCTATTATTTACAATAATGATGTAGGCATTTGAACTCAGTAATAAATATAATTAAGAAAATGAGGCTCATGATGATAAATAATCGTTACCATTATGACTTACTTATGCGACCCGACAAACGATAATAAAGCGCCGAATAGGACGCAGTCTTTTATCAAACGATAACTTCCCCCTCTCATAAGTGATTTATCGCCTATAGGCATTTAAAAGCGACCGAAGCTTGCTTTTTTTTCGATGCGTTCATCCACATCATCCGTCTTTGTCTGCGAACTGAGTGGCCTCAACCTCGTCGTCTCTCCACGGACGAGAAAACAACGAAAGATGTAACGACTAAATGAAAGCGAATTGCTGGCAATTATTTTTCGCAGCTTTTTTTCCTTTACGGAATGCACTCCGAAGTGGAACTTTCTCTTTCATTTGATGTCGCCGTCTGCTATCTCTGAACGGGTCGTCCCTTGCTTTCCAGCCGCCCACGCGTTCCTTCGAACATCCCACCCACTAACCCCTTAACCTCACCCGACCTCCAAAGGAACTCATTTGGCCGCACCCTTTGAGCTTATTTCTTGATTAGCCTCTCCTTATGAAAGGAGACGTTCTTTCTCTCTCCCAGTGAGCCCTTGGAGTACGCACCAATCACTTTTAACCAACAACGCCGAGAATTGATTCCATTTTCAATTTTACTACCGTAGTATTGCGGTGCGCGTGATGTTGAATGGCGGAGCCGAATTTCTCCTAAGGTCGCAGAAAGGAGAGGCGCTTTTGTCGATGGAATTAGGGCGGGTCGGAGTTTAATGTTCCGTCTTTTTATCTTTTAAAGGCGAAGGTTATTGATGGGAGGGGTCGTGTTTTGTCTCGTTCGCGATTTATGGTCGATTTCATCCTTCGATCAGGTATTATTATTCATTCGAATCTTCAGTTAAATTATTGAGAAAATGGAATGCCTTACGTTACATTTGATTAAGTTTAATGGATGTATAAAACTTTCAGCTGAACAGTGGATCGCCTAGATCTCAAGACTGTTTCTGCATAAATTAATAATTACCTACTGTAAGGTTTTAGGAATTTCCTATGTACGATATTTTCCGTGAGAAGGAAATGATCCGATTTTAGTGTTAATTAATAGATAGTCAGTTGTATGAGAAGCTCTCAGCAGTTTTAGCAATGCCCTTGAAATAATTTCATTCTGTAGGAAAATTGTTTTATGAATCTCCCTTTAACAGCCGACTTAATTACTACTTCCGTTTAGGCAGCTGCGTTCACGCATCATCATAATCTAACTTGCCTCTCCGATTTGATGCATGTATTGATAGAAAATAGCTCCAACAGTACTCCAAGCTCCCGAATCACTTGAATAGCTGAGAGATCACTTTCATTTTCAATTTTCCATACTTGTCTACGACATGCATTTCTCTCCACTGTAGTATCCCTCTGGCAATTTCTACTTTTCCTTTTCCAGAACGTCAGCCTCTCAAGAACCTTTGCCTACCTTCCATTCATCTCTCTCGGATCATTCCAATTTCTAAGGAAGTTTTATGCGTGTAATGAGCGCTAGCCATTCTCATCTGATTAATTCGGTTGCCGTGTGATCGCGTATCTGCTTTCCCTTTCTCATACAGCGGCGTGGAGTCGATGCTCGCTTCGGATCTGTTATAGAATCGTGTATGAAATTTCACGCCCCGCCGATCTCCTCTCGAGAACGTGGAGTGAGAGATGCGACGAAGGAGGTTTTGCACCCGATATCTCCCCATTCCTTTCTCTTCCTACCGCGGTTACTCTTCTCGCGGTGTTCACTCCCACGCCGACGGAGCGACCGAGCTTACATTAGTCTCTCCCTCCATCGCAATCCGTGCTTTTTTCCAGGTAATGGGTACGGAATCGGGTAATTTTCCCCTATCTATCCGCGCATCTCGTGTTCGTTCTCGATAGTCTTCGCTTTTACGGACGACGATGCTGCCGCGGACACGCCCACCTCATTTCTGCATCTCTCTCCTCCCTTGTTGTTTCTTTCCCGCGGTTTTCATCTTTACGATTTTCTTTTCTGTTGCTTTTATGGCTGGAACGTTTCCCACGTTCTGTCCATGTCGCCTGCGTGGCCTCGGTGCGTTTTCTCGTAATTTCTCGTCTGCATTTCGCCTACCACTCCTGTTTTGTTTTCGATATTTGTGCTCAACTTAGCGCTGTTTACTGCATTCGGCTTAATGAAAGTTTTCGTTACATTTTGTCATGCAGGAATTTAAAATATTCTAATATTAAGGAATTCAGGATCCTTTAGCTTTACCCACATCCTCAGTCTTTTTACAGATTTATCAATAAATTTATTGATACGAAATTTCCACATTTTCCTGCGGATACCTGGAAGTTTTGGTGTTAGTTTTGATTTAGAACAGCGTAGCAAGGGCAGCAATGGAATCTTTAATGCCCAGGATTAAGTTGGAATTGGGTGCTTAGGATTAATATGGTGAATTTGCTGGTTTTACCTTAGCTACTGGGACTGTACATTACTCCATTGCACATTCTCTTTCCTTTTTCTGCCGTATTTTCCCTTCTGGACTTGAGAGAGAAGATTTCTGTATAGCTAAAATGACGATACAATAATCTAAAGCCGTAAACCAAAAATGCACCTGTATTAAGTTGTAGTGAGAGCCATTAAAGGAGGGTGAAAATCCTTCAAAGTAGCAACATTAATACAAAAATATTGATGGACATTTTGAGGTCTGAGCGCAATGTGACCAAATTTACTTCCTTTTTATTCACGATTCAACAAAAATTTCCTTGCCAAAACATCAATTATGAACTGTCTCGTGTGATATCACTTAGAAAGAATATAGGGTAGTATCAGATATGCTAAGAAAAGTATTTTCAGCTCTGCTGTCAACTATTTCCAAATTTTTACTTTGTAAAAACTCTTAATTTAGATTCATTGCTTTTGTTTTTTATATTTCCACCGTATCCATCCCCTTTTAAAATTTCGTCCTTTTATAACCTTCTCTCACGATGCACCGCATCATCCATCTCCATTGTCTCTTTTAGAATTAAAACCAGCTCTCGTCAGTTATTCTATCCATATTTCACGCGCTTGAGCACGTGTTTACATTTAAAAAGTTGTTTGCGTGACTGCGCGGATTCATTTGCGTGATATCACTCTCGTCGGGCAGAGATCATTATCAAATTCTATTTTCTTTCTCTCGCATCTACTCTGCCACCATCCGAACCTTATTGCTTATCCTAACCATTCCTTCGGTCTCTCGTATGTTTTATTGCCGGTCAAGTGGCGCATTCGATCCGGCCTCCGAGATATCGCCAGTTCGAATCCCGTCCGTTGAAAGCGATGTGTTTTCGAGGGCACGTCTGACGCGTCGTGCTCATTATGTCCTGCTCCGGATGGGAGCGGTAGACGTGCTTCTCGTTAGGCAGTGAGCTCTTGCCTACTTGAATTTTCGTTCACGGAACGGCAAACTTCATTAATACACCGCGTGCGACTCTTCGAAGTCTTAATACTCATCGTAGTCTTTTTTTTTACTTGCATTGCGCGTTTCGACGCTCGTCACATATATCGCTGGAGGTATTAATGTTTTTCTCGTTTGCAGAAATGCAGTTATATCAATCACGGCCGAGTCGCTGAGAGCGAATGTATAAGCCGATCGGAAATCATGCCCCTCGAGAGCAAAAGAGAAGTATTTAATGTGATCTGTGAGGATTTCAGCTCGATCTTTCTCCTTATAGAATTCCGCTCGTGTGAAGTCATCGTCGGGCATGAGTTGCATTCAGGAAAGCTGTTTTATAATGCAGTTTTAACGCCAGAGTCATTAGCGCTGCTTCGTACTTTTATTATCCGTTCCCTTATTGCTTTTCTCGGGAAGCGTTAGCGAGATTGGTTGCTTAATCGAGACCACCCTTAATAGCGCATTTCCTCTCATCGATGGATCGATTAGCGTTTGACGAATTGGATCTGCGGAGGTTAATGGTCCCTCGATCGTGGTTTAAAATCCAGCGTCCAGTCATATTTCCTCCCGGTCCAAGGATTCTCCAAGGAAGGCTTATAGAAATGTTAAAAAGAATGTATGATGGCGAGCCTGAAAGTATATCTATGGGTTCCGTGTGAAATCGAAACACAGACTTAAAAATGTTTAACAACGGTACTGTGTATATTTTGTTGCCAGCTAATTTAATTTGTAATTAATTTGCTGGTTATGAATGTTCATGTTACGTATCGCTCTCTCTCTCTCTCTCTCTCTGCGAAATTCCATTTTCTTTGAACGCGACGGATTTTTCATAGTATCAAAAGGAAGTCGAATTTGCAAATTCAGTTTATTAAACGTAAATTAATAGATTTGCTGGTAAAATGATCTATTTGATTTAAATTATGGATTAATTTATTTTAGTTCAACGATTTTCTCTTTGAATCAATTTTCGATTTCTCAACTTCACCGAACGTAACGGTGATTTTATTTTCGATTATCCTTTTCGGTATATTCAATATTGCTAATTTCTACTACGAATACTACCATAAGCTACTACTGACACTATTACTATTGCTAGTAGCAGTAGTAAGACCATTACTACTTCTACACTACTGTTATTGTTACTACTACTAGTAGTAATAGTAGTGTAATAGTAGTGCTTTGACAGCTTCTCAGCTGTCTTTTCGAACAAATGTGGCCTCACCGGAGAACGAACCCGGTAACGCTTTCCAAAGGGTCCCGGGTTTGTACCCGGCGCTACTCCCTTGGCTAACCGGAAACTCAATTTCTAACTACTAGTAATGTATTTAGCGAAATGATATATCGAAGTATAATAAGAATGTATATCGGCGGCTTAGAATGGAAACCTTGTATAACAGGTAACACATTTACCGTAGTTACTAAATATCGATTTTCTGTCTTGCTTCATGGCCTGAAATATTTTAAATATTTCATGAATATATGCATTTCTCATTACCTATGTGCGATAGTTACATGATTACTACTGTTAAACTGTAAAATACAATACAATTTTTTTAGAATTAAGTTGAGAACTGATGAGTCAGGCAGTTTTGAAGTCAGCCTTTAATTCTATACTTAATAATGTCATATATTTTCTCATTTGAATTTAAGGTTATGTTTTTACTGTGTAGTGCTCTCACAAGATTGTGAAAGGGTCAGCGTTAAGTAGTGTGCTCAAAAGGGTGTGGTAGGCGTCAAATTGCTTAAAATTTCAAAGGTTGTATGAGACATCGTTGTTTCGCTGCGGCTATCCTCAATCTTAGGCGCTTACTTCAAAGCATTCAGATTCAAATGAATCGAAAGTGAATAATCACTGTGTCAATTTCCGCCGGAAAAATGAATCGGCTTTCCGTTTAGAGCTCAAGCATTTTTTTTTTAGTTTCACTTTCACATTATGCTGCTGAATAATGTTAAATAGACGTATATATTCTCTAGTTTGATTTGGTTTAATTTCCTTGAATAGTTGGAGTCTTTCTTGAATGGGCGTAATATTTAGTAATGACACAATTCTTGAGAACTTGTGGATACAAAAACAAATTATTATTTGTAACGTTACTATTTACTTTATGGAGTTTGTGAAGGGCTTGGTTGCGCACTTAAATCGTTAACTGCTTAACTGGGAAAAGGTCATCTGCATTCACCGGATGCGATTTGAATGAAATTCGAATTTTATAGTACGGTGATGCTAATTGTAATTTAACCTCTAACAAACATGCTGTTGAACGGTGGAATATTTACTTTCGTTTGGGCGGTTTGACATTTCTAAATACATTTACGAGCTCTTTTATGCTGTTTCCCTTTGCAGCGGGTGTTGCAAGTAATAAGACCTTGGAGTTAGGTAAACAATTTGAAGACCTACGTACAAACTTTTTACCCTATCCTTTTATTCTTCGGAAAATCTGCCCTCTTCATTGTTTATATTATAGGTATATTTATATTGATTTCTTCAAAAAGATTTCTATCTTGCCTCTAGATATCATCAAAAATATTTTATAGCAATGTTTCCGTCCTCTTTCATATGGATCCTGAACTTTCTGGCTATCGTTTCCTTCACTTGGACTGAGAGCAACTTTTGTCCAGAGCCTATTTATTTGCTTCTAAATCACACTTTCAAGTTGAAGAACTAATGAGATATTTTCGAGTTCTTGTTTATCGTATTCAGTAGCTTCCCCGCTTTCTTTTTCATATTTGTATAATTATACCCTCTTTGTCTCATTTGAAATATAAAGTTTGGGGGTTTTCTTAAACATAACTGTTCAACAGTGCATCGGAAACTCAGGATTTTCTCCTGCTGGAAAATAATATGGAGGGAGTACGTGGATTAACATGGGACCCTCAAATCGTGGGGTTCCTCCCAAAGAACGGTAAAAGAAATAAAGGAATGTTTTTATAATTGCGTTTCAATTGTGTTAAATTCATCTTCGCAGATAAATAAATTCCTTAGTATGAGTATAACTATGTCAACATTGCCGAGATACCACGGGAAGTCGTCTGTTTCTGATTCGGCTTATGTTAGCTCTACGTTGTCGGGAACCTTTGATCTGGAAAGCCAACGACGATTGCCTCTCACCCCCGCTGCATCCAAATCGAGTTCAGTTAATTTTTGTTTCTCTTCGGGATTCTTCGGAAGTCTCGCGTCCAGATGAAATTTTCTGAGATTCGGTGATGGAGAGGGGACTTCTTCTAATGGTATGCTGGGATTCATTAAAAGTTTCTCAGGGGCAAGAATAAGGGAGGGAGGGGATGGGAAGAGTGGTGGGCACAACGAGTGGGCGTAGATATAATCTCATTCCATACCAGAAGAGGGTGCTCTGTTGCTAGACATCCTTTCTTCCGTCGGATGCGAATGAATTGCATTCTCTGTAGCCGAGTGACCGTGATCCCGCGAATTCACTCCCTTCTTTATCCTCCATCTTACCCTAGTCCTGGCATCCGAGCAGCAGGATGTACGAGAAGAGAGATAGGGCGGAGAGATAATCGTGCTCTTAAAGTGGACGTAAAGAAAGGAATTAAGTACGAGGGACAATGCGGAGAGGGCAACGGGTCATGACGGCCTCAGCTCCTGAAAAACGAGGTCTCTCCCGCGGGAGTATTTTAATGCGTCTTTTAAGATAAGGGACACCTCGTTTAACGTTCCCCCTAACAATGGACGAGTGCTGTTTTAACGAGCGGGGGTGCTAATAGCGTGGGTATTCTGAGGGGTTTTCTAAGATTCGAGACGGTCTTCAAACAACTCGAGGGATAAATTTACTGCCATTTTCAGAGACGTTAATCTTTCTCCTCACCTTAGGGTGTGGGGAAGTGATTAAAGGATGAGAAAATTAATACATTTTCTAATAAAAATTAAATTTATTTGATACAAAGTTCCGTTTTCATTGCTGCTAGATGTAATAATATAGTACAGCTTCTTATTTTATGAGTATGACTCCAGATCGCCTGTTTTCTCTCTCTCTTTTCGGTCATTCTGTCCTTGGACAAGTTTCAACGAAACTGTTGCCTCCACAGCATTCTATTTTGTGCATTTCTCTTCATCTCGACATATGATGTTGAGATGAAGAGAGATGTTTTATAGGCGAGGAATTATCGGAAAAAGCCTATTCAAGTTTAGCAAATTTAGAACATGGGAATTAAACACCGTTGAAGTGATATTACTCATCACAAGGCTTGTTTTTTCCATAAAGATTTTCATTTTATTTTCTTATGCTGAAGCTTTAGGAGTCGATTCAACATAATTGTTATCGACGAAATATGAATGAATGAACTCTTTATTAAGGCGAGATTAGACCGATTTGGCTTCTCTTACTTCTAACCTTAACTGTTAATACATTAGTTTGATACAATGTTTAGAATAGAATGGAACCATAACAAAAGAATTGAGTTTGCGCATCTACGTGTTGCAATTTCTTGTACATAATATCTGCTTAAATACCCTGCAAGCCGCCTTTCGGCGTGTGGCAGAGGGTCTACATAAGTGTAGTAAGAGCAGCCCCCGAGCTCTACTTGGCTCTTAGTTTAGTTTTAGGTTTTGCAGCATAAATAAAAAACAAATGAAATATTTGTTGGTTCTTTGAAATTTGTAATAACAGTGTGGTATTTTCGATATTTGAGTCCGTTAAGGTTGTTCCTTGTATAAAATACAAGCAAATATATGGCCGCTTTCTCATACGTGTGATTGCCCTTCCTCTTCATTTCCATTGCTTTCTGAAAAGAATTTACGGCTCATCAGCATAATTCAGAGCATGTCGGAAGAGTCCCACGCCTAGAGAGCTTCAACCCCATGCCTAATGCCGTTGAAGTAGTCGCTTTAGGATAAGAAGTGAATGGAATAGCTGCTTGACCAACCTCGCGTTCCAGTTTGACTTCTACCCTTTTCTTTACCTGTGTCAAGTTGACGTGGACGTTATCTGTCAGAAGCGTGACATCCATTTGGCTCTCCCCTATTGTGGCTTTCATTTACCCGTTTAAGATGCCTTTTCCCAGCCACAGTTTCCAAGGAGTGGTAATTCATGTCCTATTTCGAATCTTAATGTACGGAGACTTCACTCTTTACTTGTCTTCATGACGCTTCCTCGACTCAGTGGCACTCATCCAAATGAGGATAAGAAGTCATCCTGTATTCATTCATTATGTCATTTTTCGTGGAAAACCCACATGATACTCAAAGGTATGATTTCATTTTTTGCTCCTTATTTTTTCCTTTCTTTTGTTTGGGATACGAGTATAATTTCTGAAAATATTAAATTCGATCGCTAGATAGATTGGCAACGAGAATTTACGGTTAACCTGACTGCATATTAGATATCAGATTAATTTTATTTTGTTTTTACATAAAAAATACTAGATTATCGCTTTATCTCTCTTCTTCTCAACTTTCTCTGCTGCAAATAAGCGTGCCAACCCGCACTTCGCCCGATATTAGAAGCCGGGAAACAGTTGCGTTTTAGCCACGAGATGCCCTTTTCAGAGTTATCTGAAATGAGATGAAATGAAAAATATGCTCCTTCGACCGATTAAGCGGTTGAATTTGCTTGCATTAGTACACTTTTCGAGGTGGGATTTTATAAAGAGGACAGCATTCAACATAGGATTTCGCTTGCGGCTTTCCGATGAAAAATGGCTCCCCATTGCCCTTTGCTTTGTTCATTAGTTGTGGGTACAATACTCTTTTTACAAAGGAAAGAACACACATAGTAACACTAAAGCCGCTAAGTTCTGAAACTTACTGTGAAATCATAATGGCAGAGAATTCCTGCTTTATATATAATATATAAAATTGTCAATTATCAATAATCGCTATCCAAGCAGCTTTTTTTGCTGCCATAAGAAATTTGACCTAATATACATTCTTTTAAAACGTGGAATCTATCAGAGAAGGTCATCAAAAATGAAATATGCGAATGTAGCTACTGCATTTTAAGGTTTATGGTCTCGTAAATGTAGTGGTAAGATGTGTAATCTCTCGCATTAATTAGGAGGGGGTTCTAACTTCAGTATATGTTCGATGCACAAGAAAATTGATTATTTTTTTGCTGTTAGTGCAAGGTGATCAGCATGGCTACTATTCGTACTCAATCGAAATTTGGAACTGTTTGACCATAATGTGATGCATAGTTCTGGCAGATTGCCATTTGAAGCGCTTTTGCTCGCGCTTGCAAATAAACTCCCCTTTTGACCTCATCCTTTCCGCGTAATTAACTCCCACTCCCGTCCCATTTACACATTAATCTTCTGCTTCTCCCGAGCGCGCATAAATCACCCATCTTTCTAAAGACAGCCGGGCCGGCCTTTTAACACCATCCAGCACAATGTCTAGGAGCAAAATTTGACGATCAGCGTTTTCTAACGTAAGATTTCGATGAAGTTTTCTTTCTCTTTCGTTGTCAATTCGTTTCTTTCTCGCCTGCAGTTGTAATGTAAGTCGCAGAACGGTTACTCCGCGGTGCTTGAGAGTGACTTGGATGGAAATCATGAGGATGACGTAAGTCCGCCCTTGGAGACTCGAGTCACTCGGTCGAATTCTCCCACGCGGTATATCCAGCCTGTCTTCTCCTCTTCTACCTCTTATTTACCTGCTCCTCCTGTGTTGCAATGCTTCCGAATGCGGTCATCGTTATTCTTCTTATGGGCGTTCGCTATCGTTTGTTTTCCTCCGCATGATCTCTTCGGATGCAGTCCACTTAAGGGTTGAGAGCTATCTTTTATAAGTATCCCTATTAAGGAATGCCATTAATTAGTTGGGATAATAGGCCTTCGAAGTGGTAGCTAATGTTTTCGCGGCCTAGAGGTGCTTAAATGTGGCGATTCCAATCGTTGCTTCCTTTTATTCCTCATGGTAATTATTTCTAATGGCTGTTTTTCGTGCTATTTTGATCTGAAATTCTTGCTTTGTCGCGCTTATTCCGATATTTATCGGCATTTTTAGTTTTATGTGCGTTTCTTACGCGTGTGTTATGTAAGTTTCGATACACATTTCGATACATTATTTCTGCACGGGTTTTAATCGTTCAAGCTCGTTAAGTTTCAATGCATATGGTAACGTTTTCATTATAAATGTAATTTAGCTTTGAAAATAGCAGAGGTTTGCTGCAAAGCTTGAGTTTGCCGGCACTATATGTCAGGGAGAAAATTCCATGTTCCTCGGAGGTTCGATTCATGATTAATCTTTTAGTTTGAGTGAACGTATGTACCTAATATCAGATAACAAATTATATCGACTGTAGTAAGATCTGGGAGTCAATTTTTTTTATTTCCTACCTAGAAGATGTAGTACAAGTAAATGTAGTCAATTATTTTTTTCATCAAACGGTAATTGCATTTGTACTCTTTGCATTGAGCATGGAAATGATGCATTATCTGTCATTTTATTACATGGGTGTAAAAATAGTATTGTATTTAGTTCACATATTGCTGCTCTAATGCTGCTCTATAAATTTCTGAATTTTCCTCCAGGGCTTAAACAACGCGCACAAGCAGAGCTTTTATTTTCAACTATTTAAAATTTGCTGAAATATTTGGTATTTCCCCTAAAAGTTGATCGTGTACAATGAGAGATTTTTTCATATAGTATAGAGGAGATAATTTTTTGTGACTGCATAATTTTCTTCAATAATAGAATGTTTTTGTTAATATTCTAGTTTTTCTCTGTTTATACTAATGGATAATTCCTTTGGCTCACAAGAGGAATTTATTCATGCGAATGGATACACGATTTAAGATTACATTAGATTCAGAAGTAAGGTAGAAATGTAACTAGGTACTTTTATTGCTTTTAGTGTTAACCGCGCAAAATAAACTCACAATAGAGAGCTTAGTTAATTATGAGAGTCATTTTATAATTTTATATCTTGTAAAATTAAAAACATTTCGTAAATGTGAGAGCATATTGGAATGATTCTATTAATTTGTTTTCCTGTTTATATCGTGCTAAAGCTTTCCTTATAAGGGCTACGTTTCAAAGGTGGAATCCGAATTAAATTTCTCCTCTTGGATACGAAAATAGCTCACTATACTCACTCGTATATTAACGGCTTCTGTTTGATCTCTTAATTAATTACGTTCGCCGCAACATCGAACGCCCATCTGCGGTAAAGGGATGGATTTCTCTCTTGTTTTCCTCTACCTTTCCTTAACTGGATTACATTTTTATCGCAATCCATGCGTGATTGATTGCTAAATTCCCCAACACCGACTCTTCTAATCCTTTGCTCCTTATATTGATTTCAATGCTTTGCCATCTTCAAGAATTCTTTATCTGAGATTGTGTTTACATTCAAATTTCTCTTAGTGTATTCTGTATTAAGTTCAACTTAAAACTCCGTTGCTTTCTTCCTTTTTTAAATATCGTCAATTCTTTATGGAATATCATTGCCACCGATTAGTTTTTATAAATAATGTATTTTTATAGGTGCGATAAGAATGAATGGACAGTGATGGGAATTTTTTTCGAGTGAATTTCAAATTCAGAGAAAATAAGCGAGAGTAAAAAATTCACATTCATTTCCACGTAGTGAAATGCTACCATTGATTATATTCAGAGAAAATCTTCACGATCTTAAATTCTTTAGCCAATCTTCATATCTTCGGAATGTCTGTCTTTGTGGCATTTTTGGGAGAGGAAATGTGTTCCTAATAAGTGAACAACGATCCAATAGTAACACTCGATGATATCATTATTAGTATGTTCATATCTTTGAGGGAATAATAAACAAAACTAAAATGCGATGTAAATTCATATATTCGCTATTTATATAATCCTATAAATATCTTCATTTTATTAGTGTATTCAGTTCATAGAATTCAGTGGTGAGGTATAGAATTTCCTCTTTATTATGCTACCAATTCAGTTAAAAAACTGCCAATTCAGTTAAAATGCCTTGTCCTCACATTATCCAACAATATGGAAAAGAATCATTCTTAGATGATTGATTTATCTTTAAAATATCCTTTCTTCGAAGAAATGTTATCTTTTTACGTATAAATCTTACACAAATCTTTAAATATCAATTAATATCCTATCTATCATAAAGCTACTTGCACGATTTATAAATCGACCTAAGAGTTTTTGGAATTTTTGGAATGTATCCATTTTATCACGATCGTGTTAATTACTAGATAAAATGGAACCTCCAAAAGAAAAAAATTAAAAAGAAGTGATTGGCAATCCCTTCAGAGTTCAACTTTACTCTTGAAATCAAAATATACCGAGTATTTTATGTGGTTTGACTTCCGAGAATCTTATCTCGAAAAGGAAAAATAACTCAAAGCTATAAATTAAAAAATATCCTCTAGCATCCTATCAAACTTCCGTACATTTTTTTGATGTCTGGAAGAGCTGGAAGCTTTTAAAGATTGTGACCGTACGATTAACTGAATTAATTTGAATTATAGAGACGCCTCGACTTCAACTTTCTTCGCCAACCTGTTTTCAGGTTGACCGTAGAATTCAGAATCCAGCGGTGGTCCCCAATTTATTGCTCCACGACTCCGTGGTCAGCATCCTACGGTAAATTAAATATTTAAAGGAACGTAATAAAATGTGTTGATGATGTGAAAACCAATTATAGCTCGGGTTTTATTGCTGGGACGATTTTATTTTATTAATCCGCATTATCCGTGTATACAAGAAATATTTTAACGCTTAATTCCGTACCTTTAGTTTTGCTCACGAAGTATAGTGGTACAGTCTACTGTAGAAATTCGAATATCGTTCACATAATTATGTTTAGTTTCTTTCAATCTAAATTTTTATTGTTTTTTCAACTTCATCATTTACAAGGAAATGATTAAATATTTTCCTTGTTCTAAAAGATTAAGATGGATTTTAGATTTGCAGTAACATAAGTTTGATGTAAAACATCAACACGTTAACTCCACGAGGATCAGCATTTATACGCCTTAGGTGATTAAATAATCAATTCGCATAAGGAAAGGCTAACTTAGACGAAAACGGCCCAGGTTATCTTGCGCTTTGAAAAAATACAGGTTTAATATTTGATTTTTTTCTTGTGATAGATTGTAGACAACAGTTCGCTGACAACAACTTCAAAAATTGAGGCAAAACTACTATGCGTCGTTTGGAATTTATAGCTTTTCTTCCCTTTCCTGCATTCTTTCTTAAACACAACGCCATGTGTTTATTGAAGAGTAATTGGTCGAAATGTCCGCTACTCCGTCTCCATTTATAGGGACGGATTTTCAGATTCCTAATTTGGAGCATAGTAAACATCCAAGGCTAACCTCCCTCTCTCTAGCAAGGGAATTCTCGATGAATTACGTCACTTCTAATGCGTAAAGCCCCGTAGAGAGAATAAGAAACGTAACGAATGAATTTACGAAGGACATTGATTAACAAGCGTACCTTCGCCTCGAAAGAGGTACTTACGAACAGAGTGGGACATTACGCGGACACTATTCTTGCCTTTACCGAGAAGTGTTGCTCTTTCGTAGCCATGCGCTGGTAATGCGTTATATTTGTCTGTACGGAGTCATGCGTTCGGTCGGCGTAACCGGCTCTCCTCTTTCACGTCTTTTTGCGGCGCTTAGTTTTTTCCTCAGCTCAGCATGAATTCTTGCGATGACATGGGTTTCGTGTTTTCAACTAAGACGCATACCGTTCTCTTGCTGTTTTCTTACCTTGCATTAAATTTTCGGGTGATTTACCCCAATCGTGTAGTGTTTTGTTCTGTAGTTGGTTGAGAGCGCGTACACCGTTAGCTCTTTCTTTCGTGAAATAAAATAAGCTTTGGTTCGTCTTTCAGTTCGTTCATTGAAAATCTACGTAATGTTACGCTGAAATGGGAGTATTTAATTTCTTGTAGAGGATCGCAGGATGAAAAACATAAAATCGTTTTTTTTTGTGAAGAGCGGAAAATTTCGTGATAACCTGACTAGATTTTGTGATTACTGCATAGACTTGCTCATGATTTGTCGAACCAGAAGCTTAAGGGCTTACGATTTTAATCACTTTATTGATAATTTAATGCTCTGATTATTTTATTAATAGTGAATGAAATTTTATTTTTTGATTCACGTTGGCAGAAGTTAGAACGGAAATTCGAAAGGAACTGGGATCATCCAAAGTGCCTCAGAACGTCTTCTCCATTCCATTTTCGCGTCTCGTCGACACAAATCCGCAATCATCCTTCAACATCGAAGTAGTTTTTTTAAATCATCATTCTCTCTTCCTTACAATTTGCCTTTCCTCGAAAGGGATGCCATTTCCCATTCCATTCCTTTCTTTTCTCACTCGCTTCTTACGAGATGTCCCCTCTCCATCCTCTTTTGCCCGTTTCAAGGCACCGCCTATCCGAACCCATTCCAAGGTTCGTGCATCCATGTGGGGGAGAGAGAGATGTTGCTTCTCTACCAATCCCCCACATCCTCCCAGAGTGCTGTCTCTCTTTCGCCTCTCTCCTAAGAGATGGAACGGGTTCTTGCCCCGCGGCCCTCCCATTTTAAGAAGGAAAAAAAAACGACCCAAAGAAACTTGTTTCGCTCTGTACGTTCATCCATAGGAAATCTACCTCTTCCCCCTCTCGCCCATTCCTCACGTCTTGGAACCTTCCGCAACTCTGCGCACCTTCACACTGTGTACCTTTAGCCCTCACAATTACAGGTTCGCGATCGGAATTCCGCACCGTCTCGCGATTGTAGAGGGCAACATAGTCGCGCATCACGATCCTTTTTTTCCCTTGTAATCTGCTTATTTCATCGGAAATGGATGGGCTCGCAGGTAGGTTTTGCAAGCGAAGGCGAATACTTTCGGTTGTTAGACGTCTATCCTACCAGCGTAGCCGTTTTGTGCGGTGGTAGATCTCCATCGTTGATATTTCTGAGAACTTGACCGTAAGAATGCCCCTGAGCATGTATTTCTACACACTCTTTTGGAAAATAATTAAGCAAATGCGCTTTTATGGTGGAATATTTAGACATTTAAATTAACTGACATTCGATTAGGGGAGATTATCAGGGGGATTCGGGGATCATTTAATTCTCCCATTTTAGAACATTACGCATCATATAGTTTTCTCAGTCAATTTAAGGCCGGATTGCCGTTTCCCAGAATCTTTTGTGCGATTCCGTAGCATCGATATTCATCATGAATTGATAAATAATAGTTCTCCAATTTATTTAAATGAAGCAGAAATATATCGTCTTTTTAATCAATGTGAGCCTAAATTCGATAAACATATTTAATATTTATAATTATTTTAAAGCTGTGAAGTCTTACTTGTGACTCTCCCGTATAAAACACACATTATAAAATGTGGCTTACTGCGACGAGGTTAGACCACCACAAGCATTTCCCAAGGAAGTTATGCATTTTTATTTGCGCATAGGAAATTGTTTTGAATACTCTCAATAACTGTATCTTTCGCACATTTTACTAATAAAAATAACCACATTTTATTAATAAAATAATTTAATTAATAAAAATAATAATATGAATAAAATCTTATTAATTTTATTAATTTTCGGGAACATATACATTTTTCACCTAGGAAACTAAGGACTTGTAGAGACAGATTTCTTTTGGTTCAGATAATAAAAATATATAAATAAAATTTTAATGAGGAAACCCAATCTATTCTCATTCTATTCACTTCAATAGCATTGAATATCCATGTTTTACCGAATATCATTCAGTTTGTCATACTTCATTATCCTCAGCGTATAAAGTTAGTTCTCGCCTTTTTAGTTTTTTGGGCATTTTGGGGCATAAATGCTTTATTTCGTATCTGGGTACCTATGATCGAAATATCTGCAATCGATACCTTGCCAATCGTTGGCATTTCTCCTCTTCAAAGCATATATCAATCACTAATAAAGGAAAGGGAGCTCGCCGACCAAAATAAAATCGGTAAAAGAGAAGTGGGCTATAACTTACAGTGATGAACAAATGCTGTTCTTTTCCGATAGCGTCGAGCTTCCCCGCCGTGACTCTCGTGAGTATTGGTAGAGAGATTGCATTCGCCCCCACTTTGTTTGGTACGTGCCTCACCTCTGAGCAATCGGGGAGGGAGTAATCTCTCCTTCCCTAACCATCACTCGTCGCCATCGTTAACCCTCTCTTCCCTTCCTCTTATTCCGTGTACCATTCTCAGTCCGTTCCTCCCCTACTTCCTTTCCCAGCATCCGCCCCCCGCCTCTCCCATCACCTGAAGATCGTCCCTGCCCAGCGCGCGGCCCATCTCCGGGGGAACCGAGGGCGGCGACCCTGAGATATGCCCTCTTATCCCCACGCTGTCTGCGGGAAGGATTTGCCCTTTCCCTCTCCTAACCCTTCTCTCGCTTCCAGAAAACGGCGTCGTCCGCCGGGTCAGCCGAGAGAAAGGAAGTTCAACGGGACCAAGTTTCTTAGGGTAGACTGACCGATCGTTGTGTTTCAATTTTTCGAACTGAAGGATAGACGAAGTTAGGGAAATAGCTTATGGGGGACGTGGGGCATTACCATAACAAGGATAAAAGTATCCACAAATGTTCCGGAAAACCTTTATACTCATTAGAAATTATGTATACTTTATCTCAGCTAATTTTGATACATTTTAAGACTTACTTCAATCTACAGAAGGAACTCCAAAGAAAAAAGTTGCGAATTTTTTTCTCCATATTTTGCCAATTACGTGGCATTTTCGGTATCTATGTAAAGCATAATTTTTCGACCTGTGTTCTTTGAGAAGTGTGAAAGTTCGACCGTTTGAAAAGTTAATGAAACAAAATTTACAGAAAAAGATCCACGAAGACCGAATCCAGTCCTCACCATCGGAAAATTAACTTCAATTACAGCGTAATTAAGTAGGAACGTCAACAACTCTGTCATACAGTGTTCACCGCAATTAAATTGCCTTTACACATTTATTTCAGAAAATTAGTGAATGGTGGAAAATTAATCTTTATTTCAAGCTCTTTGCTTCAAGAATATCCTGTGAGTTTTCATGAAATGACGTATGCTAAGTCGCTCTAATAATGTATAATAATATAATAATAATCTAACTAATGTATGTGATTTCCTGATACTTTAGTCCTGTCGTTCGTTAGAAGGAAACATTTACACGCCTGATGAGAGAAAAGACAGAAATATTATTTTTATTCAAGGTTACTTGATATTTGATACATTTCTGCTGTAAGTAATCAAAAAGTTCTCGTCGCTTCGCTATTTTCTTTCGTCTTAATAATACCATTTTTGTGGTCTTGTTTTCCAATTTAGTTTGCTTATCATATCGATATAAGAGTTACTGAGAGAGATACCTTTCGGGATTGTGCTTTATTTCGCACGTTCTTTTAATTCTGGCCATACACTTCATTTGAAAGCTCTATTCCTGTTTTCTTAACGATGAAGTTTACCTTTCTCCATCTTTTCTTCTCTTTGAAGCTGATTTTACAGCGATTTCTTGCGTCATGGCGTATTTCTAGGCGTCCTTTGGTCATCATAAAGATTTTTCTACAGTAATTTATTTCGATTGAGTCTTTCAGAATTGTTGTTTTTAAGGCATCATCTCACAATTTAGCGGATTGGAATGAAATTTTGCTTCTTCTTTAGATGTTTATTTTTGAATTCCCCTTGAAAAGGATTGCTTTAAAACAATTATGACTGCTAGTACGAGTATTTCAATCTCATTATCTTTCATTTTGACGGCTTAGTAGTGACATGTTTTAGGTTTCATCGTGATTTTTCTGATTGTTTTCAATTCATGATAATATGCTAACTTGCGGTGAAATTTTTTGCGCCTGCCATGGGAGCGTGTGTCAGAGAGCTGGAGCCGGAGGGCTTATATTATTTTTCTCTTCTCGAAATACAACCGCATCTGCCTGTTAGAAATTATTCACCTTCTATAATTCGAAACGGCGCGACGGTTCTTTATAAACTACCCCTCGATCTCTCATCGATAATGGAAAAAACCAACGATATGTGGTTTCCTTGAGAAGTTCCAGCATGTCATTCTTACTAAAACCTCCGACTTAGCTCTCAAAGCTGAGTAATCGGCTTTCTTCGGCTTCCAACCACGGATCTGCTTGTAATAAACGGAATATTTCTGGAGCTTAGTTTCTCGTACGAAAATATTTCCACTTCGCGCGTTATATTATTTACACAACCTTATCTATATCATGCGACATTTGAAACGGGTGCGTAAACAACGTTGATCATTCAAAATTGTTATGGTGAAAAATGAACGCATTTTATGAAACAGCCTGATAAAAGATTTTAATTGCCTCGTAAGATATCCTTATTATAACTTCTGTGATAGGAAAGTTGGAAAAATTCATCAATTTAGCTTGCAATGTACTAAAAAACTTATTATCTAACCAGGATAGAGCTTATGGGCTTTGTCTCAGTCTCTTCATACATTTTTAAGCTGCGATTTCCATTACGGAAGGTTAGTGACGATTGATTTTTGTCCATTGGCTACGGTTACATTGACGACTGTCAATCACATTTTCTCTTCTCTTCCAATTGAATCCAATCATTTTCTTTGATTGCATGGGTTACGTCATAGTGCTCATCGTAAAAAAACGTAGGAGGGAAACGGGAAAGAGAAGAAGAAACCTCTTCTTATTAATCGATCGCAGTGAGTAAAATCGTCCAATTGCGCACTCCAAGTGTTCCGATCTTTAAATTATATTTCTGAATGAGAGAGTTTACTTCCTTCCTGAGGGTAAGCGTGCTATCTTGATCGTCCCTCATAGGTACTATATTAGCTCCTTGATAGAGGGTCGTAGTTATGCATTTCCTTACTACTTACTTATGTAATGTATGGAGGAAAGAAAACCGTACCAAGACGCTAGAATCAGAGGTGAGTCCAAGGTAGAATTTTCAAGGAAAACTCTCTATTGTATGTAGCGCTCCAACCCTAAGGGATCGGGTTCGATTCCCTGATAGCCGGATTTTTTACTCTAAGGAATGTGTGAATGAATTGTTTGTGTTTATAAAATAATGGTAATTTTTAAACGGGTTGTAATTGGGCTCTTCCTTATCTTTAAAGAAATTATTATTATTATGAATAAGTAAGAGGTAAGTGAAAATATGTTGGACATTGCTTGCTAATAACGTTGACTGATGCATCTCGCGTTAACTAGGGAAATTGGTTCGTTGCCTGACTTGCTCTTTCACATTTAGGAAGTACATGTGAGAGGACTAAGTGGAGCATTCCGAATGTAAGACGAGGTGTACTTCAGATGAGGCGTACTTCAGATGAGGCGTTGATGCGTGATGAATTATGGTCTATGGAGCGAGGCAAACAGGTCTCAAATTCATACTTAAATATACATATATTAAACGTTATATATATACATACATATATTAAACGAATTATGACTCATCCAACCTTTGCTGTACTCAGAACGACCTAACTACGGAAGACTTTTCTCCGTGTGTTATTTTCAAGAAATTTTAATGTGTATTGACATAGGCTTCGGTTTATGGAAATTTTGAAAGATAAACTTCCGAGGAAACAGACATGTAAAGATTTATTTCAAATTTCTTCGAACAAATTCATGGAGTTCGTGGTTTCGGTGTGAAATATCCCCGTGCAAAAGCCAGAATTTTACGGTAATTAGAAATTCATTGGCGAACGTAAACGATTCTATGAAGTGCAACTGTACTAAAAGTTTCCGTTTTTGGTTAACGAGAATGGTAGAAATGTTCAGGACTAAATGGAGGAATCAGGAGATGCGTGCCTCCGATGGAACGGACAGATGATTCGAGGAAAATGGGTGAGGGGACCGCACGCGTGCGGTGTCGGATGCTACAGCAGGAGCGGCAATGTCTGGGGACAGCACATGAGGAAAGGAAAGAGTGAAAGATAGAGAGGGGGAGGAAAACCAGCTCTTTCCAACACTCGCTTGCTACCTCTCCTCTTACACTCTCTAAGATTACCCATAACACCCCACACCATCCGCGCAGCTCGCACACCCCTCGCTGTATCGTCCACACGCCCAACATTCTTCGCCATCCAGCTCTCTGCTCACTCATCCTCATCCTGCCCACACATTCGTTTATTTAATCTTTTTCCGACTTGTCTTTATCCTACTCATTTACCCTTTTAAAGAGTTAAATTTAAAGTGAAACTTCGGTCTACAATTCTGTCATGAAAAATTTCTTTTTATTATTCTCTGTGTAACGCTCGGTATACTTGGAAAATTCCCGCAATTTTATGGTTTTCATTACTCATTTTTTGATTTACGTGTGAACCGTCTTACATATCTAATTCACTAATTTTGGAATTAGGGGTGATGCAACTGAAGGTAGACGTCAAACTGATATAGGACAGGACGGGCATTCATGCCCTAACCGGAATTCGAACCGGGCATCTCAGCGTTGTTGGAGCAACCCACTTTTTACTCATCACCTTGGCCGATGTTGGATCAGAAGTCGAAGGAAATTATAATTTCCTGAATCGACTTAAAATTATAAAGTAAATGCTTAGTTTTTTCATGCTATCATTATATTTCATTATATGTATTAAAAATTATGCTAACCGGGTTCTAGCTAGTTATCGCCGCAGATGTTCATTATCAAACAAATTGGTATTCTTGTTCTTCCAGTTATTCGTTGCCAAGATGTTCAATGTTTAACAGAGTGTATCGAATACTGGTAGTTAATGTCCGTCACGTCTAAGGAAGCTGATTCTATTTAAGTTCTAGAAGGTACAGGAAAAAACTTCTAAAACCATGATCTTTATGTGTTTTAAGTTTATTTTTCATTTATTTTATTCTCTTAATTGTTGTTTACAAAGCGTTGCTATTTCCATTCTCTAGTTGCTGCCAAAGTAAACAATATGGATCTGAGTAGTTTTCCGCACGCTCTCGGACTCCCCATCAATTTTCCCTGCGTGCCCACATCTCTATATTTCCTTTCCGTTTCTGTATCCTCCATTTGGTTTATTATCCATCTCTTTCGTTCTTCCCCGACATCGTCCTATCTCTCCCCTCTTTTTGTCTATTTTACATTTATCAAACGCCTTCGCGCGAAAACATCTGGTTGTCGTTTTCCGCTCCCCTCGTCCTCTGGCATCAGAACTTCGCCGCATTGGGAAGTACGGTGGTTCTAGAAAATAATGTTTGCGTAAACAGAAAGGACGTCTAAGGTACACGGGTAAAGAGCGGCTTAAATGCCGACCGTAAGATATAGCTTAATCGAAATTTCCTCAATACCACGGCCAGTCTTCCTTTCCCATATCTCTTGCACATAGCTCCGCCCTCAACGATGTAAAATGATACATTTTCCGTCGGTTGTAATTTTGAGATTTTGTTGGAGAATCCACCGCAAAAAGTGCCATTTATTTTTATCGAGTTTCAATTGGTGACAAGCTTGTCACTCGCGCGCTTTTAGAAGTTTTTTTCTTAATTAGATCCGTTTTGCATAATTCTGATATAAACTGAAGTGTGCTAATATTTGTGATACATTTTAGTATTGGAAAGGTAATTTTTCTCCTCGATACATCTTTAAGGTTATCTGTTTCATCTACAGCCGAATTATAATTCCAAATTTGTGTTATCGATCTTTTGAAGGATTTCTCGAGCCATATCTTTTGGTAACCATAAAGATTCTCCGTGTACTCAAAAGGAACACAACCTCTTTCTGTCTCCGAAGTCTGAAACCAATTCCCTAGAACATTTACTACCACCACGTCATTGACGTTCATCTATCTGTAGCTTTGTTGAATTTCAGTGTTCAATAACTGTAGAATATCAGCTTATTTTCCATGGAAAATGGATTGTTACTACGAAATATCAAGCATATCCTTCCTGTTCGGAATAATAACGTTTAAATAGTCTTTTCGATAATAGAATGGTTCTCACCCACAGGAATTCCTATGCAACCCAGTTATATTTAGATATTTTGATAAGGAATGAGGCGGGAACCCCTGTAGTGCTCTGATTTGGGAAGCGAAAGAGATCGCGTGAGGTTCTTGATAGTTGAGCCGCACCTCTACTAGGATGGAGCAAGGAATTACAGATAAAGTATCCGACTGATTTATTGAGAGATTTCACGAAAAAGGTTTAAATCTTCGCTTAAGATTCGCTTAGAAAAATTGTATTGTGATAGTGAGAATTCATTTCTTTGGTGTTGTGACTTCATAAAAATATTCAGCGAACTAAATCTTACTTGGATATAGGCAACCAATTTCTCATGTCATATTTCGAAGAAATAAATAATTTTTTCTGTGAGTTATTGTAAACTATGCGTATCATCAAGATCCAAGATAAACAGTTGTTTCTCTTACAATGCTTCTTGTTATCCGATTTCAAGTGGGTAGAACGCTCCACCAGGCGTGAGCAAAAAAATTGCTCTTGTATGTATAGTAGATTTACATTAGATTCTAACTAATTCAATTTTCATTTTACTGATTTATTTTATGCTGATTAATATTCAGCGCAGTTGTACGCTTCTTTTCGTTGGACAGCAGTTATGTTTCCAGATATTCATAGCTTTATATTTCGTCTACGAAGTAAAAGCTGTGGTCTCTCTTTTAATTCTTTGGGCAAAGGTCATGTTGGATTTTTTTGTCTGTTACAACTGTTGCCAGGGAAATAAAGAGTGAGACAGTGACGTGCTCACAAATGACATCGTTGCTACTTTGTCCGTTGCTTTTTTCTCCGGCTTCTGTTGTTATTATTACTCGACGCCCACTGGCTGGCGCCTGTTTCGAACGCACTCTTTCCATGGAGTCTGTAGACACCCTTTATCTTCAGACATGGAGTCACCCACTCATTCGCCTTCTGCCCTCCGTCGTCTTGTGAATCAGTCTTTCCTTGGAACAAGTTTGGTCCTTTCTACCGAAGGCTATGATCTTCTCGATGCTCAAGTGATGAGTTGACACATGAGTTGAAATTAGGTGCTGCGCATTTAAGCAGTGATACTTAATTTGGACATCATGTTGCAAACCAAGTTATCGTTGATTTTTATTAGCATTGGCATAAACAGTCGGGCTTATGTATAAAAAGTTTAACTTCTTTAATTTTTCGGTTAGTAGCTGAATTTGCAACTGTCAATTCAAATATTAAAAAAATTATCTCCACCTTTATAATATTATTATCCCTTTATAAAGATCAATTTTTAAA
>KZ308161.1:130208-318419 GCA_000376725.2 Ladona fulva
TAAGAAATTAAAGAGAAATATAGATAATATATCCCCTTTATTATCTATATTTCTCTTTTATTTCTTAGAAACACCAAAGTAGAGGAACGAAAAATGATCAAAACAATAAACGTGACTAAATCTTATTTTCTATCATCCACAATGTTTACAATTACAATGTTGAACTCATCAGTTTTCGAAAATATTAGTATTATTGTATCAGGTTTAACATTTCAATCTTGAACTGTTAAAATCGAGTTAGGCAACAATCAGGCTGTAGTCATTCCTTGAATTGCATTGATTTCCACTACGATAAATTGCCCTAGAATCAGGCTAAGCATACGCCCCGTTTTGATCGGGGATATCTCGGTTTTATAGCACGAACCCAGTCATTTCTTCGACTCTCTTGTTTGAATAAAATACTCCGAGCAAGAATATAATGGAAGATACAGAGATTTCAATGAGAGAAATAGTTTAAACACAAATTTCCATCTAGTTGTGATGCTGCAGACTCTCATCTGCGACTTTTTGGCTTATAAAATGAACTCTGATTCATTTAATTTCATTCTGTTCATTTCATAAGCACACTGCAGTGGCTTTTAGGTTTATGAAATGAACTCTTATGAAGTTTCAAGACAGCGCTTCGGTTTCGTCCCAGTTTCAACCACTTTAACATTTGATAATCCCCGGTTTATTGCCTTAAGAATATGGTAACCCTAGTTATAATGAAAGTTGGAGTAAATCCAGAGGATAGTTTTACTGAAATTTTCAATTCCTCTCATAATTTAATCTTTTTTTTCCCTCTTGTCTTAATCCTTCTTGAAGGTTATATTTGAAAGTCGTAGCGGCTTATCTGCACTTGACTTTCAGAGGGTAGCAATTCATCTAAAAATAATCCTTAAAGCTTGTTCGCTGGCGAGCTTAATTTTCCTAGCGAGCGTTTCTCTCGGACTACTGGTTGTGTAAATTGCTTTCTTGTTCAGGAAGTGTCTTGAATTACGAGGCATTTTCTAGAATGTGTGAAGCATTTAACACGTCACTCTCTGGGCTCCAGCGCAGGCATATCTCGTCATGAAATTTTTTTCTGACTTCAGCCGGCTTGTATTGTTGCTTTACTTGAAGGAGTAATGATATTAAAGGTCTTCATTTAAGAAACTACTACCACAAGGTCTTAATTTAGGCGAGAGTATGACTGAAAGCTACCTTCTTCCATCTATTTTATTATAAGTGATATTAGATGGTTGCATAGTTAACAGAGTAAATAGAGATAAAATAGTAAAACTTAGGAAGATTTCTCGACAGGAGAAAACACTGACATAGAAGTTGGTGTAAACTGCGGAAGCGTGTACACCTTCTTACAATTAGCTTTGAGATATAAAGGCAAATAAGGACATGTTGTTTTAGTTCCAGGTTGAATTAATGATCCTAAAGAGAAAAATTAGTATACAAAACATATTGTAATACTAATACTTTAAACTACTGTTGGTAACGAGAGAACTCAGCATTTAAGTTCATTAACAGCTCAAAATACAGAAAACTTAAGCGCAAATATAATGATAAATTCCAGTCTTACGGAGCTTTCAGAAATTTAACGGGTACACTTGGAACTTTCTTTGCGGAACATCGTTGGAAAAGCTTTGCTATAAGGAATAATCTGCCGAAAGTTTTTACCTCGCGGTATATTAGGGAAGGAGGGTAAGTTTTGTAACTCGCCAAATGAAAATTAATATTTAAAAATTAAAATGTATAAAACATATGCATTCAAAAATTTATAAAGACGAAAAGTTAATATAAACAAGGAAAGGGTAAAGATAACTTTGCACGTTAAGTTGTTATTCAAAAGTTGGTGTAGTTAGAAGATTTGCGTCTTCACCGTCAACAAAATTTCTAATGCGTTATAGTTTTACACCATTCCTTGTTTGGAAGAAGTCTGTGTTGACAGAATTACTATTAGTTTTCAAATTATTTGAGTTATTTTATTCCTTTTACTCATCCAAAAATCTACCCCCGTTCAACTCTTTACCTTGTCCGTTACTTTAATCTTCTTCCTTTTGGAATACCATATTTTATCCCAGTCATTTGTCCCTCATTGACCCTCCAAATTCCCGTCGGCAATTAAATGCGTGTAATTCGATTTTTATTGACCCCCGGGTTCTCCCCCTGATGGCTCTTTTACCCCGAGGCCTTTCCACCTCTTTGAAATGGACCGAAATGCCTCCCTTTTTTATTTCACGTGATCGCATCGCATGGAAGGTTTTCGATTGCTCGGATTTCCGAGAATTCCACTCCGCTCCGCCGTGTTATGTGGTCTCGAGCCAACCTCTCCCCATCCCACGCTTTTAAATCTCTCCGTCAACCCTCTCCTGGCCAGAAGACCCCTTTGCATCCGCCTCTCTCCCCCTCTGCACCCCTTCCACACCCTTTTAAACGCCCACTCGCCGTGAATCGAGAGAGGGGATGGATGGTTTTTGGTGGAACTATTTTCGGTCGGTCGTGGGACGGTGAGAGGCCGCCACTCGTTTTAGACCTCGCGTCACCGAGCGCCTCTCTGCCGCCGAGGGAGCAGGGCATACTTACAGCGGCGCCCCATTTACCCATTTTGATCCATCCCAAGAGCCGGCCCTGCCCCTGGACGTCACTAACACAGGTCTTTTCCTCCAAGGCCCATCTGCATTTAATGCAGTCTCTCCCAAAGGAAAGAACACGGATGATGTTAACTCTCTGATAGAATAAACTATACATTGATTAACTCCAATGAGGATGCGCATTGGTCAAAAAGGGAACAATAAGCTTAAAATGAAAAATTTTTAATTTATCCAGCAAAATACTATTAAGTGTTTATTATCTATATTTCTCTTTTATTTCTTAGAAACACCAAAGTAGAGGAACGAAAAATGATCAAAACAATAAACGTGACTAAATCTTATTTTCTATCATCCACAATGTTTACAATTACAATGTTGAACTCATCAGTTTTCGAAAATATTAGTATTATTGTATCAGGTTTAACATTTCAATCTTGAACTGTTAAAATCGAGTTAGGCAACAATCAGGCTGTAGTCATTCCTTGAATTGCATTGATTTCCACTACGATAAATTGCCCTAGAATCAGGCTAAGCATACGCCCCGTTTTGATCGGGGATATCTCGGTTTTATAGCACGAACCCAGTCATTTCTTCGACTCTCTTGTTTGAATAAAATACTCCGAGCAAGAATATAATGGAAGATACAGAGATTTCAATGAGAGAAATAGTTTAAACACAAATTTCCATCTAGTTGTGATGCTGCAGACTCTCATCTGCGACTTTTTGGCTTATAAAATGAACTCTGATTCATTTAATTTCATTCTGTTCATTTCATAAGCACACTGCAGTGGCTTTTAGGTTTATGAAATGAACTCTTATGAAGTTTCAAGACAGCGCTTCGGTTTCGTCCCAGTTTCAACCACTTTAACATTTGATAATCCCCGGTTTATTGCCTTAAGAATATGGTAACCCTAGTTACAATGAAAGTTGGAGTAAATCCAGAGGATAGTTTTACTGAAATTTTCAATTGCTCTCATAATTTAATCTTTTTTCTTCCCTCTTGTCTTAATCCTTCTTGAAGGTTATATTTGAAAGTCGTAGCGGCTTATCTGCACTTGACTTTCAGAGGGTAGCAATTCATCTAAAAATAATCCTTAAAGCTTGTTCGCTGGCGAGCTTAATTTTCCTAGCGAGCGTTTCTCTCGGACTACTGGTTGTGTAAATTGCTTTCTTGTTCAGGAAGTGTCTTGAATTACGAGGCATTTTCTAGAATGTGTGAAGCATTTAACACGTCACTCTCTGGGCTCCAGCGCAGGCATATCTCGTCATGAAATTTTTTTCTGACTTCAGCCGGCTTGTATTGTTGCTTTACTTGAAGGAGTAATGATATTAAAGGTCTTCATTTAAGAAACTACTACCACAAGGTCTTAATTTAGGCGAGAGTATGACTGAAAGCTACCTTCTTCCATCTATTTTATTATAAGTGATATTAGATGGTTGCATAGTTAACAGAGTAAATAGAGATAAAATAGTAAAACTTAGGAAGATTTCATGGTCATAAAAACCCGAGAGTTCGACAGGAGAAAACACTGACATAGAAGTTGGTGTAAACTGCGGAAGCGTGTACACCGTCTTACAATTAGCTTTGAGATATAAAGGCAAATAAGGACATGTTGTTTTAGTTCCAGGTTGAATTAATGATCCTAAAGAGAAAAATTAGTATACAAAACATACTGTAATACTAATACTTTAAACTACTGTTGGTAACGAGAGAACTCAGCATTTAAGTTCATTAACAGCTCAAAATACAGAAAACTTAAGCGCAAATATAATGATAAATTCCAGTCTTACGGAGCTTTCAGAAATTTAACGGGTACACTTGGAACTTTCTTTGCGGAACATCGTTGGAAAAGCTTTGCTATAAGGAATAATCTGCCGAAAGTTTTTACCTCGCGGTATATTAGGGAAGGAGGGTAAGTTTTGTAACTCGCCAAATGAAAATTAATATTTAAAAATTAAAATGTATAAAACATATGCATTCAAAAATTTATAAAGACGAAAAGTTAATATAAACAAGGAAAGGGTAAAGATAACTTTGCACGTTAAGTTGTTATTCAAAAGTTGGTGTAGTTAGAAGATTTGCGTCTTCACCGTCAACAAAATTTCTAATGCGTTATAGTTTTACACCATTCCTTGTTTGGAAGAAGTCTGTGTTGACAGAATTACTATTAGTTTTCAAATTATTTGAGTTATTTTATTCCTTTTACTCATCCAAAAATCTACCCCCGTTCAACTCTTTACCTTGTCCGTTACTTTAATCTTCTTCCTTTTGGAATACCATATTTTATCCCAGTCATTTGTCCCTCATTGACCCTCCAAATTCCCGTCGGCAATTAAATGCGTGTAATTCGATTTTTATTGACCCCCGGGTTCTCCCCCTGATGGCTCTTTTACCCCGAGGCCTTTCCACCTCTTTGAAATGGACCGAAATGCCTCCCTTTTTTATTTCACGTGATCGCATCGCATGGAAGGTTTTCGATTGCTCGGATTTCCGAGAATTCCACTCCGCTCCGCCGTGTTATGTGGTCTCGAGCCAACCTCTCCCCATCCCACGCTTTTAAATCTCTCCGTCAACCCTCTCCTGGCCAGAAGACCCCTTTGCATCCGCCTCTCTCCCCCTCTGCACCCCTTCCACACCCTTTTAAACGCCCACTCGCCGTGAATCGAGAGAGGGGATGGATGGTTTTTGGTGGAACTATTTTCGGTCGGTCGTGGGACGGTGAGAGGCCGCCACTCGTTTTAGACCTCGCGTCACCGAGCGCCTCTCTGCCGCCGAGGGAGCAGGGCATACTTACAGCGGCGCCCCATTTACCCATTTTGATCCATCCCAAGAGCCGGCCCTGCCCCTGGACGTCACTAACACAGGTCTTTTCCTCCAAGGCCCATCTGCATTTAATGCAGTCTCTCCCAAAGGAAAGAACACGGATGATGTTAACTCTCTGATAGAATAAACTATACATTGATTAACTCCAATGAGGATGCGCATTGGTCAAAAAGGGAACAATAAGCTTAAAATGAAAAATTTTTAATTTATCCAGCAAAATACTATTAAGTGATAATTTATCTCGGAAACTAATACGAATACATAGTCTGAAATCGGAAGTGACTCTTTTAATATCTTGTGGCGCACCAATATCTCCGGCGGACTGTGTGCAGAAGCACAATAAATGCGGGTTGTTTTTGATGTACTACAAAAAGGCTCTTTTACTATAAAAAGTAACCTCTAAATATTATTATAGGTATAAAATATTACTTAAAATTATATCCAACCTCAAAACAAGCAACTTGAAGAAATCGCATTCTCGGAAAAAGTTTTCTTAAAAGTTTTGTCGCTTATCCGAAGGTGGCACGTTTTTTTAACTGAATCGTTTTTATTCGAGGAAAATGCAAAATTTTGAATGCACTTGTATCAGTACAAGTTTTATACTCGAGGTCAAAAGGTAGTACCGCTTACTCATGTACCTAAACTTCATATTACTGGAATAGTGTGGTTTATAATATTTTATTATAATTTCGACGCTCCTATGATGTACTGGACCTTATAGTTTGTAAATGAAAATACGTTAATTGTGCCATACATACGAAAACTGAAGAAAGTCAAAGTAAGTGTGATTTAAGTTATCAAGTACCATTTAAGTAAAGCTTTCCGAAAATGTCTGTTCCTCTGATGTTTCCAGATAGCATCTTACGCTTATTTCGATAATCGTTACGCCGATGATGTAACATTTGATAATCCCCGGTTTATTGCCTTAAGAATATGGTAACCCTAGTTATAATGAAAGTTGGAGTAAATCCAGAGGATAGTTTTACTGAAATTTTCAATTCCTCTCATAATTTAATCTTTTTTTTCCCTCTTGTCTTAATCCTTCTTGAAGGTTATATTTGAAAGTCGTAGCGGCTTATCTGCACTTGACTTTCAGAGGGTAGCAATTAATCTAAAAATAATCCTTAAAGCTTGTTCGCTGGCGAGCTTAATTTTCCTAGCGAGCGTTTCTCTCGGACTACTGGTTGTGTAAATTGCTTTCTTGTTCAGGAAGTGTCTTGAATTACGAGGCATTTTCTAGAATGTGTGAAGCATTTAACACGTCACTCTCTGGGCTCCAGCGCAGGCATATCTCGTCATGAAATTTTTTTCTGACTTCAGCCGGCTTGTATTGTTGCTTTACTTGAAGGAGTAATGATATTAAAGGTCTTCATTTAAGAAACTACTACCACAAGGTCTTAATTTAGGCGAGAGTATGACTGAAAGCTACCTTCTTCCATCTATTTTATTATAAGTGATATTAGATGGTTGCATAGTTAACAGAGTAAATAGAGATAAAATAGTAAAACTTAGGAAGATTTCATGGTCATAAAAACCCGAGAGTTCGACAGGAGAAAACACTGACATAGAAGTTGGTGTAAACTGCGGAAGCGTGTACACCGTCTTACAATTAGCTTTGAGATATAAAGGCAAATAAGGACATGTTGTTTTAGTTCCAGGTTGAATTAATGATCCTAAAGAGAAAAATTAGTATACAAAACATACTGTAATACTAATACTTTAAACTACTGTTGGTAACGAGAGAACTCAGCATTTAAGTTCATTAACAGCTCAAAATACAGAAAACTTAAGCGCAAATATAATGATAAATTCCAGTCTTACGGAGCTTTCAGAAATTTAACGGGTACACTTGGAACTTTCTTTGCGGAACATCGTTGGAAAAGCTTTGCTATAAGGAATAATCTGCCGAAAGTTTTTACCTCGCGGTATATTAGGGAAGGAGGGTAAGTTTTGTAACTCGCCAAATGAAAATTAATATTTAAAAATTAAAATGTATAAAACATATGCATTCAAAAATTTATAAAGACGAAAAGTTAATATAAACAAGGAAAGGGTAAAGATAACTTTGCACGTTAAGTTGTTATTCAAAAGTTGGTGTAGTTAGAAGATTTGCGTCTTCACCGTCAACAAAATTTCTAATGCGTTATAGTTTTACACCATTCCTTGTTTGGAAGAAGTCTGTGTTGACAGAATTACTATTAGTTTTCAAATTATTTGAGTTATTTTATTCCTTTTACTCATCCAAAAATCTACCCCCGTTCAACTCTTTACCTTGTCCGTTACTTTAATCTTCTTCCTTTTGGAATACCATATTTTATCCCAGTCATTTGTCCCTCATTGACCCTCCAAATTCCCGTCGGCAATTAAATGCGTGTAATTCGATTTTTATTGACCCCCGGGTTCTCCCCCTGATGGCTCTTTTACCCCGAGGCCTTTCCACCTCTTTGAAATGGACCGAAATGCCTCCCTTTTTTATTTCACGTGATCGCATCGCATGGAAGGTTTTCGATTGCTCGGATTTCCGAGAATTCCACTCCGCTCCGCCGTGTTATGTGGTCTCGAGCCAACCTCTCCCCATCCCACGCTTTTAAATCTCTCCGTCAACCCTCTCCTGGCCAGAAGACCCCTTTGCATCCGCCTCTCTCCCCCTCTGCACCCCTTCCACACCCTTTTAAACGCCCACTCGCCGTGAATCGAGAGAGGGGATGGATGGTTTTTGGTGGAACTATTTTCGGTCGGTCGTGGGACGGTGAGAGGCCGCCACTCGTTTTAGACCTCGCGTCACCGAGCGCCTCTCTGCCGCCGAGGGAGCAGGGCATACTTACAGCGGCGCCCCATTTACCCATTTTGATCCATCCCAAGAGCCGGCCCTGCCCCTGGACGTCACTAACACAGGTCTTTTCCTCCAAGGCCCATCTGCATTTAATGCAGTCTCTCCCAAAGGAAAGAACACGGATGATGTTAACTCTCTGATAGAATAAACTATACATTGATTAACTCCAATGAGGATGCGCATTGGTCAAAAAGGGAACAATAAGCTTAAAATGAAAAATTTTTAATTTATCCAGCAAAATACTATTAAGTGATAATTTATCTCGGAAACTAATACGAATACATAGTCTGAAATCGGAAGTGACTCTTTTAATATCTTGTGGCGCACCAATATCTCCGGCGGACTGTGTGCAGAAGCACAATAAATGCGGGTTGTTTTTGATGTACTACAAAAAGGCTCTTTTACTATAAAAAGTAACCTCTAAATATTATTATAGGTATAAAATATTACTTAAAATTATATCCAACCTCAAAACAAGCAACTTGAAGAAATCGCATTCTCGGAAAAAGTTTTCTTAAAAGTTTTGTCGCTTATCCGAAGGTGGCACGTTTTTTTAACTGAATCGTTTTTATTCGAGGAAAATGCAAAATTTTGAATGCACTTGTATCAGTACAAGTTTTATACTCGAGGTCAAAAGGTAGTACCGCTTACTCATGTACCTAAACTTCATATTACTGGAATAGTGTGGTTTATAATATTTTATTATAATTTCGACGCTCCTATGATGTACTGGACCTTATAGTTTGTAAATGAAAATACGTTAATTGTGCCATACATACGAAAAATGAAAAAAGTCAGAGTAAGCGTGATTTAAGTTATCAAGTACCATTTAAGTAAAGCTTTCCGAAAATGTCTGTTCCTCTGATGTTTCCAGATAGCATCTTACGCTTATTTCGATAATCGTTACGCCGATGATGAATGTATTAGAGCCCAAATTTTAGATCAGGCCAAACTAACGGTTTGATTTTGACCGAACTGTATTATTTGTACGTCGACTACGGAATCACATGCTCCATTTTGGATGGAAACGAAAACATTGCTGGTATTAGCCAACCCAAATTCCACTTTGTCCATAGTTCATGCGACTTGATTAATTAAAAAATATGCTACGCGTATTATTTCATATTTAACTTAGAACAGTTCCTGAGTGAAGAAAACAAACTATTAGATGAGTTGTACGGAAAAGCAGTGATTTAGGGAATGAAGAATCTGGAGAATGGGTATGACCTTTTTCTCCTCTAAAATCCCTCCTTCCCTCTCGCGCCTCTCACGGTTTTCCCCCAGTATTTTCTTTCATTTTGATCCCTTTCCAGTTGACCCTCGTTTTAGCATTTCGAAGTGCCGACGAAGCCCTAAAACTTTTTGTTCCGGTATGCGTTCATCTTACCACAAATTAAAAAACAAATTTTCAAATTCACAAATTCACAAAAAAAAATTCACAAATTTTCCGTTGTCATAAAAGAAAACGAGAAAAGGAAGAAACGAGAGAAAGGAAGATTGGTGTTTCTTCGTCATTTTTGTATTGCCGGAGGATAACTCGGCTGAGCTTTCTCGAGACCTTTCGATCGGTACCGTGTCATAGTTTGCCATTCATTTTGATTATCACAAGCAGAGAGAATATCACTTGGTCTTCTTCTTGCTCACTTCTTGGTCTTGGAATCATACATGATATCCGAAGATGACTTGAAAAAGATAATTTGCCGTATCGGCAATACTTTGTAACCATGACAGAGATCTCTTTCTATTAGGTCATTTCTCGATGTTGAATTTCGCTTTCATTTCTGAGTTACTTCTTGGCTGAATTTATATTTCCTACACAGGTTAATACAATTACTTTTCACTCTGGGTGTTGTTTCTGCCGTATTTTGGGAAGTAATTTGCGGATTAGTAGTCAGTATCTTTATGTGGAAAGAAACGACATCTAGTTCAACGTGTCCCACTATTTGTTATACTTATTTGTATACTTTTCGTGTTAAAAGTAAAGAGGTTTAAAAGTAAGTTGATCTAATCTAATCATGTAATCACTTACTTGAACAACATTTTTGTTCTAATATATTCGTATTCCGTAAAATATATTTATTTTGTTCTCCAAATGTACTGCTCCCCAGAAGCGGTTGCCTCTTTTGTTTGCAGATTGAACCGGCCCTGTGTATTGAATATAATCCTATTATAATTAGGAAACGAAATCGGTAATCCATGAAACGGAAGATAGAAGATCTTGTGTTTGAAACGCACTGCGCAGGAATATAACAATTTTTAAATTCTTGTTAGGAATAAAATCCTAATATGTTATTAGTCGAGGTCGAAAGAGAGCCGAGGTTTTAAATATTATTTGTAAAGGAATTGTAACAGAAAACTTTATAAAGTTTCACAAAATAAATTATTATTAATTATTTGTAAAGCCTAACTCTAGAGTAATTAATGAATCGAACAAAGTGGGTAAAGCTAAGCTAAACTTCCTCTCATCAACGATGCGAGTAACGCAAGCAAATATCCCAAGTAATAGTAGCTGTTTCCTCTTCATCCTATCAATCCCCTGATCTTTTTTTATAGTTGCAAAGTGAAGTCGAGCATGACGCAACCTCTTTACATCTTCTGTCGATACGCTGATACTAAAATTTTTATTTCCCTCTGAAGACGAATGCGTTTATAGCTACAAAAAGCATTCCGGATGTGTACCTGCAAGAAGTAAACTCCAAAACTCTTGATCGATCGAACGAAATAAGAACGACGGGAGGAGATTCGAGGGCGGATTGCGAAAAGATGTGGTTTACGCTGTGAAGTTTACGCATAAGTTAAGATTGCTTACTTTAAACATCCTTGATTCTTTTCCTTCTTTTATTATGGCACGTACTTGCATGCGCGTCTATTTTCATATTTTTGTCTTCATTTGCCTCAACATTCCTTTCTTGTCGCTCATATTCTTAACGTTAAGAAGGCAAATTCATCTGGTAGGAGGGTGCTCATGGGATATAAAATTAAGCTGAGCGGTTCTCTCTTGTGCGCAAATACCATTTCATGGAAATGGGAAAATTTTTATTGCCTATTGGAAAATTATTACCACGATGACGGTTTTTTCTTGATATATATATTTACGTATTTCATTCTTGCGAGATCTCAGATCGTTTTGGCTAGGCATTTAGAATGGGCGTGGTTTTTCCGGTCCACGCCATATAACATCCGACTGTCGGGAAAAAATCCAGTCTAGGCAGGCTTTCGCGTGTGGACGCGTTTCGTGCGGTTGCTTTTAACGCTGTTTTTGTAACCTACCTCAGCTGAAGGGCTTAAATTCACACTGGAAACCTAATTGACCTAAACCATGGGTTGGCATAGTCATTTCCTTCAAAATCGTTAGAAAGTGTTTTGTGGACTATTTCATTGTCGTGGTATGGATCGGTTTGGAAAGCTTGTGGAAATATCATCTGGAGTGTTTTATTACTCTCTGCAGTAGTTTCTCTTGCGGTTTCCGATGTAGACCACAGTCAATAAATTACTCCCTCGAGATTTTCGTTCGGAGCCGTAGAATGGCTGCGTCCAATAAAAAGCAGTTCTATAAAAAGCGGAAACTCAAAAGCTTGGAGTGTTACTTATTGGAGTAATTTACCTCAATTGAGCTATTTCCGCGTGATTTCCACGTTGTAAATAAATCATAAGAGGCAAAAATATGAAACTTCATGGATTTCCACGGGTTAATGTAGTTTAATTTTGTTTCATCACCGACGTAGTATTTATAGATTAAGTAAGTCATTGATGTTATTCGGTGACTTTGAAGTTCCTACTCACTTGTATGTCGCCTTAATCTTCCGAAGCTAGAATTGAAAGGTAGATGTTATAGTCGTATCGAGTATGGACTTTTATAATTGAATGATGTATTTCCCCTGTATGTCTCTCTTCTTGATGAAAATAATGTATTACTCAAATACGATCAAATTTATTAATTGAAAATTTTTTTTAACAGCGGAACTCCCTTCTTTTGGTTAGTTTTCATCCAGATAAAGCGACACATAAAAGAAACTTGAATCTAGAAAGTTCGGGAATTTCATACTTTGCCATGAATCTTTACGCTGTGCTTATTTTTGGTGTTGGCTACATTAGAGTGGAAACGTTGCGCTTCTTTTGCGTTGCTAGATAATTCTCTCTGGTGAAAAAATCTTTCAATCAAATACGAGATTTGTGTGGCAGCATCAAATCTGCCAGATAACTAAAATCCTAGAGTTTACCTTCCGGAAATTAATCTTTGCTTAATTTGGGAATAATATTTGGCTCTAGTAAGCAAGTCCATGGACAATTTGATCCCAAACAACCGAAAGAACGAAGAAGGAGCTTGCGAGCTGAATCGTAATTTCTCTCTCGGCCTTTCCATTGTAGCCGTGAGATCGGATGCGTACTCTGAAAGGAAATTATGGGAAGTGCGGAACGGGAGGATGGGGCAAAATAGCGTCCCATTCCGATCACGTCGATGTTCCAGCTTTAAATGGCAAAATCTCTCCAAACAGAGCTGGTGGAGGTTACGAAAGAGAGCAAATGAAGACCAAGTCTTTCTCGGGTTGCCGGAAGACGACACTTACCCTCTCATCCCCGCAGCAAATGCAGAAACTCCATTCCATAATGCTTTCCGAATAAGACCAATCTGCCCTCAGGGGTCGACGTCTTCCCCTACTCCTCCCTCTTCCTTCCAGCATCCTTTATTTTTTGCCTCAGACTTCAAGATATCTTCGCTCGAGGCACTATCCCCGCATTTTTTCCTTGCGATAATGCCCCCGTCCTCAGTGAAGGTATCAAATTTTACCCTTGCATTAGGCTAGTGCAGGATTACTCAAACTTTCAAGTCCGTCGACCTCTTATAGAATTTAGATAGCATTTGCGAATACTTTGATCATGCACATCGGTTGTTAATTGCAGGCTGATAAGTGCTCACCAGCTTCGTTTCCTTTAATGTGTACATTGTATCGTGGGAAAAATTTGTACAATTTAAAATACTGTGTGATTTTTGGATTTCTCCTTAAACCCCTTTAGATTAAAATTTCGTTTCAAGGGGCGAATTATACATCATGTAATTACTCCGTGGTGACACCTAGTTGAAAATAATTAAGATAAAATTGAAGGACGCTAGCTTGGCTGCAATAATCTTAATTTTAGGTAACTTTCGTTCATAAAAGGACTAATTTTATTGTTAATTTATTGAAAATAAGGTGTGGAATTCTGAGTTAACTGTAGTCTACGATGGGTGGCCAGAAATTTGTCGGTTTCCCAGATATAAATAAAACAATTGTGTTCATACATTTGCTTTATATAGAAATGGCAATTTCACAACAATAGTGTTTAAAAACTGAACGCGAAAAAATTTTTGATCACATTTTTCGGACATAAAATGTCCATTCGGAAAACCATCTCAAATTGCATATAATCTTGGCAGTTATTCCATCGATGGCTTCACAGATTCTTTTTCGTTAATTTATCTGGTAAATTTTCTTTGTCTTCTATTGGTCTCTCACAAACTTTCGTGGAAAGAAATTAAGGGTTAAACTGACCATCCGAGAACACAGCAAGTTACTACAATATTAAATGTTCTCAATCATTTATAGTACTCATCAAAATAATACTGCTACCCATTGATCTCAGAGTCTTCACCGAACCCCAGATATTCTGATCGAGAGTACCCCTTCACTTAAAAGACATTCGTTCTTTTCCAACGGCACCGTACTGCGTATTTTGTTCCACTGTCTTCCGTTAATCGTGTCTAACGTTTTCCATCGCTCTCATTTTTTTACTGTTCTCTCGATGGTGTTAAGTCTTCGCATCCCCTCTATTCGACCTCGCCATCTTCGAGTTCTGGGGCGGAAGTGACGGATGCCTTGTTGGAATTCCAGAAAGGAGTAAACTGAAACCTTCAAATGCTTTAAAAGACGTTGACGTTTAGGTTTATCTAAGCCTAACGCAGTGGAGAGGGCTTCCGGAATTTGTTTCTTTTTCGGAGTCTTTGTTTTGTGTGTCATTCTTCTTTCAACTGCGGCAATTTTGATTTAATAGTCCTAAGAAAGGCAACTGCTTCTTGGTCTACCATGAATTTAAGATCCAAATGAATAATAACCGCGGTCTTTCAGGCGTTCGAACTAGAAAATTAGAAGAGGTGTAAGAAACTAGGCTTTCATTTCCAATCACCATTAGGCGCTAATAATCTCTCTTTGGCTCTCGTTCAACTATGAGGACAGATTGCAATCCATTTCACGATGAAGGTGCAGTAGTTCTTACATTCAAATTCTTCCACGGTTTCCGTATAATTAATTAGGTTGCTTAGTTATGCATCTTGGCTTTCTGTATGTTGCAGCGGAATGTCACTCATTGGAATTTGAATTTAAGTTCACCAATTCTTGTCTCTCCCTCTTTCTTCGAAAGGATATTTTTATCAATTATTATGGAGGTATTTAAAGCTCTTTGCATCCAATTTTGTTAACGTTAACTGATCCTTGAGGATATGTGCTTGATTTCTATACGCAGCCCTCACGAAAAACCCTCCCCTTTTGGACTTAGAACTTTGTCTAATATAACTATGAATTTTATTAAATACTGTCATGATTTAGGAAGTTAATATTATATGGAGTTGTTATAAAAGTAGCACAACTTAGATCTTAGATCTTAGTATTGTGCCAATGAAAAGTAACAGTAATTTCCACGTAGAAAACCTTTTTTTATAAATATTATGTTCTTCCCTTACAAAAACTCTTTTGCTATGAATTTAGAGCCTTGTACTTGATTCTTTCTGAAGTATCTGTGGTTGGGAAAACCATATACATAGCAGTGATATTCACTGAACGTTATTTTTAAGATTTTCTTCAAGGAAAAAGTCGTGTAGATAGGAATGCAACCGTTTGCAGCTTCTTAAATGTGCGCCTCATGTGCGTCCATGCGAACCCAAAATATTTCTGGTGCGTTCGAAGTTTGGTGGGAAGTGCGAGTGTTGCAGCGTAAAACACTATTTATTTTGGTGGCGCCATTTTTAACTCTCTGCGAAATGCTTAAAATTTCCGGCGGTTGTTGCTTTCTATCTATATCCGTTCCAATAACAACTGAAGGGAAGCGCAAAGGATCACGGATGCCGTGACTTGGTTCTGTACGTGTTTTACGACAAGAGAATGATAAATCGCTATCGCACGTGTCTTATTCGCTTTAACATAAAAATTTTACAGCTTCAATTCAATATAATGTTCGAACTCAGAGTGTTGTACGGTTGAACTTAAAAGATGACTCGTTCACGTGTCTGAGTCACCAGTCGTTGAGCGCCGTAAACTTTAATTTATAACTTTTCTAAATATGTTGGGACGCAAATCATCCTTTCTGTGTTTCCGCGCCTAGGATTAAGTAAATAAAGGAATCTGTTTTTCACACCTCCTGCCTTTCCACCCCGAATTTGTTTAGATTTAGATGAATCGCGAATTTACGAACCGGCTGTCAACCTCCATTCTTCTCTAACGATCCTTTTCTTACGCCTGCCTCTCCTTTTTGCTTTATTTTGTGGCATGTGATGTTGGTGGTGGTATTTTAAAATGGAAAGCTTTTCTTCTTGGGGTGGAAGTGAAAATGCGGCAGCGGCTGTCAGCTATATTATTTCAGGCACCGACGAAACGCATCTAGAGGATTCCAGATCACCTCTTGCGAAAACATCTATCGTCTTACTTTCTTTTCTTGTATTCCTCTGAATCATTTCACTTTGTCGCATTTGAATATTCAACTGATAACAAGTTTTTTCCTTTCAAATATGTTCCTTCTTTGCAATCCTCTTTCGAATCCGTCGTTGCTCCCGTTTCCCGACCTAACTAGTACTGTCCATATCCATTTTCCCCCTCTTTTTTGTTGTCCTCTACATTAAAATTCACGGAGGCCGTCACGTGTGGAATTCAAGACTTACTACTTTGCGTCTTTGTATGATTGCAAGATAAAAGAACGATCGAATTTCGATGGAACTGTAGCTTCCATTTAGTATGCATTTAGCTTCCCTATCTTTCAATTTTAATGAATGGCTGGCTTCATAGTTTCCGATGGTTTTCATAAACAGCGCAAAACTTTAAACAAGATTTATTTCTGCAATTTATTTATAAGAATAACGGAATTGGTTGTACTGTAAAGCTTCTCCTTTTCTCTACCATTCAACGTACCATTTCCCATTATCTTTTCTATATTTGCTCTTTCATGTTACCCTGCACTTCATTCCAGATACTCACAACAAGCCAGCCCTATGATTCAAGCGTCACAGAAAAATAAACTCACGAATGCTACGGTTATTACGTTAACCTTCCCTTCACTCCTCTGTATTTACCTTCACCACCCTTTCCTCCCTCATCCCACCAACTTCTGCATCACGTCTCGTATTCACACCCGCTATCATCCCCCGCACTCCATTTCACGCGTCCATCCCTCAGTCAAAAGTTTACGAGGCGGCAGTGCGAGAGTGGAAGGTGGGAGTGGTGTGGATTATTAGCCGAGGATTCTTGCGGCATCCCCACAATCCTTCCTTTTCTACCTCTATCTCTCCCTCGCCTCTCTGATCTCGAATCGTCTCGTATGTTAATTCCTGAGGTCGATATCCTATCCTATTCTCGGTTCGCCTATTGGGTCTTCACCTCAACTTATGGTGTAACAGAGGTGCTGGACATGGGATGCATGCACTCCCTTAGTGGACACTGTGGTCTGGGCGGTCGGTCGCTTGGTTGGGTTTTGAGTTTGGTGATAGTGGTGATGACAGTGGTGGTAGATGTCCATGTCTCTTCAAATCCCCTTTTCCTTTCTAATGTAGTCGACAACAGTACTTGCACGTCCTTTCTGAATTTCCTTTCCTCTAAAAGGATTCTTTACCAAAGGCGTGCAGGACGATGGTTTCGCCCGTTTAAACCCCAGCGGTCGCCCTGGCGCCGCACCTATGTCTTTCCATTATTTGGCTGTTGTCCGTCGACCAGTCTTCCTATCCAAATCTTTCCGTGTGTCCCTTCTCAGTTACGCCATCTTCTCCGGCTTACGGTCTGCGGGTGATCCATCCCCTTCTCTATGGTTTGGCCTCGCACTTCTGCGGTGAGTGTGTGTGTGTGTGTGTGGAGTAGATGGAGGTGGTTCTTTGGGGTTGTTCTTTCGGGAGTCGGACGGGCGTCGTTGGGTGCGACTGCAAAGAGATCCACCACAATCTCCATGCACACCACCAGGGAACCACTAGCAGAGAAAGTGCCGCGACCAGAGGTCTGTTGGCAGCCGCGGAAAGTTCCAGCTCCCCGGATGCGGAAGAAGCGGAGGGAGGGGATGGGTACGGAGGAGCTACTGGTGCCGTGGCGTCCGGGATGGCGGATTGGAGGCGGTTGTGCCAAGGCGCGGCGGCCGCGAGACTTCAGCAAGAGCACGGCCGAACCTGAAGTGTGCCAATCTCCCTGATAACATGCGGGAATGGGTCCCAGCTGGCCGGTCCTCGAGATATGGATTCTGCGGACAATATCAGGCGACCTTGACAGTGTCGAAGATGCATTACTGAATGAATTTTGAGCAACTCTTGTAAATGTTAAATTTCCATTTCGATCTCATTTATTTTAGATTCAATACAGATATTTTTGATGCCGTCTTCTGAAAGTTTTTAACTTAAAAATATTCAGATCAATCATCTTGGTTGATTTACTGATACTTTATTATAATTTATCAATTAAGAAAAGTAGGTTAACGTATTTGCTCAATTAATTGTGAGATCGTGATTAATTCTCTATACCGAACGATTATATACTCGTTTTCTTCGAATGTTTCGATTAAGTCTCGGTTTTCGACGATGGAATTCAAATGGAAATTCAATTGGAAATTTTCGCATGAGAATTACCCTTGGGATTCGAAATTTTCTTTATTGTAAAGATGTATTTGCTATTTCATCTTTGTCGCTAATTACATTTGATCCGGTTAAATGAGCAAGATCGAATGTGGTAGAATCAATTAGGTTATTGAATTCCCGATCACACCCAAGTACTTATTTATCTAGATCACAAACATGCGTTAATGACGATCTTATAGTATCTTTCACTTTGTATCTCGCTCATAATTTGTATGTAAATTCTCCTTACCGCCGGCCACGGTGAAAGATAAACGATTATAAATCACTTTCTCCACCGTATTTGTCGGCCTCATCCCATTGTGGCTTCTGAAAGATATGAGAACGCCCCCTTTTCGTGATCGCTTGTCAGAAAGGCAAGAATAGACGAGTCTTGGAACTAGTTTTTCTAGAGGCAGCGGCAGACCACCCAAAGTCGGCCATTAATATTACTGTAGAGAAAATTCGATTTTATTTTATTTCTTCGTCTATGCTTGGGAATTACCGCGTATACATGGAAAAACCGAGATTTTTCTGTAGTATGTCATGAAACCCGTTATCGTAGGAGCTCACCATAACTTCGTAAAGGCATTAAAAGACAAAAGGGGGAAGAAGTCAAATTAATGTGTTGGAAAACGCGAGCAGTATACTATGTGGATTTGTGCCCATTTGTATAATTTGTAAACTCTTTATTTGAATAGACAGCACTGATTCGATATTATTGTTCATCATTGTTAATTACAAAAATACTTTGTTCTTGGCTTTATTGTCATCTTTCTAGCTACAAAAGAATAAAATAGGCGCCATATTTCGAGATTTAAATGAGTTCTGGTTTAAAATGTGACCATAAAACATTAATCCCTAAGCCATAGGTTTGTGACTCCTCTCACTTATTCATTCTGATTAATCCGATTTCGACAGCCTATATTTCCTCAATTAAATATCCCTAATAAAAATAATGCTGTAATTCCTTTCATTAAATATTACTCATCGGATCATGTGTTCCTTTGCTGGATGCCATTTCATACAAAGCGCTTTTATTTCTTATTGGTGAAATGAGCTGCTCCCTCTACATTGTCTCGCTTGTATCCCATTCTCGTTTTGCCGCAGTAATACGCCGAGTCCTCTTACCATCAACTTGACTCCCGAGACTTCCGCGCACCTCTGCTTAGATTCACTTTCCTTAAATTTCAAGATTATTCTCTCCGCTGCATGTTTCTCTGTTTTTTTCCCTTCATCTTCTTTTGTTAAATTAAACGATTATGTTGCGGATTCACTCGTGAAAGTTCTTTGAAACGTCACTCCTTTTTCGTCATCGTAAATGTATTTTTGCGTGACATGATTTAATTGTTCTTTTTTATCTCTGCCGTATATTGCCATGATTTTAAGAATACTTACTATTCTAAAGCATTATTTGTAACAAAGAGTTTGTTAAATTAAATCTCCAAGGAATGAAGGAAGCAGCCAATAACGAATACGTTAAATAAAATATGAAATATATTTCAGTCAGTGAAGTTTTTGCTCATTAATTTTTTAAACTAAACTCTCTTTGAAGGATGAAATCATGACAAAAGTCTTTCCGATGATATGGAAGTTTTGGATAAAGGATTTTTTTTGTCCTCGTAGGCTTTAAAGGAGAGTATTTTTATTCCATATATAATATCACCATTTATTTTCCTTGCTTATTTTGTGATGTTGTTTTTTCTATGATTGAATGAACGGTGATTTTTATAAAATATTCTGGTGCCATACATTATATTTATCCATATTTACCCTAGGAAAAGGTTTATAGATATTAGTTAATAATTGGGAACAGTTAGCATATCTAATTTTTTGTGGTTTTTGTGATATTTTTATTTTAGTTTACATGGGCTCTCATAAATAACACCATAATTATGCCTGTTCATATTGTTTTATTTTATTTGAAATTCTAAACAATACCATGCCACTGCCTTAATGTCATTGTGTGTATTTTATTGTAGTTTTAAGTAGTCATGCTGTCAATATAATTTCGATTAAAATTCTTTTGGTGATAGAATTGACTGATTCGATTAGGATTATCATTTCGTATTTTATCTCATGTAACCTTTGTTTAATATTGACGTTCTAACATCTGTGATTCATCATCACTCTCCTCGTAGTTGTGTGCTTCAGGTGTCTTTTTATGTCACTTTTGAGAGGTTACATTTATGGACGTCCAGAGTGTGCGAGTAAATGTTACTTGTTATGATAAGTCAGCACAATTGGACAGCTCCGGGTTGTTTTAATGCCTCGGCATGTTGGACCCATTATTATGTTTGTATCTTGTTGAGAGAACAATAAAAAAGAAAAGAAAGTACCTACTGCGAAAGTTAAATTTCTGTTCCCCTTTCCATTTCAGTCCCTCACATGACTCTGTACTGTCATTTACATTAATATCATGAATTGAGAGACAATTGGATTCATTATCCTGGTACATAATTCATGATGTTTTCCAAAGAATGGCAAGCTGCCATTGGTAGCTTGTGAATCAGGATGACGTTTGGATTTCTTTAGATTCATTCATCCATTCATAGCTGCATGTTTTTGTTACGCACATATAGTAACGTATATTTTTGTTATCACTTCTAAATAATATGCACTGCACATTGTGAATTGTTCGTAGTGCTTTCTTAGGGTTAGTATTTAGTAAAAAAATTTAAATGGAAATAGTTAACGGTTACAAATCATCTCGGCAGTCAAGGAAGGCAGACGACACCGTCCGCTATTTCAACACATTCTATGTATATTGCATGATGTTTTAGATTTTTGTTCTGCAATGCTAGTCATAGCGTTGCGTTATTATGAAATAGTAAGAATAGTTTTTCATTCATTATATTTTATTTCATTTGTAACATTTCTCATAATTCGTAATTGTATATTTTTATAAAGATATAGCAATATTTGTAATAATTACAGTATCCATTATGCTTAGTTATTATTTCCTTTCTTAATTTGATGCTGAATCATATCAAATCTACTGAAATAAAAGGTAAGTACTCTAAATGGAAATCGACGTGCAGAATGGATTTTTCTATTAAATTTATTACACTTATAGCTGTAATTCATTACATTAAAACAAACGAAGGACCGAGAACATTCATTAAATGAAAATGAGATTTTCCAGTTAAAACAGGAAAATTTTACTTTAATTCGTAATTATAATGAAGGGAAATTTTAAGGATTTTTTGTGTTGACCTCGTGTTAACGTAATGCAAAGTTTTGTATAAAATATTTTTGCTCTGTACAGTATTCAGCCCGGAAGCTATTGTTACTTGTTATTTTCACTTCTTATTGGAAGTGATCAAAATTAATGCCATTATTCAGGATCATTTATACCTCAGTAGTTTTCGTGTTATCACGCCTTGAACAAGAGAGGCAAAATTAAATTAAAGATACTTTTTCTTCCATCCTGCCCAAAAAGACAAATGAAAAACATTCCACTCGTCTATATAGGGTGTCAGGAATAATATTATTTTATAAAATTATTTAGAGAATAAGATAAATAAATAATGCATTGTTTTAGCCATCTGCTGTAATTCTCATACTAAAATAAAATCTCGAAAATAGTTTTGTATAATACGCAAATGTTAAATATATGAATTTATGTAAATATCAAGCACCTGACTTCGTAAACAACTGTGAGTCAATATGTAGGTGTACATACAATGTGAGCAAAAAAGGTTCACCTCAATATGCCTTAGAAATGGTAAATGTACACTCCTGAAACACATGCTTACCAGCTATAATCCTTTCCATAATGAAGCGGTACATTTATTCTCCGAATTCTTTTCCACATTTCAGTCTCCATTTACGAAACCGGGCTTGATACGAACTGAGGCTACGTGGTGTATTAGTCATTTACTTATAAATTTATGAAGTTATCAATTTCTGTTTACCTCAGCGATGTCCCCTCTTCATTATAGCTTTTGGTTAGCATAATTTCCGAGATTAAGACGGTGAAGTGTCAGTTTTTGTGCCTTAGTATAATTCCTATTCTCTTGTTATTATTTTCTTATTTTTCATCAAGGCTTAGAACTACTAAGCCATCAGTGAAAATCTTTCTTTGAAACATTTTTACTGCTGTGAGTTGGGATAATATTACAACAAAAGGTGTATAATATCAACAGCCTACCCTGTCGGGCTTGACTATCCCAATAAAGTGCTTTTCTCATTTATATTTCACGGTGGAAATCGCGTTATTTTTACAGATTTGACGGGTAATGATGTGTAATCTGTAGTTCAAAATACGAACGGCAATAGAAACGATGCTCGGACTCGATGGTTTGTGGTATTTTGCAGTGTTTCTATATTACATAAGTCTAATTTCCTGAGAAAAGTGGTTCCTGCTTTTTTATTTTTCCTAAAAATCAATCGGTAATACATAATTATGATAAATGTTAACAAATCATATATATAAAAAACAAATGTCTGTCCGTCCCCGTAATACGCCGAGTCCTCTTACCATCAACTTGACTCCCGAGACTTCCGCGCACCTCTGCTTAGATTCACTTTCCTTAAATTTCAAGATTATTCTCTCCGCTGCATGTTTCTCTGTTTTTTTCCCTTCATCTTCTTTTGTTAAATTAAACGATTATGTTGCGGATTCACTCGTGAAAGTTCTTTGAAACGTCACTCCTTTTTCGTCATCGTAAATGTATTTTTGCGTGACATGATTTAATTGTTCTTTTTTATCTCTGCCGTATATTGCCATGATTTTAAGAATACTTACTATTCTAAAGCATTATTTGTAACAAAGAGTTTGTTAAATTAAATCTCCAAGGAATGAAGGAAGCAGCCAATAACGAATACGTTAAATAAAATATGAAATATATTTCAGTCAGTGAAGTTTTTGCTCATTAATTTTTTAAACTAAATTAAATCCCGTCATGCTTGACGGAGGCGTTTACTAGTTAAAATATAATGATCGAGGAAAGCTTAATTACTAAGTAAGGAAGAGCCGTGAGGTTGTTATTCCATAAAATATGATGTTAACCACATCTTTCCAAAGTAGAATAATGTGAATTTTGTGATGATTGCTTTAGAAGAATTATGTACATTTGTGGTCGATATTTTAATGAAAACAGTGGGAAGGTTCAGGAACGGGAGTTTACGTATGGTCAGGCTACGATTAAGTTGCTAAAAGAGTTAGAAGATTCTTGCGGATACACGCTGTACCGTTTCCTGGGTAATTTATGCTGTGAAAGAATCTCCAAAAGGTAGATCTAAAACCGGTTACTGTAAATTTATTGTAAAAACTACATAATCCAACTGGGTGTGTATGATATATTTTTATAAAAAATGCAGCTTGTCGTGAATTATAAGAATGACTATTTAAAGCTCATCGAATATTTTTGGACACTATTTCTCAGTGAACATGATATCATAGATAAGGCGTTTATTTACTTTGATAGAAATACCACAATAATAGATCGGATGAATCTTTCCAAATGAAAATTCGGATTATCTTTAAAAGACTATGGCATTTGATGTATTCAAGGAGTATGATATTCCGAAATGTAGTAAAAGTTACTATTCTAAAAAATTAACTTGTATACGTTGAATGCCAGAGAAGAGTTAAATGGGAGAATGTCGTTTCTGTTGACAGAAGATTTGATTTTAGAAGCGGCGAATGAATTAACGTTCCTTTGTTTCTACGTACGCAAATACAAACACCAATTGAATCAGCTTTCTGGATTCTTAAGAGGTGATAAGTGGGTTGGGAGAATTTGCAAGTATTACTTGATCATTTGCACTCTTCAAATCCATCCGACTTAAGTTATCCTTGAGCTAACAGGTTTCTTTGAAGAGTTTCTTTGTGTACGTCCTGGAGGTGAGCCCTGGAGTAAACTTCTCCTGACAACGTTTCAATTATGTATTGACTGTGCGAAATGAATTACAATGAAAATCAACGAAGATTGTCTTCGGGAAGAATGTGATAGTCATCATTATCTATTTTTATTCGTGACATATCCTTTGAAGTTTCTCATGAGAAAGTAAAACAATATTCCAAAAGAATTCCCTTGTTATGTGGTATTCTTAGAATATACCGGACTTCAAGTAGACTACTATTCAATACTTGGACTGAATTAGACTTCAATTAGACTGAAGAAGAATTCCTCATTCAAGTAATGAACGGTACTGAATTCCTTAAAATTGGTGTATCATTGTTTCCTAAATTTTCTAGGAAATTTCCTTGTTGGTTATTACTCGAAGTCTAAAACTTAATTAAAGAAGTGTGGAGTAATGCTATGATAGTTTCAGAATGCTTATTAAAAATCATTTTGATCCTATCGGTTGATTTATTTATTGGGAGTTCTGAATTTTTATGTTTTATCTTAAAGATAGCTTATATTTTTAATATCTAATGATTTCGAGCGTCTTTTAAGCTGTTCAGCAGATATTGCTGGTAAATCTCCATTACAGCTGCTCTGAATATTCCTTCATCGTTCAGAAATGTTTCTGTATAATGTGTTATGAATACATTTTTTTTACCTTTAAAACTTCTTGGAGTAAGATGCTCCGTTTATTCGACGTCAGTAACCATTGAGATATTGTTCCTTCGAATCGAGACGTTGAGGTGAGTTCTAAACATATTCTTTCAAATGAGGGTGTAAGGAGTAAAGGAGTATTAATTAAATCCTCCCCTAGCCATATTTATAGGTAAGCGTAATTCATGTTAATGGTTACAATTAAGTAGTTTACTCATAGTATGCATGTATAGGGCTGTAGGTATTATAGACATTATAGGTAGGTATAGACATAAGTACGAGGCGTTCAAGTTTTTCAGAAAAAAAAAGATATGGAAATTTCACTTTGCGGATAGGGTTGGGTATGAGGCGTTTTTAAGAGAGAACTACAAACCGGAACAGGAGAGTCAAGCCAGTCCAATATAGGAGCAGTTAAAAAAATATTATGTTGTGCGATCGAAAAATTTGTTCCGTATAGAAATTTAGCAAAATACCCAGATCCAGAATACTATAACTGAAATATTAGAAAACAAAAGAGGAAAATTAGGAAAATCCACTGGTAAATGAAAAAAAAAGCCTCAGGGGCATCTACACAGTTATATTGAGGGAGTTGAACAAGGAGAAAAAAGCCGCTCAGGAGGAATATTTGCGAAATATTCTTCATGAAAAGGACAAAAAGAATTTCTATAGATACAACCGTAGAAGAAGGGGGAACAAAGAAACTATAAAGACCATAACAAATAGCAGGGGGGAACCAATCGATTGTGACATAGCAAAAGCAACCGTATTTAACAATTGGTATTCAAGTTTATTTTGCTCTGATGACAATAAGACTTCCTGTTCGGGGAATATTCTATATGGGGAAACGGATTTTAAATTCAATTATTATACCATTCTGAACAATATTAAGAGACTTAACTGGCATATATCCAAAGGACCGGACAACGTCAGTGCGGGTGCGTTGAAATTAGGAGGGGAAGCAATCACACCATATCTGCAACGACTGTTTTTAATTTCACTAAACAATGGAGTTTTACCAAAAGAATAGTATAGGCATAGTAATACCTATCTATAACGAAGGGAATAGAACGGGCGTTAAAAATTACAGACCTGTCAGCTCAACTTCAGTAGTATGGAAACACTGATAACACAGTATCTACGAGGTGTACTAGAAAAAAGGGGTTAGTTTTATAAAGGGCAAGCTGGATTGAAAATGGCTGATGATGATGATATATTATGTGTAAAATTGTAATGTAATATTATACGTATGTATTGATATGTATGCGATGACGACAGTGTTGCCACCTGACTTTTGTTTACGTGCAACATATGCAATAATAATGATAATATTATATATTGTCTTTTTATTGGGAAAGATTTCACGGTAAATTTAAATGATTAAAATACTCTGAATGAAATGAAATTTTTTTGTGCCGGAGAAAGTGGAGTAATGAAAAATTGTGACGGGATTCGTGTGAATTTGTGGGCCTTAGTTTCACCGCAATAAATTACTGAAAATAGGTCATCTGGGTCTAAGCAACCCCGCAAAACAAAACAGTTGCAACCCGATGGCTGGGAAGATTACCCTGTGTTTGCAAGTTTTTGTTCGTCTTACATCCAGCTCCTTTTTTTCTACATATTTTCTTTGCTGCTCAATGATGGATGCGAGGGTAATATTTCCATTACTTAATATTCGATCGAATAACATTATTTCAAACAAATCTCGATTACGGAGAGCTTCCCTAAGAATGTCGAGGTCAAGAAAGATATTAGATATCGCTAGGAAGATCCTTTACTTCAAGATGAGGCGTCCTTTCAGATGTAAGTTTTATTACGAAAACTCTGTTGCTTCCAAGTAGATTTGCGTAAGAGAACCATATGATCGTGTCAGCTGCGTCGCATGGCTAGTTTCCTACACTATCCGATTTCTTTTGGTGTTTATTATTCTAGCTGTTTCCATTATGTGTTGACTCATACCGTACTCTAGTTACAGATTTTCTTATTGAAGTAAATTCTCCCGAATTGTTGGTACAATCGTGCATACAATTACGTCTGAGTTGCAATTAGTTTTTCGTGATGAATAATTCGACTACGTGGTGACTGTGGAACAAATAAATTTAAGTGAAATAAAAGCGAGAACTGTGGATTATAAACCATTCCTTGTAATATTTATGGAATGATTCATTAAACGATTAAATGGTAATATACTTGAGAGAACATTTCCAACGTCGTATTCCGCATCAGAGATTCCCTATAGTATACCTATAAAGACATTATGAGTTCATTTGTTAAGCACGATTATCTAAGCGCGGGAAATCAATTATCTTGAGAAAACTTAGATGTGTAACATACACGTGGAAAGCGCTGATGACGTTAAAATTTGTGGTGTTAAGAATAAAACCTTGGGAACGAGGCTCTGTTAAATAAAAAAGGATGAGATATGGAAAAGGATCAGAAATCCGCAACCAGATATGAGTGGGAATAGAAATTCAGTCCTAACGAGCTACTGTTGGTGTCATGAGTTGCAATGCTTTGCTGAATGCATCCTACCCTTCCAAGTCAAGCGGAAAGCAATACGCCGCTAATTGCGCAATCATACACCAGTCAATTTTCAAGGTATCGCGAACATTTGAATGAAGCCTAATGATGAGGTATTTCTAGACGATGACTCCTAAAGAATTGGTGATTGGCTGAGGAGTATTCAGCTCAGTATTCCGATAGATCGTTTTGCTCTTTTCCTTACACGATCGGGTATTCTCTGTTTTATGTAGAACACTTTTTAAAAAGAACGACTTCAGATACCTATTTTCCCGTCTAACCACCTGCTTACAAAGGAGCCGCCGGAAGTACATGACAAAGAAGCGCTGCGACCTGAATGTTGATAACCGTACGGGTCCCAAAGCATTTTTCACGGAGTGGTCACATCCCGGAATCCGCGCTTTGTGTTTGAAATTATCAGATATGAATGTAAGATAAATGAACTATAAATAGGAATATTAAGAATTGTTGATGACAGAGGAAACTTAGTGTTCTTCACTGCTCGGAATAATTTATAATAGTGATGCAACCGATGAATTACATAGAGAAAATTATACATAGTAATTAAGGTATTTATTTATTACAAGTAAGTATTAAGGTATCAGGTGACAGGTCACAGGTTTTTCATATTTCTTTGAAAGAAGGGCTCCCGGATAGCCAAGTGGGCTACGCGTTCGACTTCAGCGAAAGCGGTCACGGGTTCGATTCCCGGTGGGGGCTCACGTGCGAAATGACCTTAGCTGTCGAAGCACTTTTAACAATACTACTATACTCATTTGAAAGAAGTTTGTATCTTGATACGCAATTTGATTTGGCTGGAGGAGAAATATTATTATTGAAACTTTCGTTCAATTATTGATGCTATTTTGGTGACAAAAATGTTTTGAAAGACTTCCTTCTGTCCGATTATCCAAAGATTTTCACGTGCACCTACAAATGCTATTTTTTAGCGTCCATGCGTTACCCGTCTGCGACTTGATTGATTCGGAAATTGAAGGATGTCTTTATTTAAAATATTTGTGAATTTGGGTTTGACATTGACATCGATCGTTATTTAAAACTCCTGGAGTATTGATTCTTTCTAAAAATTGTGAACTTAAGATTTTAATGAACTATTAATTGTCTGATAATTTTTAAACAAATTTGGCGAAAACCTTATAAATATGGTCAGAATTAGATTTCAAAAGCTATCCGTGCACCAAGTATCTAACTATAGAAAAAATCGATGTGAGTAGGCTGGACTTGGTAGAACGTTACGACAGAGGTGGTCAAAAGAAAACATAGTGTGTTTCTCAAGAAACTAAAATCCTTCGTGTTTTCAAAATATTCCTGTACTGTTTGATTGAGAACAACGCTTATTGTTGCTCCATACCTTCGAACTACCGCTTTAGGTAACCTCTCTTCGTGAAGTATTTACATTTGTCCGGGCATTCAACTCGCAGTAAAAATAGTTTCTAGCCATGATGCAGCTCCAGCATTCCTCTGTAAGGAAGTGACTATGATATTTGACGAAAGAATGAATATTATTATACATAGTCATTCTGTTGCTTCAACAAGTCATGCTTCGAATATAGATAACTAGCGGAACATACTGCCTTGTTTCACCTAGCTTAATGATTTTAGAAACGATTTTATATCAGTGAGAGATGAGTTGACGCATCGTCTCTAAATAATAGTGGGGTGATGTTAAATAGGTGGGATGTATATAATTGTTCGTAATAGTTCAGATTTAGGTTTCTCAACCTTAATATTTCGCAATAAATCCACACTATATCCGCTTTCAAGGAACTTTATTAAATCCATCAGTCCTGCTGAAAGAGAAACCTAAAAACTGAGTTTAATTTCGCTTTTTTATGATAGTAAAATATTGTTAGCGGCATTAAATTCACGATGAAAAATAATTTAATGTTAGGGAAATTAATGGTGCGAAGTGATGAAATTAGGGCTCTATTGATATATTTTTAAATTATATAATTCATAAAAATACGGAAAACTGACATACTCGCAAGCGTCCTATCAGTAGTTTCCTTGGATAATGTTATGTGATTTGGGTCTGTAAATATTAATAATCTTCATTATTTTGTTACGAGTAGCGCGCAGGAAAATATGTTCCCGGAGAGTAATTTATAATTTCCTTAAATTTTGGCCTCTCTCGGAACAATCGCTGCAGAAGAAAATTCTACTTAATATCCCGATTGATACTTTTATTTAATCGCAGGATACCTGTATGCGTCTTGTTTAATTTATTTTCGTATCGGTGTGTACGATGAAGATTTTGTCCTTAAATCAATTATCGTAGATAATGAAGTTTAATATTTTATATACATGAAATCAACTATTTCATCTTTATATGTCACAATACCAAAATCTCAACATTCCCCTCTATGGGGACTTCGTTTGATTTTTTCCGATGATAGACAGTGAGGTATCTTTAAATATTTCGTAATTAATTTCCCAAAAAGTTTTATGCGCTAGGCGAAACGTAAATAATTTAAATTAGAACAAAAATTTAAAGTCGTTCATGTTTAAGTTTATTTCGGTGATTTATATTGAAGTGCGGGGGTGGGAATGCAAAGTGAAGTTCGGTTGATCACAAACACAATTTTTTATGAATTTCAGATATATTACAAGAGATCAATTCTTTTAATAGGATTATTTGATGTGAAGCTTCTATTCTCTTCTCAAACTCTGAATGTCTCTTTTGATCATATCGATCAAAAGCCCATGTGACCACCCCGCATGACCATGAAGGAGCTTTGCTACCTTTACTTTCGGAAAAAATCGGCCTTTCCCCCTCACAGACGTTCGACTCAAGGCCAGATCATTGCTCCGCCCTTAAGCGATCTCAAGAAAAAACAAGCTATTAATTAAAGCGCTCTTTATTATAACGGCGAATATCTGAATCAAACGCTATCAAGGACGGACGTCAACACTAATCAGTTTGCTTACGTTTACGATGTTATTTGTCCTTTTCAGACTTTTCTCTTTGGCAGAATGTATTATAATAATGCTTTTATCTTTTTCCAGAGTCGGGATTGGCTGCAATTGAAGATAGTAGAAGCTGTGCCTGAACCATCTCGATTGGGATCCTCACTAGTGGAGGCAATTGCCCTACAACGAGCCCACGACAACGTTCTTACTCAGTTGCAGGTAAAGTAAACGCGCCTCGGTAGGAATTCGTCCTCTTGTACTTGTAAGTCACCCGCCCAGTATGCGTTAGCCTGTCTCGTAATTTCATTCCTGTCACACGAATACACAGATTTGAAACTAATTTATTTTGGAACTAACGGTTCTCCACGCTTTTCTTTGCTTGCGCCGCTTCAGAAACTTCAGTAAATATTTGTACTCTCTTATATATGGTTTATATTAGTTCCACTCAATAATTTACTTTAGTCGATGAAGCGATGAGTGGCGCTGTCTTACCTCTAGGTCCGGACTTCTTATTGCTATTCGTAATCAGAAACACCCGGTGTAGAGAGGACTGAAATGGGATCTGCAAAATCTGCAGAATCTACAAATGGAAGAGCTTCCCATACCTCCCGGTTTTAACACATGGCCCTGGTGGTTGCCCCGGTTGGAATAATTCGGAGAAAGAAAATATAATGCAAGTTACGAAGATTTCACCGATAGAAGTCACTTGAGTACGAATTTTCATAAAGTAATGACGCTGAACACACTTGTAAGTAATGAAATTTAACTCAGACTAAGTGTTGAGAGTTTTGAGTGAAAAGTCCCGGTTTCACCCGCTGCAGAACTTGATGAGTCTCGCTTTCTTGCGATCAGAGTATGGTATTCCTCCTTAGAATTCGATACACACATAAACTTCATTAGTTTTCATTCCACAATCCTCACGGACAAACCGCTGATGACAATTTATCTTGGAAGCTCAGATTTATCTCTTTCAACTCTCAATGGGTATAAAAAGTTTCATACTGTATTAAACTTGCATCCTTGAATTCTTCCCGGTTTTTCTCTTTTCACAAACAGACTTTACTATTACTGTTAGTACTGTTTCACAGTCTCCAAGGGTGCAAATCATCCAAGAGAAATATACAGCATCTACCCACGTAAAAATTAAAATCGTATTACCTAATTTTTTACTTAATGAATTATATTTTCTATAAGACGAATAACTTTATTTTCTCTGTTTACTTTTTGTCTGGACTTTTCAAGTTTTTCCTTCAGTTTCCTGTAAGATATATTATAGGAATATGTTTCACTCATTGTCTTTTAGGAATCGAAGTTAAATGGTGCCATATTAGTGCCATATTTTCATGCTTTCGGTGTAATTTAACCTCGTGGTTCAGAAATTTTACCTTGGGTATATTTCAAGCAAGAACGTTATTAGATATTTTTAGCGTGGATTGAGAAGGGCCTATAAAAATCGATGGGAAGGGTGCAGGGCAGGTTTGAAGGGCAAAAATAAAACACATCTTCTGAAGATACTTGACGATGCGGGCAGATCTAAAAGGGGGGAAGAGGAATTTGCATAACAGTGAATAAATCAGTTAAATGACTCCCAAATCGAGATTTAGGATATTGCCTGATTGCGAATTATATGTCATATATGTCTGATTGCGAAATATATAATTAAATGTTATATATTATATGGATCAAGTGAGCCAAGAAAATTTGATGATGGGGCCATGTCTCTCTTTAGTTACATCCTCGATACTTTACAACCACAGTTTTTCATAGATGGTGAATATTTAGAACTTAAAATGCAATGATAAATAGCTCTCAATGTTTATATTCCGAATTGTGTAATATGTGTAACTATCTCTGAAAGTGGTACCATAGCAATTACATTTAATTGAAAATCTAAACCCTTTTCATATGAGGTAGAATAAATTATAATTACAGCATTGATCTTAATAGAGTCTGCACAGTATTCTATGTTGAAGAATTTTCAATTAAACGCTTAACGTCAATTTCAGGATTTCTTTGGCTACTCTTACAGATTTCATTTTCTCATTTTTACATTCTTTAATTACAGAGCAAACAAAGTCCTGTGGAGGAATTGCTTCGACAAGCTGATAAGCTTATTTCCACTCAACGACCACGTGCTGAAGTATATGCAGCTATGGCAGAATCTCTAGGTTTGGCTTGGAAGGATGTAAATAATCTCTTGGAGTTGAGGAAGACAGTTCTTGATCTCAATGTTGCATATCACAGGTAAGCATTTAAATTGTAATAATTTAAACTCTATTTTATACTACTTTAGTTCCAGTTCCAGATGAGTTATCAATGTTACTATTCTTAGAAAGAGTACTACACTACAGACTTCCTGTCCATTGTTTGGGTTCTTTGTGATTTAATTCAACAAGGTTAATTTTTCCCGTATTCTCCTGTAACATGAAGTTAGTAAATTTCCATGTTTAAGTTACTTCTGGTACTTTTCTCCATTGCCACTTTTAAAATGATTTATTATAATTCTTCATTAAATGTAGTTGTTTTAAAAGTTCTCAGAAAAGACCAATGTTATGCAATAAGCCTTGATTCTTGGAACTTTTAGAATGCTTATATAATTCTCTCTAGCATTTTGGTGTTTTCATTTGATCTGTAATCATTTTTTCATCTTTATCTATTAAACTTACTAGTATTCTTGATTTCTTCATTAAACTCTGTCATTTTGCCTGCATAATCAATTTCTGAATCTCTGTTATGCGTACTTTTATTTATTCATTTGCATTTTTTTCCACCCAGCTCTCTCAAGCTTTTTCATCCTCACTGTTTATTTTGTTCATGCATTTCCTAAAGCAGGTTTCATCCTTAGAGAATGTACACTCTTCTTTTATTCATCTCAGAAAGGTAATACCTTCTGTTATCAAAGGTTCTTGTAGATTCTTTTCCTCCTTTATAAGTCACATCTTTTAAACTAGTCATGTTTCTTCTTTGTAGCACCATGTGAGGATGGAGTGCCATGAATATTACTCTGGGTACAAATTTATTAAAGGGTACTAAGTAGAATTTTTTATTTACTGACATTGAAATACCAAAAAATAACCTCATCATGGGGATTCTCACTAATTTTAAATGGCAATTTTAAATTTGTAGATCTATCAAAAAATCTATCAATTTTAAATTTGTAGATCTATCAAAAAATCTATCAATTTTAAATTTTAAAATTGTGTATTATTATCTATCAATTTTAAAATTGTGTATTATTGCTCCATCTGTATGTAATTATTCCCATGGTGTCTACTTTCACTTCAAATTTTCTAATTTTCCAATCCTTCTCAATCTTCATCTTGTAAACCTACATTTATAGCATTGCTTTCCTTCTAGCATCTATTTATTCCCTCCTGGAGATCAGGGTCTGGAGGACTAAAATTTTTAACTTCATGTTACTTCATCCATTACTAGTTCCTTGTATTTAGTCTTGGGAAATCCAAAAAGATCTTTAATGAATAAGTTTCCTCTTTCATCCTATGCCATTGACTTACAATTAGAGTATATCTGCCTTTAGGGATAGTTTGCATCTCAAGGAGAGGATGGTGCCCTTCCTGATACCAGCTTGTGCCCTTTTTATGTCTGAATAGAAAGTAGTCCCTCATAGTAAGGAATTTTTGGTCTCTTCATTCTTTAGCTGCTTTATATGTGAATGTCCCCCCTTTTTAGTGAAAAAAATTATTAAGGATTAGGGAAAGGTGTATAACATAGCATGGAAGAGCCGTGCAGCTGAAACCCAAGGAATAACAGGTGTGAAAAATAGTGACATGACTGGGACTCGAACCCAGATTTTATTTACAGGGTATTCTATTTATACTGATCTATTTAGAGTACCTACCTGGAAAGTGGGATACCTGGGTTTGAGTCCAGTTATGTTGCTACTATCTACACCTATTAAAAAAATAATGTCAAGGAATTTAACCTTCATTAAATACAGAACCATCCAGCATTTCTTGAACCATTCGTGCTTCCAAATTTTTAGTGAAGTAATATTTTCTTTGGGTAATAATTTGCTAAGTTTAAAAATATTTTTTCTGTGTTGTCAGGATATTAAAAGTTATACTTTTATCCAATTAGTCGTGCAGAGGAATGTTTGGAAAGAATGAATCAGCTGGAGACAGAATGCCATCGGGAAGATGTGGAATTTAATGAAGAGGATCCTGATTCAGTCAAAGCAGCACTGACGAGACTTCATGATATGAGAAAAGGAATGCTTGAATCACTTGCAGGAGCATTGCAAGAAGGAAAGGCACTACTTGGAAAGACAAGAGAAATTGCAGCCTGTGGAACGCTTGACTCAAGGCCCGATAAAATTCGTTCAAATGCAGAATATGGTTGGTACACATTATTTTTCATAGAAGCAGTTCAGTTTCCCTTACTTTGAAATTTTGAAACTTTGTGTTTTCTATCTACATATGTCATTATTAATGCAAAAATGTTAATACTGAATTTAGATAATCCTATGAATGCATCACAGTTGCTTATGAAGCCCTAAGAAGTTTTGCTACGTGTAAAATTATTTGTATTTTATTGCTTATCCATCTCTGAAAAATGGTATAGTTATAATTCTTCAAGAGTAACTCAGAGTTTTACTACCTTGAAAGGTAGTTGATAATTTCATTTTATGTTTCATATAATACTGTTCTTTATTCTATTAACTTTTTAGCTTAGGTCTCAAATTTAAAGATTTTTTGCATTACAGAAAGTATCACTAAAATTCAATTTTACTTACTTTTTAAGTGACCCCTTTATCTTGCAGGAAATCAAAGGGTGAGATTAGGGTTCAGTTAGTTCCAACTTTGGCCATTGTTGAGGCCAAAAAATTTCCTCAGCTGTGTATGTAGGCCTTTGGTAGGAAGGAGGGCAAAGTGGATGGTAGAAAAGTTTATCCTAATTGCTGAAATCGAGACTGAGAGGCAGAATATCTAAAATCCACTTAAAGTATTTTTAATGCTACATTTGTCTTAATTAAGAGTAACTATCCATTTTATGATTTTCCAAATTTAATAACTTTGGACTGACAAAAGAATATAATGTAGATATGGGAACTTATTTTCATTCAAAATTTTTGGTTTCACAAGTTGTAATACATCTCTTAAAATTAGAAAGAAAAAATGGTTCAGGAATTTTTACTACTTATATTTGGAAAATCAATTCATTTCCTGAAATAGTAAAAATAAGATTTGTGTTTCTAACCATTTGAGTTCTGCCAGATTTCACTGGACACTATTCAGTGAATTTAATTGTCTGTAAATAATGTAATGAAAGACATCAATGAAGTAAGTGACTTCCAATATGTTCTAGATAAACTATATGTTTGCTTTCACATCACTAATTGGAACACACATTGGAAAGAACAACAACATAGTAATTCTACAGAACTGAAGTGCTCAAATTTGTGAGAATATTTGTACCTCCTTGGGTAGCCTGCAGTACCAGGACTGTAAATGCAGGTTGAAAGTCATATCAGTCTCTTTGTAAGCATTTGCCTCAGAATTAAGAAACAAAATAGGTTTTGTATCCTGAGAACGATTTTTTAAAAGATTTTTGATTAAATAATAACGTTTTAGGAAAGATTTCATTGCTTTTCAAAGCTTGCAAAAGGAAAATGTTTCAGTGATTGATAGCAACAAATTAATTAATCATACCTACAATAAATCTTTATGCTTGAATAATTCTTATTAAATGGAGAATGGTAAAGGATCTGCAGGCAACAGCAGTTTCCCACCAAAGGTTTTCTCTGAAACCAAAAAATCTCTGTACATACCTCCAAGGTCACCCAGATTACTCATATTGTATGTATCTTGCATACATTAGTAGTATTTGAATTCAGTGATAAAGGTTAAAACTATGACACAAATGAAACATTATTTTGCTATCCCATCTTACAGCCAAGTAGCAGTCTAGCAAAAATGGTCAATATTTTGATATTTCCTAATTTTTTTTTCAAATAAGGTTTGCAACATGTATACAAAAAGATGTTTGCATGATAGCTACATCTTTTAAGCATCAAATAGCGAAAATGGAATTCTGTTAGTATGTCATTATGGCAAGGGATAAGCCAACGGCCTGAACGCTGCTTTTCCTGTGAGGTAAAGAGACCCCTTAAGGGTCAGAAAGATCTTTTCTGTTCTAGGTCATCAATTATTCTTTGTAGTACCATTATTATTTTTATGATAGACCTCAATAGTTGGTGAATTAGGAAATATTCCAAGGAATTAATTTCTCTGTGTCATCATCTACAGCAACAGTTTTTGAGATTGGAAAATTTGGGAAAGTTTTCATGCCAAACAGTAATTTAGCTTATTAAAAAAATCTTCTCTTCTATATCTGTCTTTTAAGAGTAAAATGTTGCATTCAAATTATAATGCATTTCTTAGTAATTAAACTTGATGCTTGGTGTTGAAATATCTGTGAAATATATTTACAGCTGTATCCCAGGTAGAGCACTGGCTTGAATCTCTGCATGACCAAAGGCAAACTTTGGAAGGACCGTGGAAAGATTATCGTTCAGTTTTGGAAAGACGTCTTGCACTTTCCTTATTGGCAGCTGATCTAACTGCTTTAGAAAAGGCATTGTATCAGGCAAAGGATATAAATTTTCTGGAAAGAGAGGAACACATTTTTGATTTGAATTTGGGGGACTCCTCTTCTTCAGCTGAGCTTTTACTCCATGAGCATAAGAAAACAGAGAATATTTCTGTGGTGAGTATCCCTTAAACACAATTTTATCCACCTGTTTACACAAATAATGAAATTTTCATGGTCTTTAAGTTCATTTAGTAATGAAATTTGTCATTATATCATAGGAATTGCGGGACAGAGCTCTGAAAATCACTAAGGCTACAGAACATTTAGTTAGTAGTGGTCCTGCTCCAGGTGGACAGTCCCCTGCTGAGCGACGTGCATCTTCCAGGGCATATGCTGTCCTTGCTGGATGTACTGATTTTGGTGAATTAGTGGAACAAAGAACTGTACTTTTGTCAAGAGCTATTTCTTTCTTCCGCTCTGCTCAAGCTGTAAGTCATAATTATATTGACGATAAACTTAATTTTGAAGTATTGAATTAACTAATAAAATAGTTATAATGGAGCATTTTCTTAAAGTTTAAGTCATTGATTTATTCTCTCTTTGAATTAAATATGTATTTTATAATTGAGCCATATCTCTGACAATCATTAGATTAAAGAGCTATATAACTCATAATTAATTTTTAATTAATTTAGTAAATGTGGCTTTTTCTTGGAAGTGGTATGAGAAGAAGATACTGAAATAATAATACTTTGTAAATATCAAAGATGTCAATTCAATTTTTTTGAGAAATGCCTACAGAAAAATTTAATATTCTAACATCTATGAAACATAATTTTTAATTCAAATTTATGTTGCTGTTTATGGAATTCCAGGCACAAACAAAACTGGATCAATTGGAAGTTCAACTCTGCACAATGCCTAAGGGATATGGAATTGACAATTCCCAGATAGTATCACTTCATGCACAAGCTGCTAAAGCTATAGAAGATACAGTTGAAGCACCTTTACAGGAAGGATATGGTTTACTTAAGGACACTGGAAATAAGAGCTCCAAGGGAAATGAGGTAATAATAAGGAAAAAAAAACATTTGGATCCAATTGGAAATCTGTTTTTTTTTGTAGAAATGATTAATGCTTGAATACTTGCATTTACAATCATAATTTCAATACTTATGTTCGACAGATCTTTTATTACATATTTCTAGAGGGAATAATTTCATAAAGTTTGGAGAAAATCTAAACTTTTCAAAATATAAAAAGAAAAATAAATAAAAAATTTGGAAATAATTTTTTTACGAAATGTCATGAGCAACAATAACTCTAATTCATCTCTTCATTATAATAATAATAATAATATTTATTTGCCCAGTGATCATTTACAGATACCAAGAGGTTATGGTTGTGTACAACTATAATTTTTGGCACTTATTCTTCTCCAATCATACTTAGGTCAGAACCTTGTAGGCAAACTTTGTACAAGATTACTTTTAGTATTTGAATTTTGCTATACTAATCAATGTGCTCCTGAGTAAGTGAAAGTGATTAATCTTTCAAACGGAATGTGTGGGATATGAATTTCATTGTATGATTTTTAATGAAAGTTATGCAATGAGAGCTCTTTTTCCTGTGATGCTCATGAAATATTAAGCACAACTCTGTCCAACAATATCATTCTACCTTATAATTTTCACATAACTGGTTTAAAGTATCCTCTGTACCTTAGGTAAAATTATGTAAATCAATAATAACAAAATTGATGAACTGTGATATGTACTCCAATAATTATTATTTTTATTTTCTACTCCTAATTTTAAGGGGATACAAAATGCAATTGATGAATTAGAGAAAAGGAAAGTACGCCTGGAAGAAATGTGCACAGCTCACAAAGAAGAAAATGTTCGTCTATCTCAAGCCGTTACTATATTTTTAGAAAAGCAAAATGATGTAAGCTTTAAAATATTTTGCTGTCATCAATGAATGTTTTATGATTTCTGGGAAAACTTTATTTATACATCTCTTTGATTTTCTAGTTATATTCATGGCTTGTCAGCATAGCTGAGGCTTTTCTTCAAGGACATCAGGATATGGGAAGTGTATATCCTATGGCAAAAGATTTCCTTGAATTACATCAGAAATTATTAAATGATCTGAATGTAAGTCTACTATTCAAAATGTTTTCCATTAATTTAAAATATACTATTATTTTGATATTCATTGCTGTTCTAACAGTATGATTTTCTCTTTTCTGTATATGATAGTATGATTTTTCCTTTCTCTTTCTTAGCTCAAAGGTACAGAAATTGAAGCTCTTCTATCAACTCTCCCTCCAATTTTGGAGTGGTTGGAAGGAGAGCAAAGAACAGATGTTTCCTGCAAGGCATCAGCACTTCGCTTACAGTGGATTGATCTCCGTGCTATGCTTGAAGCTCGGATTGATTTATGCAGGCCTTATGTTGCTTTCCATTCTCTAGCAGCACGTTTGATAAAGGAAATTGATGCTGCTGAAGATGGCTTCAGAGAGAAACAAGTGAAATCTGAGGGAAGAAATGGGGATGATATGGAAGCAGAGCAGAGATGGCTTTCTATTCAGCAGTTATTCCTGCAACTCACAAATACAGGGAAAAATTTCCTACAAGATGCTGAAAAGGTAATTAAAGCTATTTTAGCTTCATTTTTGCTCTTCAAAGGAATGAATTATGTAATTCTAATCACTATTCAGACATATAATAATACAAACTCTTGAGACAAGTCTGGGACTTTGGGATTGAGTATGATTACTGTAGTGAACTCTTGTAGTTCTATTTATTGTACCTCTTTAATCTTGAAGATCCTGATTAATGTCATTCATCATGTTAGGCAAAATATACCATGTTATCTTGAACATAGTTCCACCTAACATGTAAATCAACTCCTATTTGGAAGAGAAAGTTGTAGAAAGAAAAACTCTTGATTAATTTTAAGAGTTACAACCATAGACACACTCACTCCATGCATACATACATACATACTCCATAGACTCTTAAATCATGGAAGTACTCAAAATTCAAACTTTTTGAATAGTGTTAAAACTTCATAAATAAAATTTAATGCCATCAATTTAATGAAGTATGTATATATGTACTTCAACAGGTAACTGCAATAATTTAGGTTCACAGTAGAGTCAAACCTTGGATTTTGAGCATACATTGTTCTGAGGACGTACTTGTAATCTGAAGCACTAATATATCAAAGTGATTTTCCTATAAGAAATAATGGGAACTTTAATAAACTACGATTAATTCCAAAATCTGAAAATATTCATATACATGTTAACAATTAATCATTTTATATTTTTATTATTTAAATTTAATATAACTTAAATGTATTAATTATTGTGTAGAACAACTTTCACTGATACTGATGGCATCACAGCTATGTGTCTGATAGGTCATCAGAATCTTTTTCTTTTCGTATGGTGTTAAAGAGGACTCCAGTCTCTTGCTTTTGCCTCCTTTTAAGGATTTTGCAGAAATGTGACATTGCATTGTCGTTAAACAGATTCATCATTTGTGATGCTACAGTCTTGCTTGGGTTGTGTTTATCTACAAAATTATACACTTTTTTACACAACTCCCTAATCTCATTTGAAGTGAAGAATTCCTTCATCTTTTTTCCCCCCTTCTCAGACAAGATGACCTTCATAACCTCTTGTTGTTTATCAGTGGTTAGCTCTTGGTCATGCTTCTCTACCAGCCCTTAAATGTCATCTTCATTAACCCCTAGTCACGTAGTCTTCCTCAATGAGACAGTTTCGTGATAACTGATTTAGTTATAACAACAGATGGCTCCCATTCAAGAGCAAACCCTTTAATAAAACCCCAATCAGGCCATAGTTTCTCCTAGCAGAATTGAGGGTTCACTTGGTGGCCCCATCCCAGGCTTTACCAGTAGTCTTGTGGCAGTTGTGGAAATGATTTTTCCAAAACTCTCAGAGGGTAAAGTTTGTTCAGTCACCATGAAGCATTGCTGAAAAAGTTATTTGGTGTAAAAAATTTTAAAATTTCCATGGGCTGGAGTGGTATTAGGAAGAAGGAACTTGACCTTAATGAACTCAAATTCCTTCATTAATTCATTCTCAAGTCTTGAGGTTGAGCAGGGGCATTATCCACAATCAGTAAGACCTTAAGTGGTACTCTTTCTTCTAAAAGGTACATCATAGCTGCAGAACTGAAGACCTTGTTGATCCACTCAAGAAACAATATATGAGTGACCCAAGCCTTGCTCTTGGACTTCGTATAATGTTTAACTGGCTCTTCTTCACCTTGCATTTCTTAAAGGATTGTGCATAAGCACAAGCATAAGTAGGAGCTTGACTTTGAAATCACTGCTAGAATCTGCACAAAACAAGGTGTTGAGGTGGTATTTTGTGGGCTTGTGGCCAGGTATTGCATTCTATATTGCTGTAATACAGGTCCTGTTTGTCATCTTTTTCCAAAAATAAGACCTGAGTTAAAAGCTTGTCACTGCCAGTAACAACAAGTTCTCAGTCACAGTCTCACCTGCTAGTTGCTTCTAATTTATCCACACCAAAATCAACTTTTCTATATCTTCTAGACTACATGGTCTTTGTTTTGATACTCCAGTAACTACTTTTGCTACAAAAGTAGCCTCCTAATTTCTTCTTTCCTCATTAATATTGTGCAAATTGTCAACGTAGACTTGTTATAAAATCTTGGTATGTCGGCTACTCACATACATATCTTGGTTGTGCTTCTTGATAATTTCCTTCTTAACTTCTTCCGTAATCATCTGCTTTTTCTTACCACCATCCTCTATATCTTTTTTTTTTATCAATGTTGCAACACAGTTACCACACAGTCACAAAAGTTACCACACTATAGTAAACAGTGTATACTTGCATGGATGTTGACGATACAAGTGAGGCATGCTGACTTAGATTGAGCACGAGAAGCCTAGTGTATAAATACTGATAAGAAATGCTTCAGGGTAACTTTGTATTGAAACAATGTATAGATACTGTTAAGAAATGCTTCAGGACTGTTCAAAGTTGCAGTGCAACAGGGATGTTTCAAAACAATGTCCATGGTAATTTTTTCACTATAAAGTTCTTCAGTGCATACTAGGCTTGAGAAAAGATTCATTGGCTCAATAATGAGCACATGACACTTGGCAGACTAAACAGCATATAAATATTCCATACATTTCTGGTATACCAAGACCTTGCTCATATATCAAGTTAAGATTTATAAAAAAAATTTGCAACAAACTCTCAAACCAAGTTACCTGCAAACCCAGATATGGTTGGTATTATTCACACAAATCATTCACATTTTCATTAAGAACATAGAAAGTACACTGATGTATCGTCAGTTTAAAAATGATTATATAATAATATATATGATTCATATTTCAATATATTCAGCCCCTTTATATTTATACATTTTTTACACATCTATAAATTTATATACACCACCTCCTATTATTATATCATATATACAAATATCATATTATATAAATGTGTGTAACATGGTATTTGTTTACTATACTATGCATTTGAATGGATCATTGTACATAAAATTTCTGAAATAAAGTAAACATTCTACAAAATACTATTTTTCTAATAATACTGCACCATTTTATCTAGCCAAAAGTTTAGTCAAAATAAGCTACACAAAAGACAGAGAAGTAAGGCTAATCTAAAAGTTCTTTGGTCGAATAATAACATTTCTCTATTACCATTTTTATTCATGTAAAGTTAACCTATTTATTGGATAATTTATTAGATTTTTATTTCTTGTATCATGATAATGGTGTGGTATGTTTATGTTCATATTTTTAATCATACCTGGCAAATTTGGTGTTTTTACACCCCCTGCTATGTGCCATTGGTGGCTTGAGGGGTTTAATTGTAAATATAAACTTTGCTAATTACCTGCATCTTAATAAACAGAACATTTTCTTTACGATTAAATTTTACTAAGAATATTTTAAAACTGTTGATGTAATTATAACTATATTATATTTTTTATGTCTCGCATTAAATTAGAAGTAAAAAATAGCTGCTGAAGGATTAAAAATATATTTGTATATTACATCAATTACTACAGTAAACATCAGAATTATGCCAAAAATGTGCTAAAATGAAGTAATTGTACACATTTGAGAAGCAAACTTACGGAGAGAGTTCATTCAACTCATAATCCTTCATTAGCCTTCCTGACCTACTTATTTCAACATCATTCTGTCAACAGCTTGGCAGTTACCCCTAATTTTTCCCTTATTTTTTCATCTTTCGTCCCTCTCCCTTCCAAAATCCACCTACACTTCCTTTCCTCCATAAGCTTTGCAATATCTTGTTCTATATATTTCTTTCTTTCCATCCTTCTGCCAACTAATCCTGATTATATCCCATTCCAACTGCCCTATATACCTTCCTCTCCCAACTTCCAGCACTTTCCTCCATCTCATATTTTCTCCGCATTTTCCTTCACTCTGAAACTTTCCAAACCCATCATTGGAATCTTGCCAATTTCTATTTCCAGGCAACGGATCCCTATCTGGATATCAAACGTGCTTGTCTGTGTGTTCAAACCCTGCTGGAGCATCTTGGCTCTCGACAACTTTCAGTCAATGAAGCTTGGGAAGAGTGGCAACATAGGATAACAATTCGGAGGGAGTTTCAGGTTCAGTGGGAGAGAAGTATGACGGAAAGCAGCAAGGTATAGTGTCTAAAATTTATGTAATATGATAGTGATAATGCTGAAGATCTCATTAGTTAATTGTAGCTTTATGTGTGTGCTCATTGCATTATTTTGTAAGTATCAATGATGACTTTTGATTGTACAATGAAACTAGCTTGAAATCAATATATGAGATAATAGATGCTATAAAGCTTTAGTATAGGATTAAACACCCATTTGTAAAGATATTATGAAGGTTCTTTCACATTTATCAAAGTATTTTGTTAAATTTATTTATGGTAGCAGAAGACCATAGTTAACCAATGGATATTAATTACACTGTAAGAATTGAATACTAATTTTTAATCAATATGGAAGCTTTCTAGAATTAGTAGAATATCTGTGTTTTATTGTGAGTTTCACAGAAAGTAACCTTCTAAAACATCCCTCAGTTATTCCTGTGTGGTGAAGTTCCTAATTTTATGCATATAAATAAAGAAGAGTTATTTTGCATATGGTGTACTCTTTAAAATTTCATGAAATTATTGTATTGTTATCTAGACTATCGAATGGGTGTCCAAGCTGGAAGTTCAGTTCTATCCTGTGATTCGAGGGCAAAGTTCATCATCAAGAGTTATTGCACGTGAACTGGAAGAACGTTTACAATCTTTTATACCAGAAGTGAAACGGTCCCAATCTGAAATTGAATTACGGGTAAAGACTCTTGAAGCTTTGTCTTTAAAAGGTGAGTGTTTATTGATAATCAATTATATATAGCGTCAATATTGTTAGTGTATTGTTTTTGTGTTATGAGAGAGATATTAGACTAAATTTGACTATGTGCAGAAGTAGTATTTTCATTTATTTTTTATTCTATTTTTGTTTATTTAACTTATTTTAAGGAAATACTCAAGGCCAGAAGGATGCTATCATCAAAAGCCTTTCAGATCTGTATCAGAAGTTTCAGTTGATCAGCACTGAGTATCAGATATTAGTTCAAATGCTCATTGCCTTTTTCAAGAATATGTCAGAGGTAATTTTTCCAAACCAATCTCTTCTAAGTTTTTTGGCTGGGAAATATTCTGAGAAATTACTTAAAACATTTAATTTGATTTTTAATAGCTTGACCGAAAAATAGAAACACTGCAGTCTCAGTATCGAACCAGCCTTTTGCCTCGAGAACTTGCAGAAGCTGAGCAACAGCTCAAGGAGCATGAAGCATCAAAACAAGCTGTTTTAGAGCTCTTTAAGTTTGCACAAACTGAAAGTGAGCAGATAATATCCAGAATACATCAACAGGTATGGTTGTGAATAGAACAAAGAGTATTGAAAAAAATGTATCACTATGTATGATCTCAAATTAAATTTTCCTTATGTTAAGATTTGGTGCTTAATACACAACAAAATCAAGATAATATATTTAACTAAATAAATACACTATACTTCAATACAATTTGAATAATTTTGGTTGAGCAATTTATTTGATTTTTTTCAGAATAATCAGTAATAATCAATAATAATTTTTAAATAGCTTGAATGTTAAGAAATATTCAGGTTTTAGCTCCAATGATTAGGCAAAAATAGAAATATAATTTTTCCAAGTATTATCATCATACCTTTTCTCAGGAACCTTATGAGGCAGGAAAGCAGGATGCTGAGAAAGTCATGCAACTCTTGGAAGGAAAACGGGCTGCTTGGGAGGCAGCATGGGCTGAAAGGAGGTCTCAGCTGGAGCAATGCCTTCAACGTTGTCAGTTTGATTGTGACCTCAAGCTGATAAATTCTCAGTTGAGTGACTTAGGGAAACAACTAGCTGCTATACGGGGGCAGTATGGAGAATCTCTAGCTACAGCGCAAGCAACATCCCTTGCCTTTGTTTATTTTGAGAAGACAATAGAGGTAATTATAATTATAAATTAGAAATGTGTAATACTGTGTTTGTAAGTAGACTATAAGTAATCTTATAATCATTTACAATTGGTATTGGACAGGTGGATTTATTGAATTATTAGCCTTATTATGGTAAAATTCTCCTTCTTTATCTAGTTTTAAATCTTAGGCACTGTAGATTACACCCTCCTCAGCAACTTTTGAAAAAGGGGAACTTAGAAAATAGAGGACTCAGATTCAGATATGAAATGTGTGTTTCTCAGGTTGAATTTTGAAGTCCACTTTTAAGATGAAATATGTTTTAAGGTGAAAAATGTGTATATGTTTGTTTGAATCGCCATGTTTAGGGAATATTTAGTTTATCTCTGAAATCTGTGGTCTGCATTCCAAAATGAATATGTTGGTATAACCAATCTGATTTTTATACATTAAGATGACTGGTGCTGATTTAAGAGGATTATTGATTGAACATCATGGTGTACAACTTTTTCAGAATATTTTTGGGCATCATTCTTTTGAGAAATTAAATACTTTGTTTTGTAAGATTTGTACCAAAATTTATTCATTTTAAGAATGTTACTCCCAGATTGTTATGGTTTTCTTATATGCGATCAGTTAATGAATACATCTGAGGACAATTTATTTCTTAATTCATAGCTAAATTAAAAGCTCATAATCCCTGTAAATGTAGATCAGTGTATAGGAGAGAAATTCCCTTTTGGTACTGGAGAAGAAATGATATACCTCACTAACAAGAGTACATTATTACTAATGGCAACCACTTGGCACATTAGGGTTACCTTATGTAGCATAAGGAAGGAGAATAGTGGTTAAAACACTATTTTTATTATTTTTTGTTCATCTGAAAAGTTTATTTCACTGATTTTTTAGGTGTAATTTTATTGTTTCTGCTTCTGATTTTTGTTAAGTTACATTCATAATGAGCATCAGGACAAAGAAAAATGGACAACAGTTGCATAAAAGAACTGCTTACAAGTTTCAAATTACAAAGAGAGATTAAAAAATTTACAAGTATGATTCAAAACTTCCTTTTCTCACTTGAACTTTTCATAGTGATATTGAGGATGTGTAGTCTTTTGAATTATACAATTTTTCTAAGTAGTTTATATTGATTAAACCATTATATTTTTAGCAAAATTACAAGAATTTCCTGGCCTCTTATGCCTTTTTAAATATATCTAACATGTTTTCATTTTGAGGAATTGTATCTTAGTAGTCTTAAATGTTTGCAATATTTTTCCAGCAGGATGAATTATTTATAATTATTTAGACTTGGCAAACAGGCTTGTGATTGTTGGCCTCTTTTCCTTTTGCATTTATTCTATTATTTTTCATAGTTACCTTAGCTCTTAACACAACTTCTTTGTTCTTTTCAGATTCTTGAACAGAGAATCAAAACATTTGTGAGTACTGCAGAGCAAGCTGGTAGTGGCACCAGACATGGAAACCTAGATGATATAGATGACTCTTTTACTGAAGGTCACATTCATAGAGAGCTAACACAACTTCAGGCTCGCTGGTCTGCCTTCCATTCTCAAGTTGTTGAAAGTAGGAGATTGATCAATCTCAGTATTGAATACTTCACCCTGGTAGAGGAGGTAATTATTTTGTTGTCTAACTAATGTAAATTTTGGGAATTTTTACTCACAACTATTGTACCATTATTGTATTAGCATTGATGATATTATTTTCAAATAGCTCATGTATATTATATTCCATGCTTCACTAAACTTTTTTGGAATTAACTGTGGTAAGTATTAGGAAGTTAAGAAAAATGCACAGCTCTTCAGATTGTTCCATTGGGTTTCAGCATTTCACAATCCTAACCACTACTTTTTCTGTTTATTTAAGGCTGAAAAATGGTTCAAAGAAGGGAGCAAACTGTTAGTTACCATTGCAAGAAAATCAACCACTGTCAGGACTCCTGAAGAAGCCACACAATTGTTAAATGAAGTGGAAATGTTTTTGAAGCCCGGAGAAAGGCTACAAGATGAAAGAATCAAAAAGATATCTGCTCTTGCAGTTGAACTTTATGGTGAGAAGCTCTGCACAAATTGTGACTCTTAAATTGAGTTGTTAGTCATTAGTTCAGTGAATGTAGCTACATATTTACTTGATTATTTCTGCTTAGGTGAGGAAAAGTCAAAACAAGTCAAACTTGTTTTGTTAGAAAACAAAGAAATGTTAGATTCATTTACCATCATAAATGAGGAATTAAATTCCTTAGCAAAAAATCTGAAGGATGCAGAAATGCAAAGGTTGCTACAAAAGAAGGTAACAATATTGTCATCTTTCATGAGTTATACGTTTGCAGCAATTTCAAGTTATTTTCTATTTTTTTCTAATATGACAATAACTGAAAGTTTATTTTCTTTTCAATAAGGAGCAAGAAGAAGTTGATGCATCCCTTTCTGCTGCAAGAGCTGAAGCTGCTGCAGCAAGTGCAGCAGCAGCTGCTGCTGAAGAAGCTAGAAAGGCTGCTGAAGCTGCTGCCAAGGCTTTAAGTGAAGCTGCAGCCAAAGCAATTCAAGAAGCTACCATTGCTCAGAGGAGGTTAATAGAGGAAGTGAGTTTGAAGCAAATTCAATTTTACTATCTGTAGCTTCTGTTTTGATGCTAGTCTTCCTATCGTTAAATGTTATTAATTCTTAAGTTTGAGATGAGAAACTATTTAAGAAAACAATTATAAGACAAAATTAGCCAGAAACAGTTTAGATATTAAAACAGAACAGATTTTTTATAGTATGATTCACAATTTTAATAGTATGATTTTCTCAATTTAAATGCAGAGGTTTATTAACTTACAAGCATTTTAAAATATTTAAATATTNAACCTATTGGTTTTTATAAAAAAATTTTTAACCGAAAGAAATTTTAGAGTGAGGGTAGGAGATTGCTACTCCCACCAATTCTCACAAGAAAATGGTATACCACAGGGATCGGTTTTAAGTGTGACCTTATTTGCAATTGCAATAAATGATGTTGTATCATCGGTATTGCCACCTGTTGAGGCCTCACTCTTCGTGGATGACCTTGCGATTTTCTGTCGTTCCCAGAAGCTAACCACAGCTGAACGGCAGCTGCAATTGACGCTTAAACGTCTATGGAGGTGGTCTATAAATAATGGATTTCGTTTCTCCCATAAATGATGGAAATTTACCACTATTTTTAATAATAATTCTGCAAAGGTGCAAAATGACCTCAGCTGTCGAGGCACCTCACAAAACAACTACTACTACTACTTAGAGGATCTCTCCAAATAGTCTCCAAAAGCATTTAAACGTTGGTTAAGACCGTTATGACGCTGATGACGCTTACTTCTACCCAGACCATCTAGTTCGGGGGAAAAATCGCTAGAGGTGCAAACCATGACTGGAAGTGCCTATCCAAGTAGACAGGCCCTGATACTAGCTGATCCCACGCAAATATTTGCACGCATTGTGCTAATAATAATAATAATAATAATTTTATTTGTCCAAGGAAAAAATAATACAAAGTTATGTTAATAGGACTTGTAAATGATTACATCAATCAAAATAGAACAAGAAGAATAAAAATGACATGGCAGTGATGGATAACATATAAAAAACTAAAGCATAAAATACATTGATTATAATTACATTCTTTTGAGTTCTAAATACTCTTTGGTGCTGTAATAACAATGTGACATTAACAATTTTGATACACTGTTTTTAAATATCACAAAATTCCCTTCATTTATTATATTATCTGGGAGGTGGTTGTAAAGTTTTATTGCCATTGCCCTCAGTCCTTTTAAGATCAATGTGTAACTGCTACTTAAAACATGTAAATTATAACTATGTAAAAATATAAATATAATTATATTTTTCTTGTCTGATGAGTATGAATGGAACTGTTCTTGCAAAATTCATCCATGAGTTTTTAACATACAGAACACTGTAATATATATAGATGCTGGGTACAGTTAGTATACCCAGACTTTTAAAAAGAGGGCGACAGTGAGCACGAAAGTGTTGATTGGTAATTAATCTAACTATCTTTTTTTGGATTGTAAAAATGTCATTTAGTTGTGAAGAGGAACCCCACAATGTTTTACCATATGCTATTCGAGAAATGAAAAGACCATGGTACAATATAAGCAATACTTCGAGATTAACAGTGTGTTTAAAAACAGAAATGAGATAAAAAACTATATTCTTAGTAATAAGGGAAAATCATTTAATTGGCTTCAGATATGGAAACCTTTCAATGTGAAATATGAATATTCTAATGTGTATCTAATAGTTTCTCAATTTATGTAGACAGGTGAATTGAAGGTAGCTGGTGATCTACAACTGGTTTTCATAGCTCTGATTAATTGGCTGTTTTTAAGAAATCAGATCATCAAACTTCTTTTATCAAATCAATGCTGACATTTCAACTGCTATAATATGAACTTTCTTTTTTATGAAAGCTAAATTAGTATAAATATATTTTCTTGTGCTATTTTAAAATTTTAATCATTACAAAATAATTTTATTAAACAATTCCCAGATTGCTTGAACTATTATCTTCAATGTCATAATTTGTGTATTTGTAGGTTGAAATTCACAAGATTGAAACATCACATCACATCACCTCTTCTCATGAAATTCTTGAGAGAAGAAAGAAATCACCTAGCCCTGTACAAAAACCTATGATAGAAAGTGCTCCTTTATTAATTGCACCAAGTTTCACTCTTCCTCTACATGATTGCACTGTACAAGAGGGTGAACGACTTACTTTGGAGTGCAAGTGAGTACTTTTCAGTGATTGATATTTTTCGGATATTATGTTAATTCTTTTTTTGACCATCGGAATGTTCTTTGGAATTGTAGTTCTTTGATGGATTTATTTACTGTTTATAGCAGGTGATATTTGAAATCTTTTGCCAAAGGAACTCTGTTTTTTGATCAAAAACTCAGTCTTAATTCTAAACTAGTGAGTGATTTTTTGCAAAATAAACTTATCTAAGAAATAAAATAAACTGATCCAATAAACAGAAACTAAGACCATGAAAGTTATTTCTCATGAGGTGAAAATGGCATAGCTATTCATGAAATATTCTAAATCTTACGGTACACTATTTTCAGTTACATTAACCCTTTGGCTGTGGGAAACGCACTTCTATGCTTTCCTAAGAGGACTGCGGGAAAAACGTATTTCTACGTTTGACCTGCTCTCTCACCCCTGTTCTTGTCCTTTCACAATTTTATGGCTCTGTCTCTGAATGAGACACCCAAAGGCTCACCCTTCTGTATTGTTCTAAATTGGGAAAATCCGAGGGATTTCGCACCTCAGTGGAAACCCAAATCTTCGATTTCTGAATAGCGGATTTACGAAATTAGTTATAATTGATAAAAATCAAGATATCTGCGAAGTGTTTGGTATCAAAATGATCAGCAAAGTGCAAGGAAAGTAAATTCGGACTGCTTATACAAAACAAATTTATTATTAAATATGATACCAACCATAATTTCTAAACAATAACCACTGACCGCACCCATAAAGAAAAGGTCGACCCGGATTATAAGGGATAACCAACTGCTAGGACGTGCCTGTGCCTCCAGTACTCCAGTTACTTTTCTCCCGCACACAGATGTAGAAAAATCTGAGGGTCACGCAGCTAAAGGATTAAATAAAAGAGGAATGAACTAAAAAGAATATATATCGGTCTTTTCTTTCACCCCGACTCTGTGTGTTTTCCTCCTTTTGCTCTCACCACCTCGGGTGGCCCCTTGCTTTCAATGACACCCAAGAAGGAGTGCAGAAGCGAAAGGAGGCGGTGTTTATTTGGTAAGCACTTATATTGCCCACGACCCTATGGAGTGAAGGATTTCGGTCTGTTAGAAGGACTTTGGGAGTCCTGTCATCGTATTGTTCCACCATTTAAGGAATTTCCGTTATGTTTTCTGCGTATCCTTTCGGGTACCCTTTCGGTTCGGTTATTCTATCCCCCTTGTGGTAGTGTGACGTTTCACGCATATGCCAAAAATAACCCGTAATGAACGTGAATGCTGCACGCTGCCTGCAATAAATCCTAGGAGGTCCCCAGACTCTAATAAATGGAAAAAGCCCCCTTTTGGGCTTTGAAAATATGACTTCGTCCGTCAATACCGTTTCTCGAACACATCGTTCTTTTTCGTTGTGCTGTGCGGACGCTGAAATACCTTCTCTCGTATCGTATTTTTAAAGTTTTATTTTTTAATTCCATTGTTTGTGAAATCCGTTTTCTTGTGAGTATGGCGAAAAGAAAATTACCGGAGAGTGCAATCATAGAGATGCTGGCTCTTAGTGATGCAAGTGAAGATAATGTTGAAAGTGAGGAGGAAATACTGGTTTCTGCCGAAGGAGTAGCAGGCCCCAGCGGAGTGTACCCTACTGTAAGAAGAAAGGCAGTGGAATTGGACGAGTCTTCTGAGACGGACTCTGAAGAGGAGAGCAGCGATGAAGAATCACTTCGGTACGAGACTGTGGAATCTGACTGGTGTGACCAAGGTGAACCTCGACCTAGATTTCGGGCAAAGTTTTCCCCAGGGCCTAGTGTTGACCTAATGAATAAGAGTGCGCCAATAGATATTTTTGAACACTTTTTTGATGACAAAATTTGTGAAATGATAGCCACACAAACAAATCTTTATGCAAAACAGCAGATAGATGAAAAAAATAGGCGGCAGAAAATGAAAAGAAGAAGTCGGGATAAAGATTGGGTGGAAACAGACAAGGAGGAGATAAGGTTATTTTTTGGTATTCTCCTCTTGCAAGGAATTATTCAGAAACCGAAATTAGGTCATTATTTTTCTCGTAATAAATTGCTGGCGACTNATTTATATTTTATAAGGTATATATTTATAAGTATTTATGTGTGAGCTAGAAATCTTAGTTAAAAATTTTTGCTTCAAAACTAATTACATGACCATAATATGAGTAGTTAAAGTGTTACATTAATGGTATCCAGAGATACTTGATGGAGTGGCATAGTTAAAATCATTCCTCACTTGCTCAATTAACAATTCCTTTGTACGCCATCACGTGCCGTCTGTCAGGCGATGTCAGATTGGAAACAAACATGATCGATTGGGCTTTCCCATCGGGCAACGTCGGATGGAGAATCTCCTTCCAGTGTAGGTGCTCTCTTTAATATCTTCATGTTTGTTTTTGTACCGATGTTGGTTGACATCGGATCGGGAGAAAAACAGATCCAATGTAGGTGCAGCCTAAGAATGGAAGAACTTGTAACTGCTAAATTTGATGAAGCTGTAATCTTTTACCTGATAAATCTGGAAGAAATGGTTTAAATTTATTTTATAATGTTTGCTACTTAATACTTAGTGAGCTATAAAAATTAGCATTGTTTCATAAATAATATCTATAATATTCTTATCACATTATAGATATTCAATCATTTATAAATTCCTCACGGGTTGTCAGCCAGGTTAAATTGGTGATTACCACTTTTAGGTGGTAATTAGGTGGTAATCACCAATTTAACCCGGCTGACAACCTGTGAGGAATTTATACATCATATTCGCCGGGAAAGAACCAAGTCATTCAATCATTTATTTAATATTTGTCATTACCTTTAGTTGCTTGGAAACCTTTTATAAACATTTTTTTAATTCTAAAAAGAAGCTTTTGTAGCCAAATCTTCATAACTTTCTTCATTAAGCTTGATACATTTTTAAGGTATAATTTTCTTTTGCAGAGTCATTGGTGATCCAACTCCAGATACTGTATGGTATAAAGATGGGATATCCATTGAGAGCAATCCTGACTATCATACCTCATATAAAGAAGGAATTTGTGCCTTGTCAATTGAGGAAACCTTTGCTGAAGACTCGGCTAGATTTACTTGTAAAGCAACAAACTCAGCTGGCACAGCTGAAACTAGTGCAATGCTGTCTGTCAAAGGTAAAAATATTTTCTCATGTTTGGTTTATAGTATTGTGTTACCTTTTTTTCTGAAATTGTATCATATCATATCAAAAATTTCCTAAGAGAGATTCAGATTATATTCATATTGTATGGAAGGGTACGAGCAATTTCCAGCATATATAAACTGTAATATTAAGAATTTATATATGTATAAATTATTTGGAGTGCAAGTGAGTACTTTTCAGTGATTGATATTTTTCGGATATTATGTTAATTCTTTTTTTGACCATCGGAATGTTCTTTGGAATTGTAGTTCTTTGATGGATTTATTTACTGTTTATAGCAGGTGATATTTGAAATCTTTTGCCAAAGGAACTCTGTTATTTGATCAAAAACTCAGTCTTAATTCTAAACTAGTGAGTGATTTTTTGCAAAATAAACTTATCTAAGAAATAAAATAAACTGATCCAACAAACAGAAACTAAGACCATGAAAGTTATTTCTCATGAGGTGAAAATGGCATAGCTATTCATGAAATATTCTAAATCTTACGGTACACTATTTTCAGTTACATTAACCCTTTGGCTGTGGGAAACGCACTTCTATGCTTTCCTAAGAGGACTGCGGGAAAAACGTATTTCTACGTTTGACCTGCTCTCTCACCCCTGTTCTTGTCCTTTCACAATTTTATGGCTCTGTCTCTGAATGAGACACCCAAAGGCTCACCCTTCTGTATTGTTCTAAATTGGGAAAATCCGAGGGATTTCGCACCTCAGTGGAAACCCAAATCTTCGATTTCTGAATAGCGGATTTACGAAATTAGTTATAATTGATAAAAATCAAGATATCTGCGAAGTGTTTGGTATCAAAATGATCAGCAAAGTGCAAGGAAAGTAAATTCGGACTGCTTATAAAAAACAAATTTCTTATTAAATATATTATATATGATAACAACCATAATTTCTTAACAATAACCACTGACCGCACCCATAAAGAAAAGGTCGACCCGGATTATAAGGGATAANCAACATTTGTTTTCACTATGATGTGCTCAACTTGAATTAATTTGAAATTAATTGTTTATCTACAAAAGTTCTTCTAAAGTTAGTTTTGTTTTATACTCTAGAGTAAGGCTCATATTTTTATTTATTACATGAGTTTTTTATGAGCAACATCAATTATTATTAAGTTGATATTTTCTGCTAGATGAAGTGAATTCACAATTCACTCTTGTCTTTCTAAAGAAGCAGAACTGCAGGATCAACTCACACCACCTCTCTTCACTCGCAACTTGGTGCCTTCAACAGCAAAGGAAGGATCTTCCTATCAGTTAGAATGTTGCGTCTCAGGAAATCCATTGCCAACTGTACAGTGGTTTAAAAATGACATTTGCATTGATGCAAGTCCAGATTATGCAATCACATACAACAATGGAGAAGCAATTCTTCGATTTGAAGAGGTTTTCTTGGATGACCAGGCAGAATATAAATGTTGTGCCACCAATTGTGTAGGATCAGAGGAAACAAAGGCCAAATTGACTGTTGAAGGTGATGGTTGTAAAATGTCCAGTAATGACTATGAACATAAATTCTTTTTACAGTCACTCAAATTTATTTATTATTTTCATCAAATAAAATTAATAAAGGTATTATAATAAACCATAGCAGTAAGGACTGAAGGGAAACGAGGAGCATGTGACACTTAATTCATTTAATTTATTGAAGACTTAAATTAATGAAAATTCAATTCATTACTAAATATTTAAACCTAATTTTAAATTTTTTGTGACCTCTACATTACTATTTATGAATACCCATGCTAAATACTTATTAAAAAATCTTTTATTGATAGCCATTGAACCATCTGAAGCTCCAATGTTTGTAGTTCCATTATCAAATGTGATGGCTCGAGCTGGACTGAAATTGAAGTTAGAGTGTGAGGTGACTGGTCTTCCTACGCCAAAATTAACTTGGACTCATAATGGAAAACTAATCAAAGAAACAAGAGACACCAGGGTAAGTTGTAAGCAATAAATTCATTGCTTAGAAATGACATTTATTGGGATTTATCTTTGTTTCTAATAAAATTTACCACAGTATTATTTCATCATTATTTGGATTTCACTGTAGATTTGAATGATTAAGTCTTTATTATAACCTGTCATTGCATATCCTTCACTGAAAGCTTTCTATAAAGACATAATTATGTTTGTGGATCTTATTCAGATAAATCTGTCTAGAACCCTTAATTAAATTAATTGCAATATTATGAAAGCCAAAAATAGATGTACTATCATTATAAATATTTCGATTGTGTTCATATTTCTTAGGTTGCTGTGTAAAATCATTATATTAATGTATTGATGTTTTCTTCAATTGTAACATAAAACAATATTTACAGATAATCTCAGATGGTAAGAAGGAAACATTAATCATATCAGAAGCTTTCCCGAAAGATGCTGGAGTGTATGTTGTCAGTGCCAAAAACAAATGTGGCGAAGCCTCCAGTTCTTGTAATGTATCTGTCAAAGTAAGTATATATATTATGAGTAAAAGTTGCTTGCATTGTGCAAGCTAAGGGGTGATTAGTCACCACTAATCCCCCTAAACTGTTTCCCAATTGGTGCTTACAATGCTTTATATTTTGAGCAATAAATGGAATAGGAAGGCTTATAACCTTACCACTGATACACAGTGATACTTTGGGGCCCCAATTTCTGGCCTTTGGTATTAAGACTTTGATGAAATCAAAAGAGGACCATTAGGGGACCAAGTAATCATCCATATTGTTTCAAAAGCTTACCTTTCAAACCTATGCTAATTTACTTGCTATTTTCTCGTCATATCATGCTGCAGTCACCTATGTCTCAGTTGACTAGACACTTCAAAGTAATTCTTATAGAGACAAGGAAGTGGCCTGGCATAGAACCAATGACCATATTACTTGATATTGTTATCTATTTCGTTTTGTTACCTCAACTTTTAACTATACCTATAGTTTCAAGCAGAATTCATTTCAAGAGGTGCATCAGTTTAAAAATGTACAACATCAGCATGTTGTCTGCTGCTAACATAGAAAAAAAATGACAATCTGCTTTTGTAAAAAAATAATCACATTTCAACCATCACCAATGTGTTGAGATGAAATCTAATCAGGAAGTGCAATATGAAGACTCTAATATCCCTGTGAACATGTGCACACCAGATGTGTTGTCTCTTTAGATAATGGAGCTAAAGGGCTCTGTCCTTGAATTTACCTATATAACACCAGGGAATTCTTTTCACCAACCTAGCATCGAACCTAGGATCATTTTTGGAGATGTCTCTGCAGTACACATTAGAGAATCACCTCTAACTACAGGTTGAATTTAAATTCTCTATCTTATTGAGATGTGCCTCAAACAATTTTCCAAAAAACTGTGCAGTGGGTCCTTATGGGAAAAATACCTTCTTTTGGGCCTTCCAGGATCAAACCTATGATACACAGGATTGATATCTCACTTATCCTCTAGTGAGAAGGTTAGGGTCTTTATGCAAAAAAAATCACTAAGTCAGTTACACATTTTGTTCAGCCTTAGAATTAGTAGCCTTTATATGTGTGTGTGTGTGTGTGTGTGTATATATATGCTGGGATTTATAAATACCAATGTGGAAAACTCCATTTATTCCTTCTGCTCTGTTATTATCTCAACTATTCTTGGATTCCTTAAAGGAAAATAATCAATGAAGGCAGACATCTAAATATAAAGAAAGAAAACTATATTAGTACATTTTCAATTGTAAGCAAATGAATAACACTAACATTTGACTATGCATAATTTCTATTTTTACCGCTATGCATACTTTCTAGTTAAGCTATCATTCCTACATACTGAACTTCTCCACTCCATGCATTGCTTCTTCCCTTTAACTATCTGCTCATTTCTTGCCTTCCAAAAATTAAATCAGGACAGAAAGCCACNTATATATATATATAACCGGAGTAGCGTCTATATATAATAGATTTGTTGTTACTACTATTATTTCATATGTGGCTGAAACCCTCTAGTTCATATGTAAATAACTGTGTATGTACACAGATAACAGTGCAACCATTTCCATTCATCTCTGTAAAATATTTATGATTTATGGAACTTTTGAGATGAAAGAATTACTAATGGATAAATGTTGAGGAGAAAAAAACGATTTTAATCTTGTGACTACAAAAACAATTTTCTCTGATGTCATAGTATGATCAAATTGTTTATGTATCCTCTTAGGGCCGTCTACCAACTGAGACATCAGATTCAGAGTTAGCAAGTGATATGGAGCCTATAAAACCTTCAATCCAAGTTCCTCTTCATGATGTAACTTCCAAAGAAGGAGAGAAAGTGAGATTGGACTGCATTATTGTTGGTCAGCCTGAGCCTGAAGTGAGTATCACATTGAATAATAAATCTCTAGAAATAGATTTCAAGGAATAACTTATACCCAAAATGCAATTATGGAGGTATTCCTGTCAATTACATGATTTCTGAATGATTTTCTTGGTTGTTTTTTTGGATTTGTTGATTCAATTTAAAAAAATTCTATTATTAAATTGATTACCTTAGCTTCTATTCAGTTATCAATTCATTTTTAGTCATACGATTTCAACATGAAAATTTTTTACTTGAAATCTTTCTCAGGTGATATGGTATCATGATGAGAGGCCAGTAAAAGAATCACCCGACTTCCAGCTGCTATTTCAGGGAGATCGCTGCTCTCTTATCATCAAAGAAGCTTTTCCTGAGGATTCTGGTGAATATAAAGTTGTTGCCATTAATTCAGCTGGAGAAGCCTCAAGCAAATGTCGACTTAATGTCAGAAGTAAGTTGATTCTATGGGACTGCTTCTTTGATTTAAGTAATGTATGCTTCTAGGAAAGGCTTGTGTTAATTTTCTGGAGCATTGTCCATCCATCAAAAAATCTCAAGGAAGTAACTGTTTCTTTAAAAATGCCAATTTATATATTCTTTATACAGTTAAAATTATCAAGTTCTATTGTAATATTACTAAATATTAATTACTACTATTTTTATTTGATTTGTAATTATTTATAATTTCTAGTTAGAAATATTTTGAAATATCTTTTTAAATTGTTTAACTTTTATGACTTAATTAGTTACAAATGTAGTAATGGTTATTTAAAGAGTTCAACATTGCTAGCTGTTATGTATTTTCCAAATAGCTCCAGTACCTCCTCCAGTAGCCAAACCTCCCTCTCCTCCAGCTGAAATGCTGACTGTTGGAGTTGCTCCTCAATTCAGCAAATTGCTGACTGATGTGCTTGTTCCTGAAGGTGAAGAGGTTGTGCTTGAATGCTCTGTACATGGAGAACCAGAACCAAGCATCAAATGGCTTCTCAATAACCAGGAAATATTGCCCAGTCCTCGTATTAAGGTAGTTTTAGAAAAATATAAATTAATTGCATAGAGAAGTATGACATCATAGTTCTTAATTTTGTACTTTCATGTAAGCTATTGGAAAGCAGCTTACAATATTGTATTTTGAACATATTTTGAGTATATCTGCCAATTTAGGCAGAAAAATTAATCAAAGATAAAAATGTAATGATTATAATGGAAATGAATGTTTATTTCCTTGTTAATGTATATAAAAATTATATTATTTACATTAAAGTTATATTATTTCAGAATTTGTAAATTTTAGATGAAATACAATTAACAGTACATTCATGCAATTTAGAATTGCTATATTGAGCATTATTTTTCTTGTAGTTTGATCAAGATTCCAATGGAACAGTGATTTTGACAATTAAGGAAGCATGTCCAGAAGATAGAGGTGTATATACAGTCAAAGCCATCAATCCTAGTGGTGAAGCCAAATGCTTTGCTAACTTGATTGTGAAAGCTAGTCAGTCACCAGAAGCTCAACAGCAAAAGGCTCCTGTGTTAGAAATGTTAGAGAAACACACAGTTCCTACTTTCACAGAAACATTCTCTGATAAGAAAGTTCTCCAAGGAGATGCAGTGAAGTTTGAATGCATTGTCACTGGAAAACCTACTCCTAAGGTAATAGATAAATACTGAAAGATTTTTTCATCATAAATTTCCTTTATTTCTAAATTTTTAATTCCTTTTACAATTAAAATTATTTTCCAAATAGATCCGTTGGTGTTTTGATGATCAACCTGTTTCTGGACAAGGGTTTTGGGTATCTACAAGTGGAGAAAGACAAGTGCTTAGCATTCCAGAAGCTATGCCTAATCTTTCTGGTAAAATATCCTGCTTAGCTGAAAATGAAGAGGGTAAAGCAATTTGCTCTGCAAATTTGCTTGTTGAGGGTAAGTACCAAGAAAGTGAGATAATGAGGTTAATTTTGCTCTAAATTTATAATCAAAAGTTAAATATAAAATGAATCTTTGTTTACTTATTAAACTGATAGTATTTGTTTGTGTAAGTGGTGTTAAACTATAAAAACCACTTTATCTTGTGGAGTACCTTTTAGCATAGAACAGCATCTACAAACCATCCTTAAGTATCCAAATTCTATTTTCTTGCCACAGTTAATTTATTTTGGTATCAGCAATTGAAAAATAATCTCATAAGGTAAATCATGATATGAGTATAGATGGGAAAATGTGCTTATCAGATTGAAATTTAATCTTGAGAGTAGGCTAGTGAAAAATCTTAAAAGTAAAGCCATCTCTGTTATGTATTGATATATTTTTATAATTAAATTTATGCAACCCATTTTTACCTTCAATTTAAGTGCCAACTGAAAATGAAATTGTCAATGGTATGGCCATGATCGACCTTCAGAACCACGATGAAGACGATGCTAACTTATCTTCTCCATCATTCTCAATGAAGAGAGCTGTATTTATGCAATCTAGCACTCAAGTGATCAAAACATCATCAAGCAGCTTTTCATCATCCATGAATACAAAATCAGGGGAGCCAACAATTCAGTCTCAATCACAGTCTATAACCTCACAAAGTGAAAAGGCCATTAAACAAATTGGGGATCAGCCTCCTTTGCAGGTAAAAAAATTTCATTGTTATTGGAGAATCCTACTTACCCCTATGATTTACAATAGTACTGTGATTTACTGTTCAGCTTTATATATTCATAAGTAATTTGTTCTTGTAGGTGGAAGCAAAGAAGGTTGAGGTGGTGCAGCAGGTGAACGGCAGAACTCCAGTTGTCAAACAACAGGCATCTTTGATTATATCCAAGGGAGATGATAAGAAAATTCATGAAGAGAGTTTCTCTTCTGGTCCAACTGAACCAAGTGTTATTCCTATTTCTTCTCCACCAAAACCACAAAGAAAGACAATTGCACCACGTTTCATTTCTCCTTTGATGGGTTGCATTGTAGATCAGGGAGCAGATGTCGCTCTTGAAGCAATTATCGATGGTAAGTTTGAAGAATCAATATATTATTTTTCATGCATGAATGAATGCTATTCTTTTATCTTCTACTTTTTCACTGGTGATTTTTCATTGACTTCAGGTTATCCCGAGCCAACTGTGACTTGGCACAAGAATGGTGTTGAGGAGATAGATTCCTCAAAACCAAATTCAACAGTTTCAACTACTTTTGATCATGGACGAGCAAAGTTGCAGCTGAAAAGTGTCACCACAAAGGATGCTGGACGATACACTTGTAAAATTGAAAATAAAGCAGGATCTGCTTCTAGCACAGCTGATCTTGTTGTGAAAAGTAAGAAATCTTTATATAAATTATGAAAAAAATTTTCACCTTGAAATTTGGTTAATTTATTAATAATTACTAAATTTATGATAATTCTATTTTAGAATCAGTTTTTCCGCCAGTATTTGGAAGAAGACTTCAAGCACAAGTAGCTAAGAAAGGACAGAGAGTTGTTATGGAAGTGGAAGTTACTGGCACTCCAGATCCAACTATTACTTGGTCAAAGGATGGGAAACCCATCATATACAATACTCAACCATACAGGATTAAAAACCAAGGATGTTCTCACTCAATAATCATTGATGAAGGTACTGAATGGTAGTTGTAATTTAATATAGAAATGTAACAGAATGGAGTCAAAAACATAATTTCAAGACATGTATATTTCTCACAGTCAGTTTTGAAATTCTTATATTTTAAGTGAAACAGTGTATTGTGTTTTTATCAGATGATCTATTTGACAATCTGTACTTCCAATCCATGGCCTCTGAAAATTTTTTTATTGATTCTGTAAAATAAAATGTCTACATGAAGTATTCATTTTAAATTACATTAAGAATGTTAGATTTGGATTACATTCTAATTTCTAGTTATGGTCTCTTATCATTGATATTAACTTTCTTATTAGATTTACTTTATATTAATATTCTCATTTTTCATCAAATATTACCAACTTTCAACTTATCTGTCAATTAATTTTCCATTTTGAGAGATGGATGGAAAGGAAGTTATGAAGGATGAATGACATGAGTGCTACTTTCATGGTTACAATGAAGTAGTCATCTTACTTAAAAAAAATTAAGAAAGAACTGAATATTCTTACTGGGACAGTTTAATGAAATCTTCTAATATTAATTGCTGTCATAAATTTTAACCTATACTCATTGATCATCAAATGAGCTTCTGATATTTCTATCGACTTAAAATTCTTACTTTGGCTGTGCCTGTTTACTCATCATCTATGAATGGCTAATGACAGTGCAGCATGCTAAATTTGGGATAGGGTAGGTTGACCATAAAGAAGATAAAGAAGGGGTGAAGGAGGGGTAAGAGGGGCATAAGAGAAAGCAATTTTGGCAGTAGTACAGATTTTACAGTGGATATTCTGGCATAAGTCCTATTTTATTCATCAGTCTGTTTCTAGTTATTCACCGATCTTGTTAGCAAAGCTATCTTGAGTTTAATGAGGGAAAATTAAAGGTACTTTCCATCAACTGTGATGTTTTCTGAATTTTTTAGTAGAATAATGCATGCCTTCCTTGTTAAATCAATTATATTCTATATTCATTGTTAGAGATTGAAAGAAACATGCTAGAAATGCAGAATAATACACAATTATTATGTTAAAATTAAAATCAAAATTCATACAAAATGCATAAAGTTTGTGTGAATTTGGCTGTGTAGAATGAGTATTTTCATCTCTTTGTATAGATAGACATCAAAGGTTAAAGTTGAAATTTTCTGCATTAAGTGTTTGTGTTTAAATTTTATTTCTTCATGTAATATGTTCACTGATAATCACTCCACCATTTGAGTGATGCATTGAAAATAGAGGTAACTGCAGTGAACATGTTCAGTGCATCAGTAAGTGTAGTGCACTGTGGAGTTGCAAGAATGAAGTTTTTTAATTGGTTTTTAGAATATTTGCATATATTCATGGATTTACTTATTGTGTAAAAAGTGAATACATTAGGAATATGAACTTCCTTTATCTTTTAATATAGATTATATGAAGTTAATAAGCACTCAGTACAATATGTCTTCCTTTTAGGAAGATTTAATTGGAAAAAGAATCTGTCAATCAAGTAAAGTTAGTGCAGATGACATTTTATATTCCAGCATCTTTCATAATTGTGATATTGGAGATCAACCTTCATTGTTGAAATTTCCAATGTAAGAATTATTTCAGAGAACTTGGGATTAAATATAATTATATTGCTGATGTGAGCCAATTAATAGCAGTAGTGAAAGTGATTGCATGTTCTTATGGAATTTTAGCAATGAAATTCGGTATCTGCTTTCCCATTTATTTTTAAGAAATTTAATTCTGCATCTTTATTAGTATATATATGACTTTTAATCCATGATTTACTGGAATGGATATGCTTATATGGCGATTTAAAGAAAGTAAGTACAGTACTAGCTACATTTATCATGCTTTTAGTGGATGGTACTGAAGAGTTCTACTTGACATCTATATGTTGACTCAAACACTGATAAGGAATTAAGTTAAATTTAATTTTTATTTCTTATATACATTTGATGGTATTCAAAGTTTATAAACATTCAGTACTTATCATAATTACCTTAGGTCTTTAGATTTTAAAATCTTATAATGTTTTAATCTCATGATATAATCAACCATGAATATATTTGTATTTTAGCCCTTCCTGCACACTCAGGAAGGTTTACAGTTAGGGCAGTGAATGCTGGTGGTGAAGCTCAGAGTTCAGCTGATTTTGTTGTTGTTGAAGAGCCACCTGAAGGATCAACTGAGCATGTTACAACTTATGTAATAGAAGATATTCAGGAAACAAGTCGTGAGGTATTGTGAAATTTTTATTTATTATTAGTTATAATGCTGTTCATTGAGACATAATTAGAGTAACATGTCATTCTTCTTCATAAACTGTAAGTTTATGATATTTTATTTTCCAAATTCTTTTGTATCAAGATAAATAATTTTATAATAGTTATGGTTTTAATTTAGTTATTGAATGCTGTATGGTAATGAAGTGATAAATAGATGTGAAAAACAAGGTTTTGGTATTCTACAGAACGAAAAGAAGCAACCAACAGAGAAGGTAGTTGTAGTTCCCTGTCCTGCTGTTGCTACTGAAGTTAAGAGAACAATAATAGAGCCATCAATGCCAAAGGAAGTCCCAAAGATAGAGGATGTTGAACCAAAACCCAAAGATACAGTTACTTCCACAGTTACAGAAATTGTGCTGGAAACAACACAACATACAGAGAAACATGTATCCATGAGAATGCAGCATTCTCCTGTAGATGATATAATACCCCCAGCTAAAAAGTCTGTAACATCTGTTGGTACCCAGTCTGAAAGTAATGAAGAGATCAAGGATGAGCATCCTAAGGAAGCTGATGAAAATACAAAACAGGAAAATGATAGAGAGAAGATTGAGAAAGAATTAGTTGAAATCAAGCAACAAGGTAGTGTTCAGGAGGCTTTGTCAAAGTTTAAGCAGCTTGAGGCTCAGGCAGAGAGTCCTGCTCCTCTCAGAAGCCATACAGAGGAATTCAGGGAAGAGCTTTCAAGTTCACAGACATTTATTATTAAAAATTTATCATTAGCTAGTCCAATTTCAAAAATTGATCAATCAGCCTCTTCTGGAACATTAATCCCCATTGAGATTGAAAGAAAAGATGAAAAAAATCTTCTCATAGAAAAGCCATTAGATATTATTGAATCAGTTAGCTATGTGCCAAAATCTAAAGTGATGGAAGAACCATCTTTTGCAGAAAAGATAATTTTAGACAGTGGAGAGGAAATAGAGCCTGGTCCTCCTCCTGAGATGGGTTTTATTCCTAAGAGTGAAGTCCCTGCTAAAGCTCAGAAAGAAGAGGTAGCATGTAAAGTAAAGAAACTTCAGGAAGAATCACAGAAGGTGCTATCTCCTGTTGATATTCCCTCCGGAGGAGTTAGGCTTTTCCCTGTTTCAACTGCTCCACCAGTTCAATCTGTTACCTCAATTGGAACTTCAAGCTCTGCATTTAGTCATTGGATTGGAAAAGAAATTGAGACAAAACCAATCACTACTACTGTGGTATCTGAAAGTAAAGTTGATATTGCTCCAATGTCATTGCCACCAATTCCTACATATTTTGAGGAAAGTCAGAAACCAATAGAAATTAAGAAAACCTCTCTTATTGAGCATGAAGAAATCAAAATTAAGGAAGAGTTTAAAAATGAGCTTGTAGTCAAAACTCATGAAATTCCTCAAGAGTGCGTTATCAGACCAAGAAGTCCAATCCCAAGATCTTTTACTCCTGGTACTCTTGCTCCATCTGCCGAGGGAGTGGCAATGGAAAAACTTTGGGCATCAAGGAAAACTCCTGAACCAGAAACAGGTGTTGTGAATCAACCTACTCCATCTTTATCATACCAAGTATACTCAAGAGAGAGAACAAATTCTCCAAGACCATCAGCAGATGGTGTAGCCATGGACCGTATTTGGGCTCACAAGCATCCTGATAGACCACTGAAAATGTCATGGCCGCCTCAACAGTCAAATGTTGAAGAAGAAAGAACTGGTCCAGTATGGGTTAGCAGAGGTGGTTCTGAGCACACAAAACCCCCTGCTAGTCCATCCCCAGCACAGGAACAGATGTGCAGTTCTGAAGTTTCTATAGTAAAGGAATATGCAACCCTTGAATCCACTTTGGAGCATGAACAACCAATAAAACCTGCCCCTATCTCATCTCCAACTGTCAAGTCAGCTCCTCCTCCAGAATCTTCTTTCAAATCAGCTCCTCCTTCAAAGACAACTGTTAAGCCAGTTCCACTTCTGGAAACAACTTTCAAACCTAGTATTTCTTCAGTGTCTGCTTTTAAGCCTGTTTCCCCTCCAGCCTCAACATTTAAACCTGAGAGGGTACCTGAACCTCCATTGAAGCCCATTACTCCCCCAGAAAAAATAATTAAACCAGTCCCTGCACCACAAACAGTCATCAAACCTACTCCCACAAAGGAGCCTGGTGTTCAGCCTCCATTGAGCACTGAAGCAGCTGTGCCATCAAATGCTGATGTTCTTCACTATGTAGCACATGTGACTCACATGAGTTCTGCTGCTGAGAAGGAAGATGCAGTCATTTCAACTACCATCTCTTCTACTAGCAAAACTGAAGTAAGTACATCTCATATGGAGAAGATGATTGAGATCAGTTCTGGTAGTGATTCCATTAAACCATTGGAGTCAAATGCAATGGTTGTTGAGGAAAAGGTTTTGAAACCCTCTGAGGCCAAGAAAGTATGGCCTCCTGGTCCTCATGTTGAGTATGAACCTATGCATCCACCTTCTGTCAAGACTGGTTTACAGCCTCAGCGTCATGTAGAACCTATGATTCCTCCACCTCCCCTAGAAGATGATTTACCTATTCAGCTTGAACCAGGACCTCCTCCTGAGATTGGTTTCATGCAACCGACTTTGGAGAGAAGGGTATCAAAAGTAGAGTCTATAGAATTAGATCTTGAAAAAGAACCATCAAAACATATTGTTGGTGCTGTTAGAACCATTCCTCCACCTCCTAAGGAAAAACCAAAAGAGGAGTCTGTAACTCCAGTGATAAAACCTGTCGTAAGTCAAATGCCTAAAAAACCTGCTGTTACTGAGAAAAGACCAAAGTTAATGGAAAGGCCAATGTCTACTCCACCTATTTCTTTGAGTGCTTTTAAACCATTCCCTGATTTGGAACCATTTCCTTTTAAACCAGACCCTGCAAGACAGACACCCACCAAATTACCTCCTCCCCCAAAGCCATCAAAGTTTGTAAAAAAAGAATTTACAGAAAGTGATTATGAAAGTGATGTGGATTCTGTCAAGATACCAGTAAAATGGAGGCCTTATGGTAGTGATACAGAAGGCTGTGAACCAGTCTTTCGCCGTGTAAGACCACCAGGAACAACACCTGTTAAAAAGAGAGCTGCATCTGTAGATCAGACTCCATTGCCACCGAGTGCTTTTGAAGCTGAGCCACCTGTACTGATGGGTCCCTCTCAATCAGAGATATTGAAGGGAAGTTCAGGGAAAGTTGAGAAGGTTCAGAAGTTTCCTAAAATACCAGCAACAAAGGTAGGTAAGGTTACTCATGAAAGTCAAAGGACTGAGCAAGATGAAGTCACAGAAGTAACATCAGTAAAAGTTATTAAGAAGCAGATGGCTCAGTCTTCAAAACAGGCTAGTGGTAGCTCAGAGATACCAAAAAGGAAACGCTCTCCTCCTGTTAAAGCCACTATTGCATACACTGAAACATTGCCTGATAAGGAAACTGACCAGTCTAATACCCCAAAATCACCCATTAAACCTAAGCCTGGTTCACCAAAAATGAAGTTGAAGAAAGAAATGACAGAAAGTGGATACATGGCAGACACTGATGAGCCTAGATTGCAGCTAAAACTTGAAAATAAAGAAATAAAATCATCTACAACAACATCCTCAGTATCTTCAACTTCTTTAATGGCATCCAAATTTGAAGAGAAAATTTCAGAGTCCTCCAAAGAGAGTGTGAAAAAAGTCTCTCAGAAAGTTCATCATCATCATCAAGCATCCTCTAAGTTTCTTCAGCAACAGCAGATTGCAGCAGTGGCTGAACGAATGGGCGAAGGAGTGCCAAAGGCAGGAGAACAAGGTGTAGTGAGGAAACCACAGAAGGTGCGGGCCCTTGAGGTGTAAATGTGGATATCCTGTTGTGGGTTTTTAGTGTTGCTTCCCTCACTGACTTCTGTGTCAAGATAATCTTCACCTGCATGCATTTTTAATATTTTTGTTTCTTTTTATAACGCTAGTTTATAATTTTAGGCATTTTCAGTTATTATATGTGTTAAAGTTGTGTATTTTGGTCCATGTATCTTAAGAGTGCTTTTATTTTTACTTCTATAACTTGATAGCTTTAGTGCTAAAACTTCACCCTCAGTATTTTAGGATACCTTGCTAGATGCCAAAACTCCATGTGTAGCATGTACTGCCTGCGTTTCTTGAAATTTTTGTATATCATTTATTTTTTGACACCATTTTATATTGAACATTTTATTTCTTGGCTTTATAGTATAAATTTTGTTTGCTTGTTATTTCAGTTGCAGAATATCTTTGTTGGCTATCTTAGAATGTTTTAGAGCATTTTTTATTTTTTATCTATAAGCTTTAGCTTGCTTGTGGTTTTTTAATTTAGATCATATAATTTAAGTTAAAATTCATGAAAGTATCATATTACAGGAGGTGATTGCTCCAGCAATAGTAAAAGAAATTCCACTAACCTCAAGGGATCCTATTTCCAGAAAAGATAAGCCACAGGTGGTCCCAAGCCCCTCAAAGTAAGTACATCTAATTCAGCTTGCATGTCTTTGTAATATTTTACACATATTTCTTTGTGAAAATTCATGTAATACTTTGATGACTAACTTTGATATTTGTATAGTGTGGTATAATTATTTATAACTAGCTTAAAACACTAAATTATGGTGTTGTAATAGTAATTGCTCAGTAAACATAGATGCAGGAGGGACAGGTTGTCATATGAGCTGCTAATGAATGTAGCTTGTTCTCAAATTCTTTTCTGATTGTTAATCATAGTAATTAATTTTTTCGCTGACATAATGCTTGATTTTTCATAGAGTTACTTTTATCTTTTACTCAAATTGTTTGTACCTTCTGTTGTACACCCAGTTACACATAAATCTTAACACCTTGGATGCAACCCGCATAGCTGACTGAAAGCTCGAAGAATAGAATAGAATAGATTTAATAAACGGGCATAAAAATGCCCTCTTTCTATAGGATACAAAGAAATACATTGAATACATAAAAAACATACATTTTTAAAGGATATATAAAGAAATAGAATATAAAATATCGCAATATTGATAAAAATAAAACATCACAACATATCTATACATCATAAAAATATTTTAATTAATACAAAAACTTGGAAATAAACTACAATTACTGCACATGAACTCACAAAGTCAAGGAATTAAATAGGAGTAAGGAATACTAATATATCATTGCAGTATTTTAAAAGCAGATTTTATTTGCATAATATTTGTATTAAATATATCTATAGAGTGAACACTAAGAAAGTCATTGCTTGATCGTTGCATCCTGGAAGAGAGCAAGTCTTAAATTTTCTTCACATTCTAAAGTGATAAATGTAAGAGTAGAATGATGAAAGTTGAAAATCATTTGTGTTTGTAAAAGCAATCAAATTAAAGGAATCTTCTGAAGATAAAATGTTTATTCAATTGACATTCCAGTGACACTAAAGAGAGGAAAGTTAATTTAAATTCAGATTTATTGTGAAAGGGTGATATTGTATCTGTCTACCTAATACATACTAAAATCGATCAAACCTCATTTTTCTCTAAATCATTTAGAAGCTATAGTAAATATTCCAAATGCATAGATAACAAAATTGCCAAGTGCAATTGATTTTTAATTATGATGATTATAAACTGAATCAGGATTAGATCTTAATAAAGCAGAGCATGCTTCAGGACTTCATACCACCCTATTACTTACATTTTGTTTTTCCTGTGACATGGTTGTTGTTGTTCAATGGTGTAAACATGGCTGAGACTGATTAAACAAGGGATCCATATGAACTCCTTATCTTTGTAAGAGAATGTGTCAAACTCGAGGTCCATATACTTTTGATCCAGCATTGTCACATTGTGTGTGGAAATTTTCTTCCCTTCCAGTTTTGAATGTAAGTTGGCTCAGAGGCTAGGGTTACTTCCCAAAGTGCTATTCTAGCCATCACTTAAGCTCAAACTTTCAAGGGAGGGACATTTGCTTAAATCCTTCAGAAATAACAGGACAACGTTAGCGAAGTATCCATCTTTGATGGAGGTGGGGTAGAAAGCACTTTTAAACCACTGTAGTCATACATTCTGACATCAGTTTTGTTACACTACTATTATGCTAGGTTAATGTCACCAACAATGGATGCCAAACAATTATTTTTAATGGTAATAACAAAAGAAAAATCATTCAAATGCTACAAATGGATAGCTGACACTCTCCTCCATGTTTGACTTCTTTCTCTCTCTTTTCTCAAAACTTACTTGCATGAAACTCACTGCCTGTTATGTGGGTTTCGTACAAGGTGGTAAAATTTATGAATAATTGGGTGTACATGGAAGATCTCATAGGCTGTTCATGTGTAAATATGCCATAAGTTATATTAATTTAAAACATTTTTCATGTAACTTTTGATCTGAAATCTTGGTATGAATATTTTAATATTTAAGTACTACAATAATATTTATTGACTCGTGCCAGTGGTGTTTTTGATGCAGTAAAACTCTTGCTCTTTGCTGTGTTAAGTTTGATTTTAAAGTCTCTGCTTTCATTAATGACATTCTAATATAATGTCTGAGCTTAAACTGTAAGTGTGACCAAAATTTCATGATTCTCATAATATATAAATGGGGTTGAATAATAATCTAACAATTGTTATTGATGTCATAATATTTATACATGATGCATGAATACACAAATATAAAAGCATGGGCTTGCAGTACCTAACTGAGGCATTAACTTGCTTATCTTGTCTTATTCTTGTTTCTTAACTTGAATCTTGTCTTGCTGAAATTTTCCTTTAGTTTAATTTTGCAGTGATATTCTTATATTTAAAATCACATAAATTATGTTCAATTAATCTTATTCATATTCAGATTTCATGAGGTTCATTTCAGTTGCATACACTGAAACATTGCCTGATAAGGAAACTGACCAGTCTAATACCCCAAAATCACCCATTAAACCTAAGCCTGGTTCACCAAAAATGAAGTTGAAGAAAGAAATGACAGAAAGTGGATACATGGCAGACACTGATGAGCCTAGATTGCAGCTAAAACTTGAAAATAAAGAAATAAAATCATCTACAACAACATCCTCAGTATCTTCAACTTCTTTAATGGCATCCAAATTTGAAGAGAAAATTTCAGAGTCCTCCAAAGAGAGTGTGAAAAAAGTCTCTCAGAAAGTTCATCATCATCATCAAGCATCCTCTAAGTTTCTTCAGCAACAGCAGATTGCAGCAGTGGCTGAACGAATGGGCGAAGGAGTGCCAAAGGCAGGAGAACAAGGTGTAGTGAGGAAACCACAGAAGGTGCGGGCCCTTGAGGTGTAAATGTGGATATCCTGTTGTGGGTTTTTAGTGTTGCTTCCCTCACTGACTTCTGTGTCAAGATAATCTTCACCTGCATGCATTTTTAATATTTTTGTTTCTTTTTATAACGCTAGTTTATAATTTTAGGCATTTTCAGTTATTATATGTGTTAAAGTTGTGTATTTTGGTCCATGTATCTTAAGAGTGCTTTTATTTTTACTTCTATAACTTGATAGCTTTAGTGCTAAAACTTCACCCTCAGTATTTTAGGATACCTTGCTAGATGCCAAAACTCAATGTGTAGCATGTACTGCCTGCATTTCTTGAAATTTTTGTATATCATTTATTTTTTGACACCATTTTATATTGAACATTTTATTTCTTGGCTTTATAGTATAAATTTTGTTTGCTTGTTATTTCNGCTCTGGTGTTTCTCAAGTTATCGTACTTAGGATATTTTTACTTTTCCAAAATGTATCCTTCATTATTATATTACATTACCATTATCCCAAAATACAGAGAATACCAGAAAGTTGTGTGATCAATTGCATGTGAGTATAAACTAGCAGTTACCCATTGAAACTTTCCTGCTTGAAAAGTAAATTTATGAAAATCAATGCAATTGTTTTTAATAGGACTTGGGTCTTTTATTCCCAAGGATAAATGAGCCTGAAAAAAAGTGTGACATGACTTGTACTCAAATTGGGGCCTTTCTCTTACCAGGCTCTATCCAATTAAGCTATCTTGCCAGAAAATTCAGATATACCATATTTCATGACATTATTGACAAGAATAAATGGTTCATCTGACTATGCAGCATAATCCATGGAAGTGAAAGATCCAGATTTAAGTCCCAGTCCAATCATTCTTTATTTCCCTTTCCTTGTTTTTGAAGTTGCTTTAAAGAGGCCATAGCAGCAGCATTAAGAAGAATACAAGTAATGCATGAACATCCATGATGCATGCTCCAGGTCTTGTTGGCTTGAAACACTTTGGAGGCATCTTAGAGACCCCCTGTGGTACATTAACTATTCTTTGAGATGTGCTACTCTAATCCATCCCGGTAGAAGTTAATTGTGAAGTTGAAAATATTATCAAGTAGGTAATATAGATACCCACAGTAGATTTTAAAGTATAGCATATTAGAAATAATGTTACTGTGAAATAAACACTTTAATTTATGAAATGTAAGTACATTTACATTTTCATAATAAATGGAAGTTTAACCTCATTTAATTGTGCTCAATAGAATGATGCTTTCAGATTTTCTCACTTCTTCATTACATTTATCTAGGTTCCTAGGATAGGTTCCTATCAAGATAGTTTTGCTGCATCCTTGTGAAATACCATTGGAACTCAGAAAGAGAACAACTTTAAGATTCCTCAAATCGCATATTATAATGCATGCTACGACTCTTTTATTCAGAAAATTAAATCATCAGTCACATGAAGCAAAATGCATGTTTGCAGAGTAATGATAGGTTGTCTTGCACCTGAATTCATTAGAAATTTTTTATGGGAGGAAAAGATAAAGTCACATGAGATGGACAATGCTTTCTTTTATAGGTTTGTGAAAGGGCAGTTTCGTGAAAGTGACTATGAGAGTGATTATGACACTCGGATTCCTCCCTTGTGGCGTCCTCATGATTCAGATACGGATGAACCCTCATATCGCCCAGTCCGTCCCATTCTGGCATGCACCAGAAAGGCAGCAAGTGCAGATAAGGGAATAATAAGGGCACTCATTCCCCCCACTAAGTTTGAAGAACCTCCCCATTCCGATGGCCAACTACGTCCAAAGTTTGGGTCTCTTGAAAGAGCTGCAGTTCCAGTTTCAAAAATTTCCAAATTGGACTCCCAATCTGACGATCATACTGATTCTGTTTTTTATCATATCAGGTCATCAGTTTCAGCACAACCTGCAGTTACAGTGCCTGTTGTGCTTCCTGAACCTGGCCCTCCACCTGAGGAGAGATATGCACCACCCCCTCAAGGAAGGTATGATAAGAAGGCAGTTGACCCTCTACAAGCTGTAGAGACATCAAAGAAGATGCATTTTACTGAATCATCTGAGACTTGTCATCGAGTTGTCAGTATGGAGCATACCACAAGGGTCATTCAGTTTGGTGAAAAGGACAGGCAGGTGGTTCATCCCATTAGAAGCCAGCCTCGTGCCTCATCGGAAACACCTCGGCTGATAGAAATTACTGAACCAGAACTTGAGCCATTCCCATTTAAGCCAGATCCTCAGAAACCCAAGAAAGCTGCTGGTCCTCCTCCTCCTAAGCCAAAAAAGTTTACAAAAGGAGAATTTAGAGAAAGTGATTATGAAAGTGACGTTGATAGTGTTCGAATTAAACCTATTTGGCAACCATATGAGAGTGATACTGAGGAGCCTCATTATCGAAAGGTAATAGATAATTTAAGTTATAGGTTTTTACTTCTTTTGTTTGAGGAATAAACAACCAATACATACAGTTTCCTATGATATCCATTTTTATAAAAAGAGCTTTGGTGAATGTGGAATAATTAAGGATACTGAATTAAATTTTGCCATCAATTCAACAGTTTCTTGTTATATGTATTATTTTTCTTTAATGACTGAAAATAATATTGAATTTCAAAAAAATGTAATATAGTGTATCTTCGTAATGCAAATACCAATTTATTGAAAGTCTCTGATCCAAGGGTTATGGGTGTTACAAAGTTTAAGCTATGATTTCCTAACTTTAATAACCTCATCTCTGTCTGGAGTTAGCTCATACAATGTAAAAGTGACTGACTCTTTTGTTTATCAATGGATAGAAAAATTTTACATTGTTTTTTGGTAGTAAGTTATTCTTTATACATTCAACGATGACACTCTCTTGGTTATTTTTTGTTTGGCATTTCAATTATTGTTTGCTGCAGTTTTAGCTCTGATTTTGCCCTTTTCACAGGTAAGGCCACCTCCAGCAACTCCTAAAAAGCATGACTCAGGTGACAGGGGAGCACCTTCTCCAGCACCTCCATCAGAGTTTGAGAAGCCTCCAGAATTGAGTGGACCTCAGAAAATCTCCCTGCAATCTTTGGGCAGAGTTGAGAAAACTAAAGTTGCAACTACTGTTGTGAAGACAGAAGCTGAGGAGAAAAGACTGATGAGAGTGGAACAAATGAAGAGGCGCTTCAGTGAAGGGGCAGAGACACAGAAGCACTTCCAGCCTGTTGCTAGACATTCAGATTACCCTGACAGTATAACTCTAGAACCTGGGGAAAAACCAGAATATGGATTTGTTGGTGTACCAGCTTCTGCAACACGTAAGAGAAAATATTTTTATTACATTTTTGTTGTTTGCAGTAATGCATTATTTAAGTTTTTGCTGTTATTATCTGGAATTTTGCTTCTTTCCTGAAATTTTTTATAGAATAGGTAATGAGCTTTGAATTTCGAATTATACGTACTTTTGTATGAAATGACCTATAAAATTTCAATGTAATGCATCTGAAATCAACTTAATTGCAAGAGAGTTATAATATTGATAAGCATTACTATTGATGTAATAAATAACATGAAATTTAGTGTTCTATAGTTTGTTTAGGTAAAACATGCTGATTAACTTTGAGCAAATAATCTAATCTGCCTTACTCACCTGTCTTTGAGGCTTGTAAAAGTTTCCTTTTGCCCCTATTTCTTGCAATTTTACATTAAGAAAAGCTTACTCTTAACATCTGATTTTAACCCACCAACACATTTAACACATTTTTAACACATTCTATTCTCATTTATATAATTTTTAGCTAATTTGTGGTTAAATTTGAGAAATTTGAAAAATATTAGTAGCTTTAATAGTCTTCATCTTTGAAACCATTTTGATAGTGACAAAATTGTTGTAATTCTTTTATTGCTTTTGTTGTAGAAGTTGCCAGTCACCATATGAGTGAAATGTCACAAACATTCAAGTCAAAAGCTCAGCAATTCGTGAATGAAATAATGCATATGCCAACTGAAAGTAGCACAGAGCCTAAGCCAAATGGTATTCAACAAATAAAGAAAGCTGAGGGTGAGGATGTCAAGGACACAGAGCCCCAAGCATATAGAGAGGAGTCCAGGATGTCACAATTTGGTTAGTATCCACACTGAGCAAGGGAAGGGTTTACCTTATTTTTCCCTAATTGAAGGTATTTTACATCAGTTTTTCTTATGGATATAATAGCATTAGATTCAGGGTCTCATTTCAAATAATATTTCTTATATGAATCTGAAATTAGCATTAAAGGTAAGATATGAAAATAGAAAATTTATTTTTAAACTAGTATCTTTGTTTGTTTGATATTTTTAAATAATCTTTCTTGAAATATATCATGAAGCAAAAGACCTGTGTTTTAAAAGTTTTATGTTAAAATCTAAATTTACATTTAATAATTAGCTTTATTTTATTTTTATCATGAGTGAAATTTTTTGGTAATGTTTTTTTGTATTTACATTTATGTGTATCTTGTGCTGAAATCTCTGGAAAATCATTTCTTTGGTTTATGATGGGTTGTGGCTTGTATTTTGGTAATTTTTTCAGGAAAGGATTAATAAATACTTCTGTATAAATTTTATTTCATAGACGATCTAATGAACTGCCCTGGTCAAGTAAGTGAAATTATTTGCTAAACATTTAAATCTATTAACCTCCTTCACCCAGGCAATAAGCTGACCAATCATCCACATTTTGATTGATTTCAAGCCAATAAAGAATTAAGAGCTCCTAATAATCAACTGCAAGTAGACATTTTAACTAATTAAATTTCAAACTATACTGAAAACAATCCTTCACTCCAGGTACAAAATGTATAGACCCTGACACGGGCCTCATTTACTTCAAATATGATTTTGGATACGAGTTTGGTGTGCTCCTTCCTGGTGAGGGAGCTGGGATGGGGTCCAATAAAGCAGTATCAGGAGGTGATGGAATCTCTTCATCAAAATCAAGAGATGATGATATTGCTGTACCAGTGATCCATGAAAAATCTGGTACACCTGATGTTAAGGCAACGAGTGAGAAACCCATTTCTAAGTTAGGAGGGCAGACTGGCCCTAAAGAAAAACCTGCTGTTCCTCAATTTCGCCCCAAAAAGTTCACCCACCTAAAATCAGTCAAATGGGAACCCACTTCAGAGAGTGAACTGTCTGATGCTGAAGGGACCCTTCCTAGAGGGGGAGGGCCCCGTCGGCTACCCCAGCCAACTGGAGGAGTGAGTCAGCCAAGAATCATCATTCCCACCTCTCCCTCAATACCACCACCACTCTCATCCTCTCCTTCTTCTTGGAAGTGGGTTAGTGGAGGAGAAGCTGGCACCATAAGTCCCATATCTCTTTCCCCACAAAGTCTTCCCTCTTTTTCACCCCATCCCCAGCATCAAGGTGGGAACATCGTTGCGCCTCTCAGAGTTACTCCAGGGGCTGACTCTACAGGTACCTCTGCAGAAGGTCGATTGCATCATTGCCTGTGGATCACTAACAGCCATGACTGTTCATTTCCCAAAATACATATTGAATTAAGTCAATGTGCTCTTAGCTTTAGAAAATTTTAGTAGCTTCCATGCATTAGTTATAAGTCTGGTTATCAAATGTGTATGCTTTACGTGTTTGGTTTAGGTTAATTTCAATAATTTTGTGCGCTCTCTGTCAATCACATAGTGGTATTAATAATGGTATGCATGAATGTGTAAGTACTAGTTTACTCAATTCTATAAATATTAGCTTATTCCTTATAGTTTATGCACTGCTCGAATTTTAAGTTAAGAGTTTCAGGAATAATTTTTCATTCCTAGTACATTTTTCTTCTAACAAGGAGCACGTCAGGTTTGTGGAACACGGATTTACACGAAAATGTCAGGACACTTTCCTTGCACCAAAATAACAGACACGTGTCCGGCCGTTCAACTCAATGCGTCTTTGTTTATGCAAAATTTGCAACTTAAAATCGAAGTTAGGCAACCACGCAACACACGTGTACTCCTCCCAGACATTCTTTACCTTTCTCGTCAACATTTATTAAAATGTACGTGAGGTAGGTACTCCAGTATATATTGTACTGCTACACGTAGGTTATGGAGTCTCAGCCGTAACTACAAGTGTCTTTGATTTCCCTCGTTTAAGGCAGTCTTTTGCGTTTCCTTCTTGTCCGCCAAAAGTAAAAACGGGAAAAACCAGGTATGCACAATGCCGTAAGTATATGGGAAGAACATTATCTACAATGTACTGAACAACAAACTGTACTGAAAATATCGCAATAAAACGGGCTATTTCCTTGCCGTTTGCGTTACGAAAACATGTCTAATTACAATATCTCGATTATCAATTCTTTATCGTTCTGGGAAGTGCTCAAAATAAATTCTCTATAATCCGCACAAAGCATACTTTATGGAAAAATTAGAGTATTTGGGCCTTGTGGGATGGAAGGTATGACAGCTATGATCGATGTCTCACTTTTCTTCGGGGTTGGTACTGATACCACATAAAAGTGCCAAGTCAAAGACACTTGTAGTTACGGCTGAGACTCCATAACCTACGTGTAGCAGTACAATATATACTGGAGTACATACCTACCTCACATACATTTTAATAAATGTTGACGAGAAAGGTAAAGAATGTCTGGGAGGTAAGAAGATGAAATTAAATCGCAGAAAAATTTAATTGTTTGTGAAAAAAAACGAGATAAACATTTTTCTAGGTGGAAAATTCCGCTATATATATGGCAATGCACGTGTGTTGCGTGGTTGCCTAACTTCGATTTTCAGTTGCAAATTTTTCATAAACAAAGGCGCATTGAGTTGAACGGCCGGACATCTGTCTGTTATTTTGGTGCAAGGAAAGTGTCCTGAAATTTTCGTGTAAATCATTGTTCCACAAACCTGACATTCTCCTTGTAATAAGCACAGACATAGATATTTGGGCCAAAGATTTTTTTCTCAATTTGCGCATGGTGGTATGATGTCTTTTGTGAAATAAGTAGAGGTAGCTTCTGCTTTGTTCATTTTTCTTCTTAAAAGATTACTTTTCATAATATAATCACTTCTTTTATGAGTTATCTATTGATAATCTTTTCCAATCATAAATATAAACCAGTAATTAATGCATCATAATCTATGAGGTGAAAGTGAAATTGTGCATTGTAGCATTCCTGAATTTACTGTGAACGGAAAATATTGGCATCGCATGAGCATTACTCATAGTTATTGGTAATGATGTAGTAGGCATTAAAAGCCTTAAATGCAGTAATTTAAATTAACTCCGGTAATGTGTGGAAACTTTTAATCCTATTTAATGAACCATTTTTAATTAAAATAATATTTTTGATATCATTAAATAAAATCAAGCATTTTCTTAAATGTATAAATGAATTAGGAGAGCTAAATCATCAGTAACATTATTCTATGCACCAATTCCATAACATTGAATGCAATGTACATATCCATGCATAAAAGATAACTGTAAATGTTTGTGAAAGCAAATAATATTATTGAAAATATAACAACTGATGTTTAAATATTTTTATGACACAAAGTTTATTCCAATTTTCTTTAACTTATCTTTATATGTAATTTAGGCTATATTTCCTTCCAAATAACCACTACTGAATCAGTTGACAATATTCATTTCAATTATATTTTTTATGACACTATCAGTATAATGTATGTATGAGTAGCATATTTTACAGATTACCAATAATAGTAAATCATGCACATAAACTTATACCAACATTTGATGACACTATTATTTCCTTATATGTAATAGCATCTCCATCCATGCCATCTCCATGGACAGAATCTGGTATGAGCCCTACGAGTGGTCGCATGGGAGGAGTCCATGGACAAGCCTCACTTAAACCCAGCCAAGGCAGAGGAAATACTCCAACACCTCCCAGTACTCCTAGCACTCCAAGCAGTGCCCATGGTGTTTATACCATATCACAGTCTCAGCCTCCTCAATCCAAGAAGCCTCCCACATTCATAACAGTGAGTTCTCAAAGTAATTATTTTAACTGTTAATTGAATAATTTAGATAGAAATATGAACGATAAATATTTTTAATTTCAAATCAGACTTTAAAAATTCTGATTTCAGTTTGAATCATCATCAACTTTTTCTCTGTGGTTAAGGAACTTCAATGCACAAAGTTAAATTTTCTTGAGATGTGTTTTTGTGGGGAAGTAATACAGCTTTTACATTAGGCTGTTTCAGTGCATGCCATTCCTCATTAATCTCATTTGTAACACTTGGCTATCAAAATATCCACATTATGAATAATCTTTTCATTGAGCTAGCAGCTATGACACAGTTTAAATACCTAGTTATTGAAAATAAATTTCATTCTGCAGATAAGATATCTTGTAAATGTTGCTTAAACAGCAGGAGGTAGACAATACCATATTTATATGTACTTCATAAAACCATATAAGTTATTTTTGTTGGTGTTACTAGGGTAAAATATCGACTCAAAAATATTCAAGACTCCTATTCTTTTTCAGTGTTTACCTTTTGTAAAAATGTATTATTATTTATTTATTTAATTTTTGTATCATTGATTTAAATCAAAAAATGTATGAATAATAAGTATAATCAAGCATATTTTGTGTGTGTATAACATTTTTATTTTTGGTGTTTATAGAAAGTCACTTAACTTTGGACATGGGTTGAAATTAGAGAATCTGAATGGGGAAGGGTGAAAAAATGAAACTAAGGAAAACTGACATAAGGGCAGTTTACTCTGATGGATAGGATTCATGTTTGTTACAAAGGTTGATTATTTACACTTTACTTTAGATTTTTTTCTGTGAAAGATCAGATCAGTTATTTTATATAATTCATTTTATTAAAAACCCTTCATGTTATTCATCTGGTGCTCTTCAGTTCTGGATTCTAGATGCTGTTCATTCTCTCTCTGTTATCTTCCTTTGTAGGTAAACTAATGGGTAATTGCACGGATTTAATGTTTGGAAAGTGAGATTGAATAGTTCTACTTTGTATATTTGATGGTTTACTCACCATTTCTTATTTTCAGACAAGGATGTATACCAGAAATCTTCACAGACCTATTTTTATTTAGATCATTCTTCCAATTCAAATATTAGCCATAAATTATCCTGCCAGAGCGTTTAAATAAATGATATATTTAATTTCTTCTCATCTGATCATATTTATTGTCATTGCTAGCCACTAAGGGACATTGCAGTGAAGAGTGGAGGCACAGCTCGTTTTGAGTGCATCGTTCAAGCAGAGCCACCACCTAACATTTTGTGGTCTAAGAATGGACGCATCCTTGAGAACTCCCGAGATCATGAAATATACTACAAGAATGGAGTGTGCCGTCTGACAATTCCTGAAGCATATCCTGGTATGTTACTACATTACTTTTAAATGAAGCTAGGCATATAGAATTTCCAAGTTATCTTCATCTAAATCCAGCCTTTAGATTTGCATTTTTAAATTTACTGTTTTAATTTTAAGGTTTATTTCTTGTACATGTGACACTCTTATGTATTATTTCAGAGGATGCTGGGACATATACCTGCACAGCCACAAATATGCTTGGAACAGTAGGTACCACTGGATCTCTTCAGGTCCCAGGTGAGAAACGTAAACCTCTCAAGGTCTGAGTGGAACAGTCATTTGAAGAAAACTTCAAGATATTTATTTAATATTTCTGTGTCTTAAGTTTTGGCATTAACTTCATTTTTTAATGGTGGATTGAGGTTGCCCAAATTGAACCATTATTTTAAAGAAGCCTAAAAATTAATATGCAATGATAAATAAAAAATATATAACATTTATTGCTTAACATGCTACTGCCAATTAAACTCAAGACACATTTATGTGGTAGATCAAGTATTAAAAATCCTAAATGTACTTAAAAGCTACATAGCTTTTGATTATTCTTTGCTTATGTGGAAATTTGAACTATATTATTACTATATTAGAAGAAGTGCAAATAAGATCTTTAAGACTAACAAAATAATTTTATGTATTACCCCTTGGTGCTATGGTGAACTCTGAGGTTGTTGGTGGGTTTCACTCTATTTGTTCTGTGGTTATGTTTAAATTATGTGAATGTTTAAAGATGTTTGCTTAAAATGGATATATGATCCTGCATTTTGCTTATGAGGTGGTGGATTGGTTGTATGGACTGTAAGCTTTACTTTTGTAGTGACATTGGCATTCACCATGTAGCAGTCTTCTTTGTAAATAAAAAGGCAGTACTTTCTATGTTCTCTTTGGTGTTGGGTTCTTCTTCTTTTTTCTATTCCTTTCCTTCCATCTTAAGGATTAGATTCTAAGTATGAAGTCTTTTGAAAGATTTTTAAATAGAAAGAACGATTTTAATGTTTAAGGCTACAATATGCATGCTTCAGGTTGGATTATAACTCTTCAATTACATGTAAAATCAATAGAATGGTATGGTCTAAATAGAATTATTAGAGTTATGTAATTACTAATTTCATCAATTGATATTAAAGTAGCCTAAATTTTAAATTATAATATTTATGTGAGATCAGATAGGTTATATACGTAATTTGAAGGATCAAAGAATATTTAAGAAATTGATGAATAAGAGGTTGGTGAATTTAGCTGTAGGTGATAGAGTGAATCTAGTCAGTGGAGAAACTTATGTTGAGTAGCTATGATAAATTCTGTTTAATCTAAAATATTGTGGTTGTTATTGTTTAGTTACTTAAATGTCAGTGAGAACTCAATAGTTTTCTGTTCATAATGATTAAAGACAATTTGTTGATAAGTTGAATTAATTACCTTATAATCCATCTCTATGAAATTAGAGCATGAGAGATATGCATGGGGAAATGCTTATGCTGATTTCAAATTAGAATCATACCTAAAGGTAAAGGCATGCAAGCTTAATAGTAGGCAATCCCCAGGTTATAAGATGGTGTGTATTACTCCTATTATGGTACATACTTTCCCATTACAATTGCTTAAGAACTTAGAAAGAGGTAAACTTATTCTTTTCCTTCTTCATTGGAGTTATATATAAAATCTTTCACTCTTGCCATTTCATATGGTAAATGGGCTTTAATTCTGACTATAGGGAGAAATATTTTTTTGTAACTTGAGCATGCATGATTTGTTCCAATAGAATTTCAGAATAAAACAATTATTTGCAAAACAGTATACCATTCTAAAAGTATATTTTCCTGATGATGATCTTTAAGTATGCATTTTTATTGGGTGTAAAGATGGAGTGAGTGAAAAATTATATTTTACGGTTTGTTTCTTATTTAAAAAAATAAATAGATATTATATAGAGTATTGGCAACTGAGAAAATTAAGAGAAAATTTCTTTGGATAGATTTCTAGTAATTGTTATGAGATGTCCCTGAGAATATTCTGCTGAAAAATACTTCAGAATATGTGACATTTTTAGGAGAAATCAAGTCAACTAAGCTGTAGGAAACCTTATTTTGTCACGAGTAAGTATATTAAGAAGGTAGAGATAAGTCATATTAGTATTTCATTAGTATGGTTCATTAGAGATAACTCTATTGGTATTAAAACTATGATCTTGCTGGCTGTAGGTAGGTGGCAAAGGATGTTAGCAAATATCAGAGCACTCACACTTACATTTTCCTTCATTATCAGTAGAGAAAGATAAAAAGGGACCCCTTTGAATGATTATATGTTTGGAAGAATCAGTGCCTTGAGCTATCTCTGAATTTGTTGTTGTCAATATTTTGTATCATTTGTCTTTTGGTACAGGATAGAGAAAAATGTAGCTTTCGTTAACTTTTATCTCAGTTTTGCTCATGGCTGAAGCTACTGAGGTATGTGTGATGCTTAAAAATGACATTGATTAAGGTCTCTCTATTTGGAATGTTACAAAAAGTGTTACTTGTAGTCATTGCACTTCACTTTCGTGGGCTTGTTCTGTTTATAGAATTCTGTCTCAGGGAGGAAAACAATGGTAAACTACCTCACTCCTCATTTTGCCTAGTTGCCTGAGCCTCTGAGGGTTTTTGTTGCTTATCATGGAGGGATGAGGTTCAAACCAGTCTTCAGGCTGAAGACTGTACAGACAGACAACATTTTATTATTCAGTTTTCCATGATAATGTGGGTAATATTTGAAATGGATCGATTTCCTCAAATTTAAAGAAGGTAGATTGTCTAAGAGTGGAATTAAAGCTTCTCTGATCATGTAATCACATTGGAAAATTAAGTTATTAGAATGACAAAATTGTCATCAAGAATGCAATGGAGTATGATCAGAGATTTGTCTGAAAACATAGTTTTGAGCATTCCTTTGACGCGTTTATGTGTCACTTGGAACTTAGGAGCTGCTGCCCCATTTTGCAACACTTATCCTTCACCGACTCTTTGGTTTAAATTTACTTAACGCAAGGCATCCTAAATGGCTCATCGCACCTGCGTGATCATGATTGGACCTTTCCCCCTATCTTTCTTCTCCTCCAGATACTCGTAAGTCATTCTGCGGCCTTTCACTGCTTGCGTTTTGCATGACCAGAAGAGACAGAGGTGGTGTGGCAAAAGATATGGGTTAACCTATGTGGTAAGGTTAGCGAGGTTATGAGCTTCGAAGTTGGGATGGGAAGACATTTTCAGTGACGAATGGTTTGGGGAGGCCCTTCCAGAGGATGAAAAGCTCTTGGAGAAGGGGAACAGATTCGGTAGATGGCGTGCTTGGTCCATGCGTCGTCTCTTTACTTCTGGAAAACGGGAGCGAATGCCAGAATGAGTCACAAAACCAGGAGATGCCAAAGCGTGGGGAGGATTGGGTGAGAAGGTGAGATGGGAAGGCTAAAATACGCGGTTCTGTAATGAGAGTGGTGGTCTATTCTGGAACGTGTTAATTCTTCATCTCTCCTGTGTGAGAACGAGTTTCCGAACACGTAAGGAGAGTATTCCTTCGCTTGCTCGAGGAATTCATGTCTGAGGAGATTAGATAATTGGCGATTAAATTCTTTTAACTCTTTATCTGATATTCATCTTAAAAATTTCGATGACTTTTCCTTTCCACTAATCCGTTATCATATTTGGCTTCAGAAACAGCGATACTATTTGCTGAAATTTTATCACATCTCCTGTATTTTTTGAAAAAGGTTGAACAACGAGTCGTAACGATTTATGTAGACGTAGGCCATATAATTCATAAAATCGCCTCTAAATTATGCAGATCTAGTCTATGTAACTTAGGAGTCTGAAAAAGACAAACGTACCTCTATCTGTTCCTAATATCTCGAAATTTTAAATCTTAGTTCCGATATTTAAAATTTTCATGAATGTAAATAGTAATCGATAATAATTCGACATGAATGTGAGTGAAAACAAAATATCAGCTGTAAGTACTTTGTTGGAATTTATTTCTAAGGGTTGATAAAGTAAAATGGAGAAAGCATTCATTTATACTTGATAAAATTTTTGAAAGTTGTTGCTAAGAATCCAAGATTTAGGCCGTAATTCCAGCTGGAGAATAACTAGTTGATATTTTACCTTTGTAATCGTATAACCATTCATAATAACTTCAGTGCCTTCGTTTTTGAGGTTTTTAGATAATTTCAGCTGTGTTAAGGGCGCAAATTTATTAAGGATAAGATCTTGCCCAATTTCAGGATGTATTAGGTAGTATTTATGTTTGAGCTTCCTGATTGGAGATGTATCGAAATGTAGCCTGGGTTTGCGTCAAGGTGTTCAAATTCGTTCTCAGCTGCGAAATTGCTCCCAAGTATTCAATATCTCTCAATATCGCTCCAATTGCCAAAGTCAATATAGAAGGTAATAATGGTGACACGTGTTAAATGACTCTTTTCAATCTCTTTAGTTGGTATATCTAAATATCACTGCACGAAATAAGAATTTTGCAAATTTCGGACAAGGCTGGTACGTCTGTAAATGTTTTATTTACTTTGCTGATTATAGTATCTAATAGTCTTTTTTGCGTCCGCGTATCGAATGAGTCCGGAGTTTTTCTTCCCAAAAATGTGCGATTCGGAGGGAAAGGGTGCCTGGATAAGTTTCATTCGAGGAAGAAGTGTATGTTAGATGGATTCGAGATCAAGCGGGTACAGAAGTGGGGAGAATTTTTTTAATAGCAGTGGAGGGGAGAAACTTGAAGGGGATAGTGTGAAGGGGAGGGAACAGGGCGGCGCCCAGAAGCTCCCCAAAATTAGCCGCCAGCGGGAGAGAGAGCCCTCCTTACCGTCGCTATTTCTGCCGGCGAAACGCTTGCTTGACGAATAGAGGAGGTATTCGCTTCCACGGAGGCTTCCCACGATGCGTGACCCATCCCGCCGCTCTCACTACCTTTCCTTTTCCCTCCCGTGTACTCGTTATCTCCACGGCTTCCATTCTAACTTCTAATCTCATCCAGGCACTTACTCGTGCGAAGTAATTCTGGTCGTCGCTGCAGTATCAGCTGGCAAAGCATTGACGAGATATGAGTATAGTAAGAATCCCTGATTTGCGGTCGATATAGCTTTTCGGAAAGAACGAATGAATCGCGGAGTTAAAACAGCTTTTTCTAAGAATAGGGAACTTGCCACATTACCGTTTCCGAAATGCAGTTAATTGCGAATATTCGAAAAGGCACGCAGAGTTCGAGACATTATTGTTTTATTCGACTGAAGACGCCATCTAAGATCTTATTTTATGTCCTGTGTATGTTTTGGATAAGACATTTTTGTGACTGAATTTTTAAGAAAATCGTTTAACAAAAGCGGTACATTTTTAATCGGTAAGCTGTACAAATATTATTGTGAGTATATAATTAGGGATTCATTTTTAGTTGCGATTTTTTGAATGACCAAATTGCTTCGAAGAACTAAATAATAATGTATAGTAAATGTAATGTGCCGTAAAGCAAGTGTCTCACTTTATAGACATGTTGAAATATCGTGATTGAAGTATTTTACAATGGTGTTCTTTCTTAGAAGTGCTACCAATCGGAAATTTGGAAAATGCATTTAATTATTTTAAATGAAAATTAAACTTCCATATATGAGATAGTATGAAACATATTACAGTGGAAGGATATTAATCTTTTTCAATTGGAACTTTTTTGGATAAAAATGAATACCCACGCCTTTTACCTGCAGTCGAGAGTAAATATTCCTGTCCTGTTTGCAATTGCCCTTAAATGAATTGCAATGGACTTAAATGAGATTCTTTGATTTCGGATGGGTAACGTGGGAAATAAAAAGTTTGACTTTTAACAGTAGCCATTCATTAGGGTGGCCGAGTGCCAATCATAGGGTCACCTTGGATGTCGGGCAGTGAAACGACGGTGAAGCGAGGAGATGCGAATCTTCCGACTTTGTGATGGAAATGCGTTTGCCATCTCTTCTCTGGCAGCGATGCGTGTTGATCGAGCCTGTTGTTAAAGTGAAACGAAACTTACAATCCGCGTTTCGTTTACCCTGCTAGTCGATTGGTTTTCAATGTTCTGCTATATCTGTGAATCAGAATAAAGAAGCTTCTTGGGAAGAACGTAAAAATAATAATCATATATGCTTGTCGAGCTTCCATAATGCCTTTGGGAATGTTTGAAAAACGTTATGTATTCAGTGCTTTGCTAGTTTACAAATCCCAATTTGAAAATTGTCGTTAGAAAGAGGAAATAAAAAATAGGAATAAAATTACCTCGGTAATATTGCAGAGTTTCCCTTTAAGTGTAAAGACTAGTGATACTTAAGCTCCATTAAATAATCTAGGAATGACGTGGAATATTTTCTTGCTGTTTGCTCCTCTCCAATTATAAATCGTTTAAAATTTATGACTTAAAAATTCATAAAAGATTGGGGAGAAGAAGCCTATATCATGAGACTATCGTTCATCATGAGAAGAAGAAAAACTATTCTTTCAGCTATTTTGGGCGATATTCTACTCTTAATGTTTTAAATGTATTCGTATCGCAGTAACGAATGCACTTAATGTTTTTTTTTCATGCTTCATGAGAGTTTCAGACCATGAACGTAACAGATATCGTTTTACAAAGAATTCTACCTCATATTGGTAACTTTTTAAGTTCTTTCTCATTATTTTCGAGAAACAGAAATTTTTCAACTTAATTCGTATTTACAGCTTACCGCTCTTTTTACATTAGCATGCTCTATCTAGATTTATCCAAACAAGGATATTTTTTCATCTGTCTGAAGAAAGTTGGCAGGAAGAAGGGGAAGAGGCTATTTTCTGCTATTGCCTTGATTAACAGAGATGGTATCTTTACGGGAATCTCTGAGAATTCCATTTGCGGAAACATGAATGGAATTCCTCGAGATTCACGCCAAAACGGCTAACAGATAACATTTACTGTTTACCCCATCATAAAAATTTAGATAAAATCACCTTAATGTTACTAATTTTAACTTTGACAAGATTAAAAACGATTTCTTTCACCGATTGGAAAAGCGTTTTTCGCGATAGCTTTATTTTGTAGGATGTCAGCTTTATTGTTAGCCTCATAAAATCGTACCTTTACCGGTGAAAATCTTTTAGTTTGTTTTTCTTGTCCTAAATGATAATTTACGACCTATTTCGCTTACTCAACTCTATTCCAATGTTCTTTAATTTTTCTGCACGCGCCGCTAAAAATGTCTCTCCTTTTGTTTCTTTGACTTAAGCGTGTACTAGCTGAGAGAGCGATGTCCCGTAAGACCTTTGTCCGTATGTGCAGGCTTCAACGGAGAATTCTCATAAATTTAATTCTTTGCAATCTCGCCAGCAAACTTGGGCTCGCGCATTGACTGCACTAAATATCTCGCTTGGCTCCTGTATTGCAGAAGTGTCTAATCTTAAAATCCCTTGCTTTGTGCTGTTTGGTAACGATTTTCTGACAGAATGGGGGTTGAATATGAAGTCATTACCTCTCGTAACTTCTATGAGCGAAAGAAATGCGGCTGATTCTCCAATGTAGCTTTTTTATCAGCGCCTGAAATAACTTAAATACTTATACGATAATAAAACTTGACTTCCGAGCCAAGGTGAAACTTTCTCTTACAGTTGCATTTCTTTAAATTAAATACGCAGTTGACCATGATATTGCGGTTCTGGTGAGGTTTGTTCCATTAAGTTTATCTCGGATGCCTGTCAAGACTAAAGCAACGATGTCTTCATTTCTTTCTTTGTGATGAAAAAACTGCCGTTTTCGTGTGAATTATCCAAGGAAATTGAGTGGAAACATACTTTTTCCATTACTAAAATCATGGAGAGGGCGTGAAGATTTTATCAGCTGAAATCAGCTCGATTGCCTTTAAAGAATTCATCTATTTTTTTTAGTTTCGTCGATTAATATCAATGATAAGTGCAGTAAATCATACCTAACTATAGAATATTCGATAAGTAAATGTATTACTTATCTCCATCGAAGATTAAGACCAATTCTCAGAAGTGTTTTTTTCCTGCTCTTAAGGTTATTACGAATAGCACCCTCTTACGTGTCTTTTATCATCAACTTTTCTTCCTTTTAATCTCAACATGGCCATTTTCACCTTATCTCAGCTCTTCCTCCATTCCAATCAGAGAGGGACGCCATTTTTCTAAATCGCATAATTCCTCTCGCTTAAAAGCCACGAGCGCCTGCGGATCGTCCGGATCATTTAAAACTCACGGCTCCAGTTTTACTTTCAAAAACCGATCTCCTTGCCAACTTCGCACTTATCCGTGTACCGACTCGGAAACCTCTCCTTTTTTCTCTCTTTGGCGTTTTCCTATCTTTCTTCTGGCTACTCTGCCATCCTTTCATCTTATATTCAAGTTCAACTCACCGGACGTCCACACGTTGCAAATGGAGAGAAAGAACATTTTCCATTTTCTTTGCCCTGTTATAGATCCCCGTTTGTGGTGGGTAGGTTCTGAGGGGATATTTCTGGATACGTTTGAGAAGGAAGGGAATTGGGGGTGAAATAAGCAAAAACCGGATTACTGTTAAAAATAGATGTAATCGAAAAAAAAAATTGGAAATAATATTCGAGACGTAGATCAATGAGGAAAATACCCGTCCGATCGTTAATCAATGGAGTAATTTCGGCATAGGGAACGGAACTTTTCTGTAGGTTTCAAATTAAACTTCACCCTGCTTTGAGCGTTAGGAAGGTGTTATCTTCATTTGACATTCTTACTAATGCAAAATATGTTTTCATGGCATTAAATGAGTGACTTACAATGTATAGCTTGTAATGAAGGTATTTTTTGCGAATTTTTTATTTACTGTGTTTTTGGTGCCATTTTTTATGTTACTTTGCTCGATCAGTGGCAAATTACTATTACCATGGGTGAGTTTGGGAGAAAGTAACATTGATATAATCGAAAAATATATTTCCGATTCATTCGCCGCAGAAATGAATCTTTTCTTGGGCGCAGAAGAATTTCATTTCATATCCCGTATGCCTCCAACTGATTCAAAGGAAATCGATTAATCAATAACGTTTAAGAAACGATATTTGACTTCCATTAATTCTTAAAGCCATATTATAAGAAGTGTCAAATTTTCTATCTATGTTTTGGATTTCGAAAGTATTATAATAACAGGATATTTTTTCAGCTATTTTCGCTACATATTAAATTAGTGGCTGACTATTATCCAGCATTCATTATGAAATGCCAATGAAGAGTTCCGAATCCATTATTTATGCTTCCAAGAAATTTTCTCGCACCCTCATATAAGTTGATTTGCTAATTAATGTGAAATTCACGACGACAGTAAGCGTGATGATGGTTCACATTTGTTGTTTTATATTCTTAAATGTATCTTTTACTAGGAATTTTGATTTTATGCAGCTAAGTGTGGATAAGTGAAATACTTAATAAGCAATCCAGTATCAAGTAGTACTGCTTCACAGTAACAAAATAAAATGACGCCTTTTTCTGTGTCATATGTTTACGAGTGTTTAAAAGCGGAGGCGTAAGATTTTAGCCTTTAGACACTGCTCGGTGGATGTAGAATTCAAAGCTCCTCACCGGCTTAAAGAAATAATGAATTCAAAAATCATCGCTGAAATTCATTTAAATAAGATTTTGTCTATATTTATGAGTGTTACTTTTAAATATGTCATATTTAAATGTTTTTATAGTGGTTGTTCTTTTGCCAGAAAACGACTAGCCTTCATGGACGACCCAAGTCTCCAACGAAAAACAATGACGCGTGCCATTTGTTTCACGGGAAATTCCACTGAAACCTCTGTTTATTTCAAAATCATTTCTCGTCCTCTGCTCAGGACGGGCCGGATGTTTTGGAAGGCGCATCGTGTAAGCAAGTCGCTTCGCACTTCACTCTTGTTCTACCCTAAGCGGCGCGTTGGCGGCTCTCTTTCAGTAAAGTTGGTTTCGAAACATCGGAGAACTTTTTCTGTGTCGCTCGGGAAGAAAGGTCACTCCAAAAATTATTTAGTCGTAGTTTGTATTGTTCGTCAGTCATTCTTCGTTTGGCACGTTAACCGGATTGACACGTCCGTTATGGAATTTCCCAAGGTACTCGGACCGTGGAAAATTTTAACGTGTTCCTTCTTCCGCTATTTAGCATTCACTTTTTAATTACTCCAGATCGAGGCTGATAAATGAGGTCGTTTGTTTCGTCTGACAACGGGAGGAAAGTTTGCTTTAGTGACGTAGCGTAAAAAATTTGACCATTTGGAGCTCCCGAACTTGAACATTAATTTATCTTTAAAATATTCATATTCCGTACGTTCCACTCGTGAGCAGGTGGATCTTTAAAATAAAAATACCTATTGTAGGTGCATAATGCATTATTTCGACTAAAATATAGAACTGGCGAGAGCGATTAATTTAATGTCTTTCGTTCGCTTCCGTATTCTATCACTTGCTACATTATGCATCAGGTCAGCTTTACAGTTTCTTTCAATAAAAATTTTAGAACTATTACCATATAAGAAAATTTTATGAGGCAGATGCTTTCTTCTGTTTATAAATATATATATTACCACTTTACTTAATTACGTTAATTGAGGCGGAAATTTTTTTAAGGTTTCGATTCATCGTAATCTTTTACTTAAATTACTTTCATTGTGCCAGCTTAAGTAAACTGATTATTTAGATTAGATATGGTTATATTTATCTGTGTAATTTCCTCGTTGTTCGTTATTATGCTTAACTTTTACATAAGTCTCTTTGATGACTAAAATCGATAAATATTTGTATATTTTATAATGTTCAATTGCTTCGATTAAATGTTTCGAAGAGATCTTTCAAAGGAACCTGTATTAATATAGATTTTGGATGAAAGTACTGCATCAAAAATCGGAATTGCTGTTCTTGTCTTTCAGTAATATTTGTCGTTAGATACTGTTTATGCAAATAATGCTTGAGAAATAACTAAGTCAAGAAAGAATGCTAGAGATACATAATATCGATTTGGTCGATGAATTAATATAGTAGATCTCAAGTTCCAATACTCATGAACCGTTAAAGACTTATTGTGCTTGAATTTGTGTTATCCAGCAGTAAGGTATTAAGATGACATTAGACTGTCTGATAGTAAGACGACTCGTGTTCTACATAAACACCCGTAATGTCTTCTAACACTTTCGATTAAGTAAAAATAAGGAATTCTTGATCGTATGCGGACCAAACTGTTTCAGGAGGTCCGAGGTCCGGGCAGAGATTTCTAACCGGCTCATCGCCAAACATATCGCTTGGGTCCAGATGTCCGCTACACATAAAATAGAACCAGCCCATGCTTGATGTATTTTTGCTCGAAATTTCGGAAGCAAATCTATCTGGAGAGACCCGAAATAAGGTTAACAATCAATGTATGTAGTTTTTAGACCTATGGGCTTTTCTTAAAATTTTAGGCGTATGAAATTATATCGAAATGGAAATTTCTGTTAGTCATAATTAATTATGATTTAAAAACAAATTCAGTAAACAAAAGATACTTGAAACCGATTGGTGATGATTGAGAATACACCTATAATTTGAGTTTCCGGGTAAGCTCATTTATGGACAAGTATTTATCACGGTGCATATTATATCCAAGTAATGCATTTTATGCGTACATTACTGCAAATCCCAGTAATTTTTCTTCCTTTGAAAAGCATGACTACACGAGCTTAGTTGTTAGGCTTTCGATAATACTGACAAGTTCTTCTTGACCTGAGTTTTGTTAAAATGCAATAATTGAAATGCATAAACGAATAACATGACAGAGAGATGAGCTCGCCGTCCATAAATTAGACATTGTACGTAAAATATTAGCAACGTATCAATACGAAGCATTTTCATGAGTTTCTCCGTCATATAAATATCAACCTGTTATTCACCTTGAGTTTCATGCGGTTGTAATCGACTACCTCCAATCAATCACATGGTTTCTGAGTGGTAATCAATCAGATGGTTTCTAAGGGAGCCAGTATGCATTTACATTAAGCACCTACTGATTTTCTTTGGAAAGGTCGCATCCTAAATGCGTCTCCCTCCATTTCCATCGGCCGTTCAGCTCCAGTTCTCCGATGGCCTTCTAACGACCTCAAAGGCCGCCAAAAAATTCACTCCCTCGCCGAAGGTCTCTCCCTCACTTAAGGCGACGCAACGCACCCCCCCCCCCCCTCATCCACCCTCTCTTCTGCCATCGCATCTCGTCCATCCCTGGGAGACAACAGGAGGCGCCACTTTCGATCCCTACTGCGCTGGCAGTGGTACCGAGAGGTGGACGACATGGTCGGAATCTACAGAGCGAGCGTCTCCTATTCCTTCCTCTTCCTTCCCTCTCAAATAGACGGATCTTATTTAAAGTCTTCCGCATCGCTCTTGGTTGTCTTCATACATTTTCAAGGCGCACCATCTGTCGGATGCTTTTACATTCGTCTCTCGTTCCGGGTTTGGTTACCATTGGTTGAAAGGATTTTGCATCAGATAGATATTCAGTTTTTAATTCAGCCTAACCCAAGTCAAAAGAAAAGATCGTCAAAATGAATGCGACATTTTTTATTGGAAACTGCTTCACATCCATAAGGGGATTAAAATAATTTGTTTGCTATGTTGTCAATAACAGATTAAAATTTGCAGAGAGTTCCATTATTTTGGCTATTAATGTTTTAGTGAACAATTCACCTAAGAATATTAAGTATGCTACATTCACTTATTTTTATCCATCTAATTTAACTCATTGAAAAATGAAGTGAAATGTAGTGATAACCTTTTTATGATGAATATCATTAGTTTTCTAAATAGAGGGCTTATTCGGTGGTAGGACGCTATAAAGAAAAGGAGAAATAGTTTTAGTTGCGATTTTGACAATCATTATGAAAAATCATGATGACAAAAAACCTGTGGTGATGAGCAGAAGTCGCTGTGACTCATTTCCTAAATTGATATCGTTTCAACTAATCGGGACCTTCGGATAGCCATGTGGATAACGCATTTAACTTCGGTGAATGATTTCCGGAGGGGGATCTCATGCGAAATGGCATTAGCTGGTGAAGCAGTTTTAAAATTATTACTATTATCACTTAAATTTATCAATTAAGGTTATCTAATTTCTGTAGGATTTTATGAAAGTCTGTCTCCGCAAAATAGCATATATCTAATCGGAATATTTAAAAAAAAATTGAAGGCATATTTGCCAGTCAGCTTGAGTCAGTTTTAGCTCCGCCGAAAAATTGATCCAATTAGTTCCTTCTCATGCATTTTATACGGCTATGATTATTATCTAGTCTCATAAATTGATTAGCATCAACTTTGGCTCAGTTTTCTTTCATGTACTATCTTAGTAAATGTTTACGACCTTACTCCAAATATTTCCTGTTTACGTGATTCGTCCCTGTTTGTTTTGCGTTATATTCTTCGCCTTGAGCTCGTCTCGGTTATATTCATCCCCCAACATTTAGGATAGCAGCCAATATTCAGTAGTGGTCGCACTCTTTGCCCAACGTAATTATCATGTTGCGTTTTCTGACCTTGCAGGTGAGGGATAGCCGGCAGAATTTTTAGTCACCTAAACACTGCTAAAAGATCGTGAAATTTTAAACTGTGTCTTTCAGTACTTCTTTAATCCATATCGTTCTAATGAAAGACCGCTTAATTACCACCAAACTTAATTTCTTCTGTTGCAACTCAAGTGATTCCAGACTATCCTCTAATTTTAGAGAATTTATTGTTCCAAGTCGGGACTTGATCCATTTGCAGAAAGGATTTTCATGTTCATTTTGAGTATATGTATTTTATGTCTTCTTTCAATAAAGGCCTAGAATCGGCGTTTAGCTGAAATTTCTTTTTTACAGTATAATTTAAAACTGGATCTAAAAAAAATTTTCTTTACCTATATTTATCGAATGACCATGATGGATCTTTAAGTTTTTTCGGAGATGTCTGACAAAAGACAGCCTTTTGTTTTTCTTTTTTTTAACTTAAGGATAAGTATGTTTATCGCTAAATATTAAGCATGAAATTTGTTGTTTGTTTGGGAGGAGAATATCAAAACTTCGTCAATTTTTAGTGCTATGAATACTATCAAACTACATAACACGAAAAATATTTTAATTGTTTCGTCTGCTATTCGTAAATCGCAGTGCTGAGTGAAAATGGTATTTAGGTTTGGCAATGATGTAATAGGTTTAGTATTGAAATTGAATTCTTATATTGGTATGTTTTACGAAGTCTTACTTTAACCCATAATCTTTGTTGAAAATATAAATTCATTTAGATCATAACATTAGTCAAACAGTCACATTTCGAAACTATGTATCTACTATGCGGAGTGAACTGAAATAGTGATGAGTTTTACTTAAAACTGGGCATGGAAGAATCAGTTCAGGAAGTGTGTTCTCTCCAGCCCCTCCATTATACATTCTGAAATAAGAGTCACTTGTCAAAAGCGCTACTAACTAGAGAAATTTGAAGTGCTTGCGAAGCAGTGTTTGTATCTGGAGAAAAATTAAGAACGATTCTGCTTTTACTCGTAACTGCTTGTTCTCATTTTGATTTAGTGTCAACTTATTGGTAAAATTTTGATTCTTTAACGAATCCCAGAAAGAAAATTGGAAGCTGAAAGTACCGATGTTATTTTTGTCTTCGTGTTAATTTAATTTCTCCGTTCATAATCCACCAAAATTTTAGGAAAGAAAACGTTAATAATTATAATTATGGTGCATACAAATCTTGTTAACCGCTCGATGAAGTTTTAATTGGAGCAGTTCTCTAATATTATCAATATGTAGCATTACTTGATTCATTTTCTTTACGGAAGAATGCATTAAAGTTAGGTTCATTAATTTCAAGCATTTATCCACGAGAGACATTGAGCCCTCTGTCGTTGAGGAAAGAAGCTGTTTCACAGTTCGAGGTTATTTTTCATTCATTTGATGCTTCGAAAAATTTAAACGGCTCATGACTTCTGAAAAAGTAAACCACTTATTGTGGTCTTCGAATTTTTTGAGTGACTTTTCTCTTGCAAACTGATTTCCTCTCCTCAAGGCTCCCACAAAATTCAAGGTGGAGAAAATCCTCCATATTGGGCCTGAAGATCTCTTTAGAGTCCTAACCAGTTGACTTTAATAACAGTTGCAGTTTTAATTGACAAATACAATTGAGGAAATAGCCAATGATTCATTATTTAATACTTGTGCGTCGATTCACGAAGCTCGGTCAAGCCTTATCGGTTGCATTACGTTGTGGCCTTTTATACAGTGCTGCTTAGTCTCCTTTCTTCTTGATATGCTTACGTATTCACTAAAGTTTATGCTCTTAAAACTTCGCGACTCGCTTATTTATGTGATTACCCTTTCAATTCAGGTGCATAAATAAGGGAAAACCAGAATGAAAATCTTTGATAATACTCGTACTAATACAAACAGCTCATTCAACCACAGAGATGTAATATTGCATAAAAATAAGCACAGGTATAGGTCAAAAGAATGAAACTCACATAAATTACCATTGCATAAATTAAAATTACGTACATTCCTGAGCCTCCTCGATTAAATATTCTCGGAAATCTAGAGATTCTCAACCGACATATCTGTAAAAGATTTAGATTACTTCAATGCTGATGAAAGTCTTACTTCTCTGGTTTATTTAACTCCTAGAGGGCGCATTTCTAAGGACGAAAAGAAAATTAAACTTCACTGTGAAACTTCAAAGCGAACCTTTGGTTACTGGGACATAACTAATATCCTCATCACTTGCTTTTCTCCCCTCGAAGAAAGGAGACAGAGGAGGTTAAATAAGAGTGAGACATTCACTTCAAGGAGATCTCATAAATACTCTTCGTATGTTCTCCGCGCGTCTATTGAAATAAATTTGAATGATTTTACCAAGTGTTGCCTAAGATATTGTTCCAAGTGTTGTCCGAAGAATTAATAACAGTTTAGCCGTGGTTTTCGACGTATGTTTAAAACCATCAACGGTGGCCTTCCCCTCAGATCACACGATTTCGAGTCACAGTGTGTTAGTGAGGGTGGAAAATAACTATTTAAGCCGTGGAAGTATCTTTGGAACTTCCCCCGTGTCTTCTCTACGCAGTACGTACTTTCTTAGCCAGCTTATCCTCTCTCAGCCAGCGTACATTTTATTTTACCATATATATAGAGAATATTTTCGACATTTCTCAAATATCTTCTCTTTTAAAAGTTTAGGTAGTGTATAGGAAGAATTTGATGCATGTTATTGTCAGTTGTTCAGTAATGTCACGTATTTTATATCTCGACTCACGATTTGGTTTCATATTTACTTGCTATTTTGAAGTGATTGCATCCTTATGATTCAATTTTTGTCTTTTTGGACACACTCACCACATACTTTATCTAAGATATAGGTGCAATAAAATACATTATTACAGATAAATTGAGGCCAGGAAGTCCCATGTTATATTTAAAAGATTTTCTAGAATTTATACGGAAACATAACTCATTTATGTTGTAAAGCTAGCGGTTATCTTACGAAGAAAAGACACAGAAATCCCAGAAAGAAAAGTAAGGATTTTGTTGAAGCATAAAATTCTGATGTAATATGGTTGTAAAAAAGTATTTCCACTACAGGGAAGCGTCAACGAAGAGGAGGTGTAGTGAAAAAACCTATAAATCGCAATTGAAAGGAATTGTAGCGTCAAAAGCTTTCAAGATTCATAATATAATTTAGAAGAGAACTTATTGGTCTATAGGAAGTGTTAATCAATACAAAATGAGTCAGCAATTGAGCAAATACAAAGGTCATAGGGAAATGAATACGAAATAATTTTACAAACCACGTTTTGATTAAACGTTACATGATATAACTTCATCGACTAAGCATTTAATATGAATAACGTGTGATATAGGTAAGTCGCGAAACTTTTGAATGCGCTGAGAATCCTGTTAAGAGTCAGCCCGAGGAAATTTAATTCATCTCATACGGTATTTTTCCCTTTTCATCGGCCGTTACATCGGCATGGTTACATTTTGGTACGATTTTAATACCGCTCTGATTACAAATGGAGAAAGGACGGTGGACTCCCGAATTGACAATTGGATGGCGTGTTCACTTTTGGTGAAAACTGTCCCGGGTTCTATTTCCGGTGGGGACCCATATGTACGAAATTATCTCAGATGTCGAAGCGCTTTTAACAATAAAACTTCTACTACTACGAAAATTGGAACAAATGTATAATGTAAAACTGGAACAAATGTAAAACAATGTAAACAAAGGATCCGCATTCGAATCCGAATCGCGGTATTTTCACAATCGTTCTGAATACATCTTGCTTACATTTGCGATCAGCCTCGCTAAGATTAGAAACCAACTCGAAGCCGTTTGGGGTCATCCGGAAACGCTTGGAATTGTTTCGTCTGCTATTCGTAAATCGCAGTGCTGACTTATCGTACATGGGCGCCAATATGCCAAAAAAATTCCCCGCCCTCACTACAAGGTATTACTAACTTTTGAGTAGTTCTAGAGAGTATTATTTTATTACAAAATATTTCAAACTGTGAGTAAATGTGGATATGATACAGTTGTTACTTGCGAAGTATTGTTTTCTAATTTTCTGCAACCAATATAGAAACTATTACAAATAATTATACGGAAACTTAATTTGTTTGTTACCGAAGAGGATGTAGGTATTACATTAGAACATAAAATCCTCATATATTGCCAAATAAATTAAATAAGGTTCTTGACATGCTTGGTCTTATGTGCAGAAATATTTCTCACATGTTACCATATAATTTATCGAAAGTTCATGTAACAGCAAACGGAGACATTTCGGCGAGAGATTTTTGCCTCCCTCACTTATTCCGGTCGCCATTTTCCTATGAACAACATGCATACACTGTCAAGGCGTCTTAGCTTCGTAGCTCCGAACTCTTGCCATTCTTTGCTCTTTCTGGAGGCGTAAATTTGAAACTAACTTTCCCACCATAAATCTGCTTTCCACGGTGGCTAAATACCATCGCTACAGCCTGAAAAGCTGGTTACCATAATGGCACATGATGGATGTTCTTCGTATGTGATACTATATATCGTTTTTAGCCTCCGAGCAGAGCTGTGATCCCCATTTCTTCCTTCCTTGCGTTTTGGGGGATCGCCAAAGGTTTTTAACGTTAAACTTTTTTGTAGGTAAAAAAATCATAATCTCATAGAGATACAATACAAATGTCTTTATTGGGCGAAATTGGGACTAGAGAGTCCTATCTTCCATTTAACCCGAGATAGGTAGAGTTAAGCTGAATTAAATTTTGAAGCTCTAACTTATACCAGGAGATTTACCGGAGACCAGGTTTTTGAACTGTGTTCCCTTCACTAGAAATGTCTTAAGAATGTTCAATATTACTCTATTACTACGCTTTGTGTGTCTAACTTCATCATAATCCTCAATTTGCAGAAGGAAATGTTCAAGATTCTGAAACTTTTATGTTATTATGAAGGAAAGTTGTAAGCTACATCTTGTTCTCCAATTGGCCCGAATCGCTTCTTTTTTCTCTGCTTATAATCCGCGTCATCTTAATGGTCTATGTATGCGCTCACACTGCTATGCTTATGTATTCCAGGTGAATCCTGCGAAATTAATTACCATTTAATGCAAAGTATTTCACTCTGTTGATACTTAAACTAAATGGACGATTAATTGTGAAAACTACGCAGCTTGCAAATTTTAAAAGGAAAATTTCATTTATGAGAAGATTAAGATGTCTGTCCCAAACAACTAGTAAATGCTCTGAATGTGTACTCAGATACATTTGGATTATTTTTTCGATAAGTACGCACATTGAAGAAATTATACGCGTTCTTGCGCTAGTTTCGGTTTATTGATAAAGCAGTTGGTATGTTTCCCTTCGTTTCCTTTCGACGCTTCTTAAGTTCGTAATAGTATACTCTTCGTCACTGGAAACTGTTTGGCTGAGTTTGGGAGGATTATTTGGAAACCATTCTATCTTAGCAAGTGTAACGATTCGATTGAATAAACATGGCAATTTTATGCATATTGAGAAGATTGCACTGACCGAAATTGCAGAATCCTCTCGCTTGGGAAACATTCTAAATATGAAACAACTCTATTCATCTTGGGAAATGAGTGTCATATGTACTAGCTGAAACGATTTACGCAGCCGTTTTGCCAATGCTCAGAAAGATTTTTTTCCAATTAGTATGATGAAGGAATTTGCTTGGCGTATTTAAGTAAGACTCTACTGAGTTAGTTTGTTAAGAGCCTATGATATGAGCTGATATGAAGATTTTTTACAATTTTGCAATCCTTGCTAAAACCCTCTTCATCTCAGACTCATATCTATATTTCACTAGAAATAATGTCGAATATACTGATTCGACCTCGACTTTGCGGTAGTTCTCCATTATAAAGAATGTCATTTACGGTTTATCAGAAGTATATAATTTTACAATTTAGTCACGAAATTTGAATTTTATGAATTAGAACGTCAATATACTGCAAATCATCAAGAGTAATTTTTTTTGTAATTACAATTAAAGAACTTCCGTAGTGACCTTGCTTTACCCTATGAAACAAGATCGTATTGAGTGAACTGCGTCATTTTACATTTGTCTAGATTTCTGGTGGAATTACGATTGTAATTGTAAAACTATGAGATGCATACAGTCTTGGACGTATTAAATTTAACAGACCTCTGATAAATGAATTGAAAATTGAGGCATTTAAATTCTTAAAGGTTAACGGTCGCAACTATTTAACATTGAGAAGCATCATCTCTGCATTACTTTCTGCTGATGCTTCAATCCGTAGAAGTATTTGCAAGCTGGTTAAGGTTTCTTCATTTAAATAGAAGACGTGGGTGCTCTGCGTTTCGCCAAGTAATTCGAATATACTTATTGCCGGGCTGAGCAAGAAGGTAATTACACATTATTTATTCATAACGGAACGGAATCATCACGTCTTTCATCTCTTAATTGGTTCCGTCTTACATACATAATTAGATCCCAATCTCTGAATACCATATTAAATAGCTCCTTACGGATAGCAATTCCGGTCGACTACAGAAACACCCTTTAGATGCAAAATTTATCTTGCGAATCAAAGACATTTTCAGAATTCCCTTTGTTCATTTCTAAATTTTCAGACGAAAGATCAGGTAGCAATATTTATTGATGAACCAGTCCGAATTTTTATGAGTTTAAAAGATATTTAATCGAACTTCATTTTATTGCGTGGTATACTTATGTATGCAATATAATAGAGAGGACGATTATATTTTTACCATTTATTATGAAAAGAAAACAATGAAAGCAAAATGAAAGAGTTATTTGTTTCGCCAGGAGAGAGCTTACTCCGAATGATTCACAGAAAAATTAATTTATCGTTTTAATAAGTTGGATAATTTTAAACTGTGTGATTTTTTATGGTAACCGTTTAGTATACTGCTGAGAAACTAGTAGTAGTAGTAGTATCGTTTAAAGTGCTTCGGCAACTAAGGTCAATTCGCACGTAGACTCCCACCGGGAAACCGGACCGCTTTCACCGAAGTCGAACGCGTTGCCCGTTCCGGGAGCCACAGAAACGGTTAGATAGACTCATATAGTAAGAATCAGTCCTTCAGTACTTAATGTAGGAATGTACGGAATGAATGGTTTCGTGATATATCGATATTCCTGTAGGAATGAAACTGCATTCTCTGCTCTGCAACTCCCTGCTAAAATCCTCTAATTTATTCAGTCTTTGGATTTATTCTCACTGGTGGCTTTTTATTTCCTGGAATGGCTTGACCTTTGCTTCCATGCCTCCCTTTTCATCGACTGGGTTTTCATCCTCTATGGTGTTAACTCTAAATCTGCATCGATACCACCTTTTCGGGAAACGTTTCCTTTTTCTTGCACCGGTATTACTTTCGTTATTAACTCGTTCACATTTCATTCTCCTTTCATGGTGTTTTAATTTCGCTGTCGACTTTTCTTCCCTCTCACCGCCCACACTGTCGCAAATATGATCCCATTAACTACCTTCTTTATGAATAACGCTATGAAGTCATAATAGTTTACGCCGTTGATAAAGTTTTGGAAAAATTGATATTCTGGTTGACCCGAACCCCATCACCTTAACACACCTTACTATCATCCGTTCCACGAATCAGGGGTGCCTTCCCACAAGTACGGGACCTACCGACAACTCTTCACCGGCGCCTCATCTTACAGCGGGGGAATCTCCTACATGACCACCGATCCCTCATACCCTTTGGCCCTGGCATTGCCACTCTCTCCCCCGTCCACTCCTGCGACCAACGTCGCCAAGCACGAGTGGCCTCGGGGGACACAATCAAAGATCGTGACGACTCCCGATGAAACGGACGAAGCCTCCCTGCTGATGGGTGAGTAGAGCGGGGAGTATACCTTCGGAGAGACGAGAGGGAGCTCTACACCAGGGGCCTTCTGGATCTTCCCGCCCAACAAAGAAAGGAATAGAACTCTTTCTCTTTCTTGCATCCTTTAAGTGTCCTCTTGCCATCCACCTTCATCTCCAACACCGCTAAGCGGACATAAACATTCCGATCCTCTAAGTATAATTATGATGGATTCACGAAAAGAATGAATAAATGATTGCCTTTGTGACCAGATTTGATTGAGAGTTTTTATTGACGGTTTTACAGGTCTCATTTCCCCTAACCTTAGAATTTCATTGTCATCAAACGTGCTGCTATTCAAGAAAGCGAGAATCTATAGATATATATTCAGTGCACTAGTAAATTCATGATCAATTTTCTCGATAATATTTATGGTGATTTTTTATATAGTTAGTGCAAGTATATGGTAAAAGTGCAAATATTTGGGCAAAGAAACTCACTTCGTCCTCCGATCCTCCACTTATGATTCTTTGGCCTCGAAATATATTTCGAAAATTAACTTCTGACGTAAAGTAAATTTAGCTGTAATTTTCGCATTCTATACCCTAAGGCAAATTAACCATTACTTTAGTCATCCTTTATCGACTTCCATCGGAAGTTACTTGCAAATGAATGCCGATTTAGTTTACACTATCGTTCGAAATAGAGTGAATGCAGTTACTTCAACTGGTTAACTGTTTTAACCGGACAACTGATGACCGCGACAGCTTGCATGGCATGATTCGAACCATAGACCCCTATCTCGGAATTAAGTAACATTTCTTTTTTAAGGCTAAACTAGCATGTCCAGACATTTAAATTTCCCTATCGTAAAAGGATATAGTCGTGGAATGAGGAGGTTTTAATAGGTGCATGATGAATGTTTGAATCTAAGTCTGCATGCCGACTGTTTCACGGTAGTTATTTCGAGGATTTTGGTAACTCTGCCAAGAAAATTTCATCTGCGGGCTCTGGAAGCGCAATCACGAACTGGTGAATCAGCTATTCGTGTGTGATTTCGGAAAATTAATCATTTCCTTGCATTAACTTTTAATGCACATTAAGGTCAATTACCCCAATCAAATGGTTTTGCCCTCCTAGTCTGCATTTTTTCTTTGAATTCACATCCAGCTATTCTCTATCCTATTTCGAATATTGCCAAAGAAGTTCATTTCGGAAGGAAAAGAGATTATCCATTATTATTATTATATAAAAGAGACATTTAAGGAGAAGAAATATATCATAAAAATAAATTATATTTGATGATAAGCAGACTGATAAGTGACCCACCAAATAAATGGAGCAACGGTAGCGGATCTGCTTCGTTGTTTGAGATCTGGCGCACATAACGGGTCTCGGACATCTCGATAAAACATTGCTTCTTCGTAGTGTCTGGGAGAGGGTTTACACACCCACCAAGTTCACTTCTGTTGTACATAAGCTTGAGTGTTTGCCATTAATGTATCTCTGAACATGTTTTAGCTTCGGTGCTAAAAGGACTTTCTAACGTCGCTGGAAATCATCAAGGAAATACTAAACAGCGACAACTTCTGAACAGCAATATCTTTCGCCTTTGAAAATATAACAAATTCGACCATAAACACAAAATTTCTTTTCGTTCGAACGGAAACATTTAAGAAGAATGAACGGCAATTGTAATTCCTTTGATATTCTCAATCCTTTATTTAAGTTGTATTCGTAAAGTCGTAGTTTGGTTTAAATGTCTCTCTTATATTTTCACGTTACGGTCTCGCGTCGCCTTTATTGTATTTGCACAATTTCAGTAATTCATATGCAATAGGGAACGGATAATACAGCAATATTTTACGAATTTGACGAAAATTATTGTGGAATATTCTGGCTTTCTCGGCATGTTTGTGTGCATCTATTTGCATATGCTTACCCAAAGATACCAGTTCTTTGACTCACATCCAGAGGAAATTTCGAAAATCCAGGCTGCAGATATATTCCTACCTTTGCTTTGGTATTGTTTATATTTACCCAGAATTTTTTTTTTAACGACTTCGCTAGTGATAAAATTCAACTGCCCAATCCAACGGAAATTCGGTATTGGAAGCAAACGAATTACATGGCGAGAGCACAAATAGCTTGGCAAATAAACTCGCTCTGATAGAAATCGACTGAAAGAGATGTCCGGATACGAGACCTCGATGGTTATTCCTGCCATATTGCACTGAGGCAACTGTTTTTTCAGAACATCCGTCTCCTTCCGAGGAAAAGTCAATTTTTCACTGCGCATTTTCCATTTTCTCTCCTCTGGATTTCCCGGATTTTGAGCGATTTCGTCATTAGCAGATGTAGAGAGAAAATTTTAATGTGTTAGACTCTCGGTACGCATACTGGGGTTTCAGTAATTTCTCGGAAGTCAGGCTATGATTTTATGTATGAATGTACCTAAAAATACTCCTCAAATGAGAAGATATAGCTCAGCGAATCTCAATGGATCCAGTTTCATCCGTGTGAGCCTAAAAGTTTATCGTCCCAATAAATCTTTACAATCCTTTGTGTTTTGCCCAATCTCCGGCTAACGAATAAAATTAGGTGAATTTCGTATCCTGGTTATTTGTTCCATACTGTTTGCATTGGTTTTGTAATGCGTTTAATAGTTTACCTGACAAAATTAATGATGGAGAAACTTAAAATGTGCAGTAAAAATTTTACAATGAATTCCACGCCTTTTTTTTAACTTATCTGGCAGACAGGTACTGCAACTAAAATTTGAATGTTAAAAAAAATGTTTATGAATGTTAAAAAAAATTATGATATCTTAATTGCGATGTCTGTCTGAACGATGTATGACCGAGCATATGTTTATGTATATATGTTTCTAAGTGTGTTCTCACATTATAGCCATCACGCAGTAAGTTATAGTCAACGAAGCCGGTTATTTCTTAGATGTATATTGAGGTTATAAAAAATGTAGATTATGTAGAAGTTATACAAAGTTCCATGAAATGATAAATAAATTCTAGTGTTTCCCAACCAAAGTTATACGATCTAAATATTTCACAACTATTGTCTCGGTATACCTGGAAGGCAATTATTAATTTTTCAATAATTTATAAGCTTTGTTACTTTTTCACTAAGCAAGTGTGGAAAAACAAACCATTAACTTCTGAATCGCCATAAATATGGAAGCACCCTCTGATATTTTCGTCCCAAAGGATTCCTTTTTCTTTGGCTCTTTAAGAGAGAAGAGGTTTTGCTTTTCTATTTTAATGGATGTATTTTCCCGAGAATTGAACTTAGAAACTGAGAAAAAAGCATCTTGTGTTAGTAATGTTTTCGATATGTTTTGTTGGAATTAGTTCATATGAATATGAAGGAAAATCGGATGATGTCTTATCTGTAGGCGCTCTAAAGTCTACAAACAATGATAATGTTGTGTATGAAGGAAGATTTCACAAGTTTCACAAGAAACTGCCTCATTGAACCAGAAATATGTGTATTTATATGCATTGGCGTTCGAAGTAAGAAAAGCGAAACGGCAAGCGGTTAAATTCAGAGATAATTTGTTAAATACCTGACGTATATAAGGGATAATTAAGGTGGAAGAAAGATGGAGTTGAATGACAGGAAAGAAGACGAAAACGATTATGTGAAGAAGAGAGAGAGAGATTTAGTAGAAGGATTTTAAAATGAGAAAGAAAAACTGATCCTCTCCCACTCCCAGCGGTGAAAGAAAATTGCGCCCTTTCTAAAATAGAACTTGCGGAGGAGTAAACTGACGTAGGACGGAATTATCTGGTTCAGATTTTTCTCGTCAGAGGGCGCTCTTCTCAGTCTCCTTCGCTTATTTCGAGAAGGGCGCGGAGACTCCACTGGAAGCCGTAGCTGTAGGGGAGGAAATGCGTGGAAGAATGTGTTACATAAACAATTCTGTCCATGGAAGATGTTTAAATGGTTGCGGTGGCAGGTCATATGTGTGGTATTTGTTATTCTACTCTTTAAGAAAATGTTGCAAGCACAGAGTCTAGCTAGGCACTAGGCCTTTCACAGATTTTGTTCGTTATGTGTTACTTCCAGAGAAGGTTAATATCATACGGATTAAATTTTGATTAAGAATATATTTTCCTTATGCCTCGGAAGCCATGATTCATATCAAAATGTAAAATACCTGAGTATATAACGATACCTCATGATCGCATATGCAGTCATCGCAGACATATTTCGCAGCAATGTTTGCTTTTAATTACCTTACCCTGGCAAATCCTCAAAACTCGGTTATTTTTGAGGTATTTGCGTTTAATTTAATTTTCCGGAGGACTTCATGCAGATGAAAATATGTTTTCCCTGTCACAAGTGGTAGGGTGATTAAAAATTAATTCTTCCCTTACACTTGGGCGAGACTCCAGAATTTTGGTCCATGATTTTCATCGGATGACGACAGGGAAACATGGAAAATGGAGGTCTTTTAGTCTGGATGAAATTTATTGTTTTATCTACGCCTAAAAATAGACTAAAGACGAAAATTCTATTTTTAAGTGAAAATCATTTTTTGTCAAATGACTGCGTTTCCATCTCTGATGTTTGTACTCATATCGTTTATTTTCGTGCAGAAAATCTTAATTGGACCACTTAAGCGTCCACTTTGAAGACAAATGACATGAACATGTGCTTAATTAAGCGTTAAGGACAATTTCGTTGTTTTTTGTTAAGCTTGTGTGAGTGAGAGGGTTATTAGTACTCATATTAAGTAAACTAAGGTAGGATGGAATATTTCGCTCTCGGGAAACTCTTGTTTATTTTATGAAATCCAAAGTATAAGCTAAGCCATTTTCAAAAATGATTCTTAGAAAAAGATATAGCTTTTCATTGATATTTCTTTTTGTAAGAACTAACTGACCCTAAAGTTTCTCTGTAACGTAATATTCGTTTGTTTCAGCTTAATTTACTTTTTATGAAAAAACCTTATGCGTTTACCATAACCCAAACTCACTACGATATTCAAAGCATTGTAACTACAAATGATTGTTTATCGGCCATCTTCAAACGCTAATTAAGTCTCCCAAGAAACAGGATCGTAATTAGGAATAGTAAAACCCCTTTACTCTTGTTTAAATAAACTATTCGCTTATCAATACTTACAAATTATATCTTATACAAATTATATCTTCGTTATTCAATATTACCTTCATTGCAAGAATAAACTTAACGTACTAAAGAAGTCTTTCTAAGAAGTTCCCCATTGATATTACGAGAGTTTTTCTGCGTTCAAACTTTGGTGAAATATTTTTGGATTGATGATACATGGATTGCGCGTTGTATAAAGCCAGAGTTAAATCATGCGAAAAAAATATTCTAAGTATAAAATCTGGAGCGAATTTCAACTTTAAAAAGGGGCATGAATCTTCCGCTGCTATGACTCCTGTTATTGCGCAAACAAATTTAAATAAAGCGACGTTCAAAAAGACCCAAGGGAGTCCCGAGCGTTCTGGAAAACTTTCGAGGTGCAATTTTTTCAGATGTGGACTTGCGCCAAGAGACACTGCTGAATCACTATCGCTTATCCCGAGAACAGAATTACCTCAGGTGTCATCTTTGGCTTTCGCCTTGTTTACCTCATCCGTAGAATCTTCTTGTTACGCGCTGCATGCCTTTTCCACCAATCCTTGATGCGACGAGTCAGTTTTGCCGAAATTGTTGCTAGTCAATCTTCTCGGAATCTCGTGGTGGAATTCGTAATTGAAAGACGCTATTTCTGTAACGCTTTAGTCTAGCCCCTGATGTTTTTGGAACTATCCATTGCAGAAACAACCACTGTGTCATCCTTTACGCATCATGTATTGTCAGTTCCCTTTTTTTGGACCGCTTACTAAAAGTAGCCCCGTGCCGAGACTTAACGTTTTCTCAAGGAGCCCAAGATTTCTGCGGGCGCTGCCATTTTAATTCCACCCACGCATATTCAGACTAATCTCGCAGGAGCTAAAATTAGAATTTCTTCTTCCCGATAGATGGAACTGCTTTCGAAATTATGCTCGGGCTCGCAGATCCACCTCCGATGCTTCTTTCAAGCGCTTGAATCAACCTTTAGCGAAATTGAGGGAAGTTAGACGTCTTTACTAGGCATGTTTAATTTACAAGAATTAGAATAAAGGATAGAATAAATTCATATTTGTTCATAGTTATAAACGATGATTCTTTAAGAGCCCTTAGATTAAGCGTTGCCCCTAGCAGCATGGACCACACACACAATTCTTACGCGTCGTGTGTTGCATAGGCTTAAAGGAGCGTATGAAACTTCATTTATTTTTAACTTAAATATCACGAGCGCCATTTGCAAGATGTATAATATTTCAAAGAATTTGTTCACTATGTTCTTGTATAAAAGTGCCCCTAATTATTTATTTCGTACTTAATACTTAAGAGAGTAGTTATATTGAACTACTTACAATCAGTATTTACACGATCATGAAGTTTTCTCGCCTATAAACGATGAACTTAATTTTGGAATGGATAAATAACTTGCTTTCAAATTCAAGATTTATTTCCAATCTATGATACTTACACTTTAGCTTGCGAATTAAGTTTCTGTGACTACTGTCTTTCATTCATTTGAACACTTCCCATTCATTTGCGACATGTTTCTAATTCTTTTAGTTGAACAAAAATAAATTGAGCTCATAGCTCTTCAATTTTCAAGCAGCATTTCTTTTTCGAGACAAACGAATTGAATAACACTGTCGTGGCAGGTACGAGCAAATTAGTGTTTCAGGGATTAGGGAAGAATACAATACTTACTTCATCCTGAAGTCGAAGTATTTTTGCTGATATTCGAAGGGAAGAGGAGAGAAAACGGTCTTAGTTTAAATATATTAAGCCAAAACGTAGTAAAGCTCGTATATGTAAAATATTTTGGACTCTCGCTAACCTGTTGTATTGTGGGCTATCGGAAGTCCGAATTGTGGGACTATTCGAAAACATGTCCAAATATTTATCGTTTGTATACTTTGGCAAATAATCTCGAAGTCCCCCTAAGAGCTTCGGAATTTTCTAAAAGAGTGCGAGAAGTGGAAAGGAGGGAGAGGAACAGAAATAAATAGTGTTGGAATGGGGTTAAGGTGATAACTTTGTCACCAAATTCTCGAACATAAATGTTTTCCCTCTTTGACCGCAAAGAATGGCCCTGCTCGACATATTTAGCCAGTGACCACTGTTTTTTGGTAGGGTAAACAATCAGCCGAAATCTATACTGAATGTTCTTGTTCTTGATTTATGTTAGGATTTTTGATTTTGTTTAACTATCGCGTTATAAATTACATACTTTTATGAGGAGTAAATACTGTTTAAAGTAATTTGAGGGTTGAAAACATTTGAAAATGAGTAATTTGAGAGTTGATAACAATTGTTGAATAAAATATGACAAAATATATTTCTGGAAGTCAGCACGTTTTTTAAAGTGAGTCTTTTTCCTGATCAATGAAAAATTTGCTTTGACATCAATTTTAATCACTCATGTATTGACACAGGAAAATTATTTTATTTTGACTTACTTTCAATGGTAACATAATTTCTTAACATTACATCAAATAACAGCCCAGCAATAACGTTATTAGAAAACATTTCTCGTCATAAACTCTAAAATGAAAATTATTGGTCACAGTTGTTTATTCCCTTGCAGAATCATCAAATACCAAGGCCTCCTTTTCCAGCTTTTCTTCTATTCTTTTCCCGATGAAAACTCCTATAGACATTTTAGGTTACGTAATAATGATTACGTAATAGTTTGGTGTCTTCGTTACTAAAAGGAGCTGAAGAAAGTCATTCGAGGATGATTAACTTTCCAATGACGAAAATATACTAGAGGTATAATTTGGAAAGTTCTTGTATGCTAGGCTACACAGGGTGACTCACTCCTAAGACCGTGAATCTAGAATTATTTTCGTTAAGTACGCTCCTCTTTGAAGGCTTACTCATTACTCAGTCTGCATCGCGTTTGTCACCCTCTTTCTCCGTTTGAATATCAGTCTCATGGAAATGAATGGCATTCTGGAACTGGGTTGCACGTGGCATTCATCGAAAAGCAGAATCCTCTTAGTTCCTCCTCCGATTCCGTTCGGCCGTTTACCCCGAAAATTATATTTTTGCCTCTCGACCTCGTTTTTCCATCCCGAAAATCAACGTGGGCAGCACAAGACACCTCGGATCGTAAATTTTCTAGGGATGAAAGTTCTTGGGAATCCATGGGAAGACCGTAATCCTGTTGTTTCATACGGAATATAATTTATAACGCCCAGTTTTACATTCTATAATGCGAAATCAGCACGGAATCCGTGCAGTTTGCTAAGGGGAACGCTCTATGCCGCAACTATGGTGACGATACATAATGTCCTGAGTTGGCTGTGTACAGTAGTAAATTATGAAATTTCAGCTACTATTAAGATAAAAAAGGACTCAAATCTTCAATTAATTATCAAGAACAAAGCTTACGAGGCTTGCTTGTATATAACTGTTTGCTTGACAAAAGAAGCTTTTTATAGATGTGAGGAGTTATGGACTTTCCTTACCCATATCAATATATTGATCATTTATACATCACATATGATTTAATTAAAATATTTAAAAAGTTTATTCAGTCGGGATTTCTCCAACGTTTGAAGAAAAATTAATTGAATGTTAAGTTAAATTTTTGTCGTCCAATTTCAACTTTTTCTAGATTAGGCAAACTAACACCCAAAGTAAATCACGAGTACTTAGTTTCTATGCTTCTTATTACTTCTAAACATGCTCATTCTCAACTTTTTCGTTCTTTTTGTCTTAAACTGAAGTAATTTTGCAGAGCTTATGGCTAAAATACTTACTTTTTCTAATTTTATCAATCGAGTAGTTTTTAGTCTTTTACACATACACTACCTTAACCTTACCACACCTAAACTTCCATCTATTTACTACTTTAGGAAATCAGTCAACCTTTTTCTTCCCTGATATTTTTCATACACTTATGGATTGTGATTTATGGCATCTTTTAGGTAAAGCATGAAACTCTCGGAATAGATCTTACGTAGATTTTACCAACTCGTATTAAATGCACTGGCTTATGTTGGTCTACTTCGTTGATGCGCAGCTGTTGATTAACTTTTAATGCCTAGAATGAAATAATCCTCATTCACCGTCTTCGCTAATTTTCCTCCTCAGCTCTTCAGTATTTGGGCGGAAATGCATGCTTTTATTTTTCAACAAGTTCCCTTCCCCTGCTCTAACGGAAGGGCGTGGACTGAGGAATTTTCTCCATCTTCTATATCAGGTACGGTAAGAGCGCATGCGCGAAGCAAAACATCATTTACCCCCTCTTTTCTTGATACCAGTCGCGCAAGCTCCCTTTTTTTCGTCCCTCTGCCCCCGCCCACCCCCTCACGCCCTCGGAAGAAATGTGTTGTTCGGACGTCTCATCGCGTAACTGGAGAAGTTGCAGGTCAGGATTTACGAAGAGGGGAAACAAGATCCGGATGGAATTGAGTCTGCGCAGGCGCAGAATTACTGTTTCTACAGCGAGGAACATGTAGCGTAACGGAGAGCGTTTCTGCTCTCTTTTGGCGAACTTTCGAAAAATTAAGGTTGCTCGTGCTTGCAATACGAATCTGAATGTTACGTTTAGTTAATCCATCATTCGAAAGTAATTATTTTCACGATATTCTCTTCATAGGATCAGTTTTTATGCAAGTAAAGGCTTAATTATAAATTTTATTAACCGTAATATAAATTATATCTGTTCAAATTTTGCTGTACGGTCATTCCATGTCAAGTGGTCCAATTTTAGAGAAGTGCCCCGCTCGACCATCACAGATTTCGATGAAATTTTGAGTGAACATTTACTCATATTTTCAATGAATATTGGCCAAGTTTTTTATCCATCGGTGCAATACTTGCTGAGTTACAATCTTTTGTTTGACCCCATTACCACAGCCTTCTACAGTACGACATTGGGTTTTTATCAATTTTGAGACACGTTATCTCAGGCAGTATTCTGTTGAGGGAAACAAAACTTCGTATTCTTACTCAAATTTTGTTGCTCTATTACAGAAAAATGAAGCAAACTTTCATGAGCGAACTCCATGCAGAAAATTTGAAGCAAATCCGGCCAAAAAAATTATGGCGCGAAAAAAGATCAAGTTTGCCACCTTATACGTAATAGTAGAGGAGATTCAATTCTTTCGATTACAGCAAGTTGTTCCGTTGGTTTTTCCGTTTGGTTGTTTTGTTTGAAAAATGTGAAAAAACCAAACGTTTGTTCCGTTTGGTTTTTTTCACATTGTAGTTTCCCTGGCAGTGAAAATTTTAAATTGTTTCCTAAACACTCGATAGCTTTCGGAAAAATCCTATAAATTAAAGGACAGCTGCTTGATAAAGTTTTGAGCTGCTTTATTCACCAGTTAATGAAGATTTTACCCGGTAACAAGAAGTTTTGTTTATCAGGTAAACAAAAATTCTTGTTACCATCCTCTTGTTGCGGCATCTTATCGCCAAACCTGATTAGTTAACAAATCAGCAATAACTTTTTAGTAGTATGTATAACAAAGTTCTAGTTATACAGTTTAAATCCATAGTCAATGACCAAGCAAAATGGATCCATAATATTTCCAATACACTCTTATAACTGAGCGAACGCGTGGCCATCTTAACGAATTTATGTCAAATGAAGTTATTTTCTTTGTTTTTTGGACAATGCTAACCAAAAAATATTTTGCAAAACAAATGAATACGTCAGTACGTATAAGTATGCTTCCACCAAAAACTCCAACGTGACCGGAAGCTTAAATACTTCCAATAATCATGTCATCTGTGGACGCGATCAAATTTAGCAGGGCATCATTACGTGAGTTTCTTTGTCGACCAAAAGTTTGGCAGCTGGGAAAAGGAACAAGTCAAGTCGATGTTCGTTATAAGCGGCGAGATGAATGCGAAAATCTCGAAACGTAGCGCTAAGAGTGCTAAATTGGCAACGCTTAACGGACGCTCTTCCTTCGAACGAGAGATCGTTTAATGAGAACGACTTCCGAAGAGCGATCGGTGGCATCAAACCATCTCAATCAAGTCGGACCAAGGAGGTGCAGAATAGGGGCCCGAAATAGGCGAAGGCTATCGCTCTGTCTCCTTCGAAATCCCCTCCGATGAGTTCTTTGACTTTCGTCCGGGTCATTTATTTACGTCTGCTCAAGCTCTCGATCAATATCATCCGAAGAACACTTTCGGTATTGGAAGAATGGCAAAGTGTTTTTTCTGGCTTAATTTTGTGGCGTCTCGGGTGCGTAAGGCATTACCCGTTTGGGACCGCTTCCAGGGGAGATTTTGTGTCGTAATCCGCTCGCTGCGAGCGCACATAAGTATTTCCAGCGGCTGTTAAAGCGAGAGTATTTCAACAGTCGAGGGAAACATTTAACGAAATACGCGTTTTTCGTGATTTATTTCCCTTGCGTTGACGTGCTTATTGGCGTGGGGTTAAATTTTTACCCTCGTCATTTTTAGACCAGGGCCCCCATGTTTGTATCAATATTTATTAGGTGGCGATTTTGTTTTTCCATAACATGGTACTGAAAACATTTCGAAGAATACGGCTGCGTTAACATATTCTAATCGATCCCGTATAATTTATGTGGAGTTCATGCGAGCTCCGATCGTTCACCTAAACAGAGTCTATAAAGGTATAGACGTTGTCAACCGATTCAACTGGTACTATATAGTTTTTAATTCACTTCGGTTTTATCCCGTCTGACCAAAAACATTAAGGAAAAAGTCATTATTAATATTTCAAAGGGAAATGTGCCGTAGACACCGAACAATCCATGAATATTGAATGTTCGCATGCAAATGTGAATATCGATTACTCGGTTGGAATAGTGTGAGCGAGTATCAGGCAGTTTCGATGAGCTGATTTTAGACCATCAAATGTAATACACCGCGATAAAGAATAATTAAAGAACATCATTATGTTGGTAATGATGGAGTACATATGGAAATGATGATATTAAACTCGATACCTCCAATCAGTTTACTTGCCTAATACATGCGTAAGCATTCGGTGTGCTTCCATGCACTTATGTGGTTCTTATAATAGTATTAATTCCAAAGAAAAGAATATCAATAAGAAAAGACGTTATTGATAAATTTAGTTTTAGAGAGCTGTAAGTTCAGTTCAGTTTTAGAAGGCTGGAACATCAACCCAAAAAATATTTTTCAAAGATTGATTTTTCGTTTTCTCGAAAAGTTATATTATAACCCGATCTGTTACAGGCGGAAATATCTTCTTTGGCGAGGGAGTAGAAGAAATGGAAATGTCTCGTTTTTTAACTCCTTCACCCGATAACTGTTCACTGATAACCACTCGAATAGTATTTTTGCGGAACACCTTTAAAGTCAAATTTGGCTATTAAATTTCAGTACGTTATGGTAGACTCAAGCTATCTTACTACTCCCCTCAATTTAGTTTTACGACGATATTTGCAACGTTTCATTTCTCCTTGAACTAAGTGGATCACGCGAGTGGAAATCTTTAGCCTTAGCATCTCTTAAATACATCGTATGTATAATAGGAGATAAATTGGCTTAATTGCTCAGATAACTCACTTTGCACATCATTATTCAAGATCGCTCATATTTTGTCATTGAAAATAGTCCGCAGCTTAATGTGGGTCAGTCCCGGATACTCGTGATTAACCCGTCAGCAATCTCACGCCTGGTAATCGCACTGGAAGAGAGCCGCCGACAGAACAGAATTGGAAGTGACCGATCTCTTCGATTGAATGGTAGTCACTTTCGATTTCATTCTCTCACCCTGTGCGCGGCCTATTTTAAATTGCGGTTCGGAATTTTTCCGCGATCCCCTCGCATTCAAGGACTGCATTATCTCAGCCTTTGAAAATTGGTTGGCAAACTGGGTCATTCAAGTCTCCTGCTAGTTGCTTGAAATGCGATTATTTTCAAGCGTTACGCATAGTCATGTAACTTCCAATTAAGTACAAACCGGAGTCTGGAAACGTTTTCTTCTGATCATAGAACTCTATTTATCTCAGTCAAGAGAAGCTAACTCACGACTCACTCTTTGAGATGTTCTGAAAGTTTTTATCTTTAAGTAAGCTCACCATACGTTACCGTTTTGATCGGGACTTTTCTGGTTTTAAGGTATGATCCCGGTCACGGTTCGAAGGGAAAACTTCAAGAAAGAATAGAATAGAACTTGCTAAGATTTCCAAAAGAAAAATCTCTCAAAAGCAAACTTGCATAAATTTTTGACGCTGCACACATAGGCCCGGTATTATAATGTATTCTTAAAATGGACATTAACTAATATTCACTTTAGGGCCTGGCATTACACCTGCCCTAAAATGAACATTAGTTAAAGTTAATTTTATGTATACCTTATAATATCAGGCCATATTGTTTTAAAAGCGTGGAATATAAACGTAGACTAAGTTTTAAGGCAGCTTCCCGGTTACGTCCCATTTTTGTCAGCTTCAAAATTTAACATGTTCTGGTTTCTTGCTGTAATAATATGGTAATCATACCGTAAACTATCTTGCCTTCTATTTTATGGCTTCGTTTGGTCTCGGTTACTTAGTTACGGTGTACCAGATGATGCAGTTAAGGAACGGTAACAAATGCCCCAATGTTTAGGTTGTTCAATCAGAGGAAACCACTTTATCCTTTTTGATGCTCAAACTATTTAAAGCCAAAAGAAGCCACTGATGATTGGAAATCTATCAAAAAAATGTAAAAGAAAAAATATTTACAACGCAAAGGCGTAGGGGACTCCCACGCAGTTTCTACTATGCTGGAGGATAGGTAAAGCAATTTTTCATTGGTATGTAACAAAAATGTCTCAGGAGTCGTTAATGTTTTGTTACGACATGGAGTAATACATGAAGTAACCCTGCTGAATGCTTGAATCATCATTATTTTTAATTAAGCAGACGATCTTCTAGTACTAGGTAAATAGAAATTCTTTTTATATTGACACTAAATCCTTCTATTCTGTTTATTGAATTAAAATATAGGCAGACATAATTAATGATTATAATCTAATAATCTCTTAAGTAAATGAATTTTGTTCTTTCATCAAATCCTAACTGATAGGGATAGGTTACAGCAAAGCTAAATAGATTTTTTTATACTTTTACATTTAAGAGTTTCATGAGATCGACGTTGGAATTTTTATTTATTAAAAAGATTAATTTTTATTTTCTGAACTCCTTGAACGAGGTCTATGGTTATTTTGAAAGGGTTATTACAATTTTTATCTTTGAAAATATAATATAAGGTTTTGTTATTATAAATACAGTGTCTAAGTTCGTGTTCGGGTAGAGTAAGATATGTTGTTTCTTACGAAAACCTGTTGATGCTCTTCGTGCTTCTATAATCATAACATTATGAGCGTTTCGTTCTTTTAAAAATTTCCAATAATTTTCAGCTTAAGTATTTCATAAAACGTCATTACAGCTTAACAATTCGTTATAACGGATTCCGTTTCATCTTAATCCAAATTTCTCGATTACGTGCAAGTTTCATAGCTTTATTTACATTTTACACATAGTTCTCTATTTTTGTTATTTCTTAGTTAAATCCAATAGAAAACTTTCAGAATTCAAAGCATACGGGAAGTAAACTGTACCTTTTCACTTTGGTGGGTGGAGTTTTCATTCGTGGAAATGCGGGGGTGTGTGATACTCGGATGCAACCCTGCGTACCAGTTTAAAATTGGCGAGGGAGATCACCCACCAGATTCTTGACCGGGCCCGTTGTGCGTTGTGCACTGATTGGTTGTACTACGAGAGCTATCAAGTCGGCTATTTCTGACCTCCATTCTCTCGGGGTTTCCCCAGCAATTCATTTTACGTAAAATTGAACTTGCAATAACACTACCGCCGAAAAAATAAGCGCATTCCGATCCCTTCATAGGAACAGATCTTCCTCGCTATTAATGGCACCTTTTAAATCGCCTATAGAAATTCCTTCCTTTGAGTTCCATGAATTCCTTCAAAGTCGAATGAGATCAAACGCTTGAAATTGCCTTTTGCGATATAAAATCATTCATCAATGTTCCAACAAATTATACATTATAATGTTATATTTCTTTTATCTTCGATCGCAGCTTTTAAATTTTAATCTCGTAATATCACTTATTTATACATTGACTCTTGTATTTAATATCATGTCTTGTATTATATGTCATATCTGGCTGCATCTTTTAAAAACGTATGTTGAAATGTGGATGTGGAAAATGAGCCCAAAACAAAAGAGTACGAATTCGTATTTATTCTAAAATTTTAAGAGTTTTGTAATAAAAAATTAAGTTTTGGTGGGAATGAATGTATGAAAGGAAAGAGTTTTTGTGATAAACGTAAAATCACAATTTTTAGGTACTCCCTTTTGAGAAAAAGTAATATTTGTATTTGTACTAATATCTAAGTGATTAAATTTATCCTAGATTAATGTAATTCTTTCCACAAAATGCTTACCTTTATAATGTTTACAGTTTCTTTATATTTACAATTGAGGCGATTACATTTTCAATCACAAAGGAATTTCATTTTCCGCGAACGCGTTTAAAAGACATTTCAACGTATGATACCCTGAAAATAGAACATTCGCCATTTTCATTAATCATTTTATAATTTATATTACTTCTTTAGTGTGGTCACTTCTAATAGATGGGTCTTGGTTGAGAATATCTTAAGGATAGAAAAATCGGGTGTAGGCACAAGCTACTTGAGGAATTTGTAAATAGTGATTTACTCGATGAAATAAGCGATATCATGATTCCCTTACTCAGTGAATGCGATTTTCTAAGTCACACGTCAAATATATGACGGTACATTATAGCGAGACTAGATGACTATTGTTATCATCTTTTCCATGTTAGTATACGGTATACTAATCAGATATTTAACGGGAGAGTTCGGTGTTTCCACACCCCCTGCCAAAAACAGCATGCTGGCTCGGGTGGTACATACAAACGTGAAAGTAAATATAACTGTAGATTGAGGGATACACAATTTTCATATCTTTAAGAAATATTGCATTGCTTTCAATGGTTTCAGCATTACTTTGATAGTAAAATCGTAGGTCAACAAGTACGAAGGAAACGCCAGCTTTCGAAATATTTCTAAACGAAGCGGCATTAGTGTAATAATGTTGGTATATTATAAAACTGATACATTTCCTGTTATTTTTAACTGTTAATAACGTTATTCGATATCTCTGTGACATGCATCTGTTTATTTCTACCTGTTGTCGATGCCCTAGCGTGCACAACGAAACACAAATGAAATAATCTCTCCGCCAGTTGCTTTTCATTAGTCTAAGATGGGTCATGCATCTACTCTTTCCTCTGTCTCAATCGAAGCGGAAGTTAATTGATTTTTTCCCTTACGTTTCACTTTCTCTCGTCTAGATTACACCAACAGCATTCGTTCGGCTCTTTGATATACTCCTTAGTTTACTCTCGCGGTCGAAGAGATCAAAAAGAAAATAAATATATCCATTTCTAGGAGTTATGCTTGATAATTTTTTGCTGCTGTTGCATAGCGTATCTCGTGGTTAATGTTACGAAGGCTTTATACACTGAGTTCGCAATGCGCATGGCAACACCTTCCGACTTTGAGTTGAGGTTGCCCAGTCGCTACTTCTCCGATGATCACAGAAACCGTTCACGATCACGCATATCCTTTACTATTTCTGAAGTTATGGAAGTGTTACTGTAGAAAATGCATGATTATCACGTTTGCTTAATTATTTTATCATGAAATCAGTTTCGTAGAAAATTCGTAGATATCCAAGATAGAGTCTGAAAAATTTTCTGGTGCTTATAATTAATAATGACTCACGAGAGTCGAAAGCGGTCGAAAGTAAAATTCTTATGGAAACTACAAAGTATTTCTCTATAGCATTCCACCAAGTTAAGTTAGAATACATCGATTACATTCGTAAATCTCCCCTTACTGGATTTTTTTTATATATGAGAACGATGTGAATCTTTCTTTGATTACTGTAAATTCACGGAGAAATGCTCGTTTTTGAAAAGAATTTCATTTGAAAAGAACGATATGAAAAGGAATTCTATCAGTCGTCAGCGTTAGATTAGGAATTAATCACGATGGATTAGTTGCAACGTTTCTCCGTAACTTATGTTTAATTTCGAAACCTCAGCAAATGTCGCCTTCTATTACCGTACATTACGTTTTCATGAATCTTAGAATAATTATTCTGACTTTTAAAAGAGTATTTTTATTAAAAAATATTTAACGAAACGTTAAAGTTGTTATGGAATTACAGTAAAGTTTCTTTTAGTGATGCAGAAAAATGTAGGGTTAATGTTGGTCAACGGGAATTTTCTTTTCAACTAATTGTATTCTTGGTTTTCAGTAACGTAAATTAACCTTTGCTACATTGGACTACATCTTGAGGAGAAACTGTTTACTTCCGTAAGTTAAAAACCATGCTCTATTCAAAGCGTAATCATATTTGTCCACTTCAATTTCCCCTCATTTTTATAACTGAAATATGTTGACTTCATTATTGGTCAAATTTTTAGTTTTGCTCGTATCAGTTAAGAATACAATTCGAAGGGCAAAGGGAAAATTTAAATCGATCCATATCATTATATTCATTAATTATAATACTGTTAGTTTGATGTGAAATGTACCATCATTGTTGAGAGTTTCTCTGCAAGAGAATTTAGAGAATATCGAGATGAATATCAATGCTCAGTGTGATAACGAGAAAATTTCCTTCTATAAAAATACTTGGTCATCAATTACATAAATTGTAAATAGCGGAGGAATTGTTCATACGAATCAGATATGTGTCATTGCTGCTTATACCTCACGAGAATTACTCAGCCTTATTTTAGGCGCCTGCATTTTCGCATGTGCTACGTTATCTCTACCGAGCAATACCGAAGGTGTTTACATCCAGCAATGATTCACGCAAGAAAATCATCGGCGCCCACGCTGGCGTAGGATGCCTTTAACGATCTCTATCACTCGCTCTTTTAGGGCCCATTATCAATGCTCTCCCGTTTTCCACCGAAGCGAGACGGAAAGTGCATTGCAGAGAACGCGATATTGATAGACAGTAAAAATAGAGCATTGCTCATGAAAAAGGAGGCAGCGCCAACTTTCGCCAGCCCTGTCATCCACGGCGGTCTTAACGATAAGAGAAACCATATGACTGAGAGAGAAGGGGGGCGTGCCCCGGAATACGCTATCACCCAGAGGAGTGATCCGCAGAGGAGAGCGGAGGAGCCGCGACCAGAAAGGGGGAGGGTCATTGGCGATGCTTTAGACAACGAAAGAAAAGGAGGAGGCCGCTAGATACACCCTGGGCCTAACCGAACGAATATATGCAGACTATGGGTGAGGCCAGGGGGAGAAGTTCTGAGATTCCGATGAGGAGACTGCGAGAGAGATGAGAACAGTTTGGGGGCAGCGAAAGAGATGCGTTGTTGCCAAACTTATACGCTTTTCCACACCTCTCCCCTCCCCACCATTTGGCTCCCTTCGACCGATCGACCTCTCCTCTCGTCATTTCCTACGTTCTTTTCTTCTACTTACGTTCGGGGCATCCGTTGAGTGTTACCCCCTTTTTCTCTCCCGGTTTTGATTGGTCCTCATCGCCCTACTCCGATACTATTCCTAAGGATGAATGCTTGAAATGCCTTCGCTGTGCTTTAATCCAAGGCTGCCTCTAAGCTTCCAGTTCTCCGTAGTATTTTATCTTCTCTCGACCCAGCCGGATTCCGATTCATCCGTTCTAATAAAACCAGCCTTTCCCAAGCTGTATGATGACGATTCATATATAGCTACAATAACGCCGTGAATTTCACTAATTGGGGTGTAGGTGCGGGTATGACCATCGAGCGGTTGAAATATTTATTCTATGTATTTCTTAAGTGTGTAGCTCGCAGGTTTTCGTTTACGTCCTTTGATGCAGAATCAATTTGACGGATTTTCGAATTTAACGTTAAATTCCGGGAACGTAAAGAAATAGATTTATTCATTCAAATGTGTGCATTGCGTCTTAAGGTTGGCTTAAAATTCAATGCAATAGAATAAAATTTTAAAATGTATGTAATGGAATAAAATAGAATAAAATGTAATTTAATTTCTCATGTGTAAAATTGTATTAAGTGTAAAAATTGCTGTAATTTAGCGTTGAGATTTTCAACGTCTCAAGGCACAGCGTAAAAACTTTTCTATTCTTTCATCAAATACGAAGTGGACATCGAGAGCTCAGTCTCTCTCTCTCTCTCTTGTATACGAACTACAGATACCCAGAGGAATATGATGGACCAGTCGATTCAGAAATTCATTTTTACCGCAATGCACGGCAGTTTCAGACAGGGAAAATACGCTTAGTTATGTCTTGAGAATCGCCGAAAGACTTCTGTCATAAATACATACGTAGTAGGTACATATAAATGTAGACCATCAGCAGATGTAAAAACCGTTAGTCGAGTAAAAAACTCTGCAGAGGGGTTGATCATCAATAGAACTGCACTTTTTTCTAGATATCTATTTATAAAATGCTTAATATTCTTAAATACAGTAATATTCGATACGAATGATTAATCCCCTTAGACAAATCTAGATCGTCTATCGAATCGAATCAAAGTTAATAATCCGCAGGCCACTATTGCGAATTAAAATTTCCCAGTTACCCAATATTCCTTTCGATAGTTGCCTCATGTGATTTTAGATCATTGTAGGGAAAAGTTTAAGCATCATACCGCAATCTTTCTTTTCGTCCCCTAGTTCTTTTGTCGTTGTGAGGTTAATTCTCGGCCATCGTAAATATTTCCGATGGTTGAACGCGTGGATTTGCTTACGGTGCGTTGAGAAGTAAGAGCTTCTGGTTCATTTCCTCAAAGTGGAGATGAAAGAGGCGTTTAATGCCCGACTCTAATAGGCACATTTTATAGTGAGTGTTTACCTCGGGTATTATTTTTATCATTCAGCAATTTCTTTTTTATCGCATGGTTGTTAGAAGGTCGTTCTGCGATTAACCATGCATCTGGGTGAAGATACAAGGAAAGCAAATCATGTGGTTGCCAAAGTTTACAGAACGAAGGCCAATTTCAATAAAATTCATTTGAGGATGTAATATGAACTAAACTGAGATATACTGAGTTACGTCACCAGGGTTTTTCAAATACAACTGCGATCGAAGTTGTAATTAGGTCAGTCAGAATACCGGGCCTATTGTGATAAAATTGCTACAGTTGGCTATAATTGAAATCTAATCGGAAAGAGTAATTTAATTTGGTTGTTTTTAAAGCTTTCTCTCATTTATGCCCTTCGGATCCATTTAACAGAGATTTAATGCCCAAATATTACCTTTCTGTTTTAAGTAGATGTATTTATTGCTATATCTTCTGCATGTACCTAAATAAATCATTAAATTTATCATCGTGCAAAGCTGTCCTAATAAAACAGAAGTGATTCCGATATCGAGAGTAAAAATCTTTTCGGACATAATTATTATTAAACAGTGGACTAGCTGCTGTTATGGAGTCTCTCGTATGTTTGGGACCTACATAAATAGAGCGTCGTAAATAGATGCAGTTTGGAATAAGGCGTGGGTATCAAAATAGACCCTTATGCATATTATATTCGTTAAGGTGTTTAAATAATAGCTACATATTTTCGTTAATTTAGTTTAACCAAGAATATACTTTAATTAGCATCTATGTAATATGATAGATAGATAATTATATAAATAAATCATATAACAATCAGTGTATTGACTTTTCAAAATAATTAAATACGCCCGCTGACCATAAAGCTCAACTTTTCCGTGAATATTTCATCTGTTATTGATATGGAAGTTATATAGATTTATTGTTATCATACATATTTAAGCAAAGGTATTCATATCACATATTCAAGTGTGAAGATAACGTTCATAATGTAAGAAAAATATGCGTGAATGTTGGTATTATAAGTCTCCTGGCATTAGGCTCTGCTGGAGATATTTTTAGATTCGCCAACTTATTTAAATTGTTTCTTTTGTAGTTCTCGGAAAAGTTTAAATATTTTTACTCGTATTGATTTCGTTAGTCGAATTAGACGATCTCTTTCATTCATGTATGCAGTACGATGAGAGAAGACATATGCAACCATTCGGATGTTTAACACTTCCTATCTTTGTGAAATTCGTGTTTCTGGGGAGAAGTTTGCATCCTTCGGGGGAATATATGGGTGCCCCAAATAACGCACGTAGGCGTAGAAGCTTTCGAAACGCGGAAATGGAATCACGCGGCTCAAATGATTTTCCGAGTGGAAATCATCGAAAGAGTGTTTCCCTTGCTGATAAATCGCGCCCGTCTCGCCCATCCCTTCCGAATTATCAGCGCCACCTAACCGAGTTACGCGTGTTTAAAAAACAATCCCAGATCTCGCCGAGAAAGAATCCGAGTGCCCCTCCACTTAGTTATCCCAGCTGTACCCTTTCCCTCTCCCCCCTTCTCCCCCTTCTAACGTCCCTTTAAACCTCCCTTGGACATCTCATCCTACGTCTTCCGCCCATCTCCGACATCTCTTCCCCTCCCACGGCTCCTTGCGGGTGGGGATGTCTTAGCATGGGGGAGAGCGCCATCAGCTCGTTGCTAAAACTGGCTCGCGAGTATTTCGGTCTCTCTTCTCATCCCGACCGATGCTTTGCCCCACTCCTTCCGTCTCCTTCCTCCTCTTCCCACCTCACTGGGACACCGATTCCTCCTCTACCAGGGGGCCTCCCACAGGGGAGCATTCTTCACTCGTACATTGTACTGTTGACGGAATGTCAGGTGTCTTCGAATTGTGGCTCGTTTATTGCTTTCCCCGCTTATCCCGTACGGACGATTTCCTTCGATTTTTTTGGACAGCTTCGATGTTTTCGAGGAGGGAGGGGCGCTCGTTTTACTCTTCCGTTACTTGGACGAGATTCGAACCTGCGTTCCCGTTCGTTCGAGGAGGAATCGTTGCATAACTCTGTTCTGCTGATGCTCTCGTTCTTAAGAGTAGGATAGATGCTTGTACATCCGGGAAGAAATGTTGCAATTACTGTAGTATGTAGCAATAGGTGCCATATGCATTATGCATCTCACGTTCTAAAATGTAATTCCTCTTGACTATTAGTGAATAACTAATATAAGTCCTCTCTGAATTCTGTTTTACAACCTCAAAAATACCCAGATTAACCTCTTTTAGTGTAAAGGTGGCATCTGCAGCGAAGAAGATGTTTATCATCGGGATAATTATAGTAATGAGATTTTCAACCTTCTTTCGTAATTATCTTTGGGAACTTCCATTGTGAAACGGAAGAATAGTCGAGAGAGGCGTTCTATTGACCTTAGTCGGTTCTGATAAATTATAATACAATAAGCTCATTAGTTTGTTTAATCGTGATCATTACACTTATTCCGAAGTAGAGATGACTTGTGCGATCAACTTTTCACTCAATATCTCAAGAGATAATGACATATGTGGTTGATTCTTAGGTCCAATAAGAACTGAGGGAAACCCCACGGATCTGACATCGCTATAATTTCGTTAAAAATAGAATTTTAGGAAGTTGTCTACCGCACGGCGTCTCTCTCCGGAGAAAATAATGTGATTTCAGACCAGCGGAGGACACCAGAAAATAGTGTGATGCGCTATTATTAAAGAGGATAGCATGATAAGCTGAAGACAATCTCTGTCAAAAATATGATATTGCATTCTTATCGTTCATTTCGGTCTGTCATTCGCTGGCCATAGTATTAATTGGTAATTTACCATCTTCATTAATATAAAATATATTTTCAGTTAGTCTGTATTTAAGCCTTCGCAATCTTTCATGTACTCTAATTTTCTTGAAAACCTAATCAAGTGGAATTTTTCATTGAAATGAACGGTAATTACGAGAATTTTCGCGTAAAGCTGTTACATAACCCCTTGAAAGAGTCATCCGTATCCTCTAGCGTTTGGGCCGCCTTGACGATGTTCCTTCTCGTGCTAAACTCGGGAGGTGAATCAATTCACCTTGAGCGATGCTATTCGAATCCGAAAACTAAATCGCCCCCGCGCGCTCTGATGCATCCACGCCGTTGACATAAAAATTATTAATATCAGCCGCCTCACTCGCTTTGCTCGGGCGGCTCAATCGACTCCCGCCCATATCCTAAGCCTCTCTAACGGGAGCGGAGTCATTCTTCGCCCTCTCGTTGCCTCGCCCCCTCTTTCCATATACGCGCACCGAGGAAACAAGAAGTCATCCTATCTCTCCTAATTGACGTCCCGCTCCATTGTATGGAAAGAGACGGTAGCGGGTGAAAAATAATCTGATTTTTCTCCCTTAACTTTTTTCTACTCCACCCATTTCCTTAGCCACTTTCCCACTGCTAAATAGCTCTTTTTTTCGAACGCATGCGAGGGCAGATCCTTCATATTTTGCTTTTTTATGGCGGGATAATACTGCCCCTTCCTGATCCCATGCCACCTTTGAGGGGTCGGTAGCCTGGGGCTGATTCGTGGCACGAAACTCCGCACCCCCGTCTCTCCATTCATTCTCCCACTCCCTCAATCCGAGGAAGAGGTTCCCTTCCCACGCTTCGCTTGCCTTCTTCCCTTTCTCTTCCCCCTCCTCCTCTCCATTTGCCTCCACCTCTTTCCGCACGCATCTCTCTATCCGACGGATCCCTATACACTTTGACACGGGACATCCCGTACTATAATATTCTTCCGAAAGAAAACTCATTGGTCCTGTCTTAAACCTTCGCGGTGGAATTCTGGGAATCTAGATTTTATTCCGTGCCTTTCCGATGGATGATTTCGACGTCACATGCGATGAGTCTCTGGCGATTAAAATTGACATGTTCTCTCCAGAGATGACGCTGCTGTTATATCTGAATGAACACTCAATCTCATGTAGAATGGCAGTTTCCGATATATCTGTGTACCGGCCATTATGATAATTATTGTTAATCAAAATTGATGACGTGATGGATTCCCAGATTACGTCATTCGAGGCGAATCATGGCGAATGTATTCTTCAATTGGCTCATGATGTTGATTGCCATTTATATCGGAGTTTCTCTGTCAGTACACTGCGGTCAACCAATCACATATAACCCTGCTCACGGTGCACCTCGTCATTCTCTTCATCTTAAAAGTTTAGCGAGTTAGATTTTAAAATAGCTAACACTTGCGGAACATCTTTTATTGATGACTCTTCAGAAAGAAAACGTAAATAATGTTTACCTACCGTTTATTTTTCTCCTGGAATAAACTTATAATCAGGAATATATAAGTTTACTATTGAAAATTTTGGATATGTTTACCTTAGAGTTAAGACAAATGTTAGTCGAAAAGAAGTTCGCAAAGATCTGAAAATATATTATGCTTCCGATCTCAGGAAAGTCAGTGATATTGGGTATATATTTAGTTTTACAATAAAGCGTAGGAAAAAAGTTAAAAAGGCAGCAATGTAAATAATCTCGTATAGCAAGGGAAATTTTCAATACATCAAAATTCAATTCACAAAATTTTAGTGTTGCACGCTAAATTTCCTTTCTGAAATACACCATGTTGCTTTGAGACTTGAATGTTGAATGAAAAAATGGATTAATAATTTCTTTACCGTGGGGATGGCATCTCGAGAAACTCCCGCGAGTTCCATGGACCGTTACTCACCCTCAGAACCATGTTAAATCAAGTGAAGAGCTGCGGAAAATAATACTAAGTTGCGATAACCAGAAGATGATGTGACTCAGTCCATCTGAATATTTCTTGTAAACCTATTGCGGCCAACTCCGCAAAAAAACCTGTCATCTGGAGGCTAACAGCATACCGCAAGCCTCAAGCGTTTCCTCTGGGTTAGCGCTTCTTGTAACTTTATTTTTAAATTTTGTTTCTTTGTATCCTCCACTCTATTCCTACTTTTATTCAATACTTGTTAGCCGTGGCTGTTTGGATTGCTGAGATTACGTCTTACTGATACCTTATGACTTAGTTCAAATGCTCTTTGGCCAGTAACATGTGCATATTTAGCGTGGTAAATTGAATTTTTGGGGGAAAAATTCGTCCTGTTTTTAATAATTATCGTTCTAAATCTTGTTTTAGAACGATAATTTTTCTAATATTCAGACTGAACAAGTTTTATTTATTTCTATGCCAGTTCGTCCGAATAATATTCGGCATAAAAAGCCGATGGTGAAAGCCATAACTTGGGAGAACCTAAGGACAAGTAAAACAGTACTTTATACAGTTTCACGGAACTCGTACATTTGGCGTCACTAGTTTTCACGCTTAAATCCATTGTCTGATATTGGATATTAGAAAACTTTTTTTTACACTGGAAAATTGACTCCTTAATTTCACGTATTTGAGTAATTCAATCTCATACAAAAATTATCCGAAAAGTTCGATCGAAAAAATTAAGAGAAACATTTTAAAATATTCATTTGATAAATATTTTGACCAGTTTTTAATTTTTCTTTCTTCCACGGATTGTAATGTATATATAAACAAAGATGTTATATTATTACAAATAAGTTTTAGGTTTCTCTCATATAATTTCCTAAATTTCTTGCAACAGTCTTTACTACCGTGCTATATTTTTTGATTGGATAAATAGTAAAGTTAAATAGAGGGGTGAAAAATAGCAACATGACTGGGACTCGAACCCAGGTCTCCCACTCTCAAAGTATCCCATTATCGGAGTTTAGTAGGAACGCGGAATAGTTTAGTGGTTTGAACACTTTCTCGGAAAGTGGGAGTCTTAGGTTCGAATCCCAGTCATATCGCAATTTTTCACTTCTGTTCATCTTTGAGCGTACGCCTCCTTGTTGTAAGTTAAACGCCTTTCGCTCTTCCTTTGACGACTACTGTTAGCATAGGTATGGGAAGTATGAAAAGGATTGGAAGTTGGAGGACAATCGGAGGAATGATGTACACCTTTGCTTGTATATTCACTCGTTGATTGTTGATGTTGACTTGTTTATCACATATATTTTTTACTTTTGCTCTATTTTTTTATCAACTCGTGTATCGCTAATACCGTTGCGGTTCCTTTTTTTTATCCCTCACCCTTTTCCGATGTCCTTCCGAGTCATTCTCTTTGCTGTGTTAGTCCTTCGATCTACTTTATTTGTCAGTGTCTGTCAACGGCTTTTCGAATTGTTAGTAGTTATTCTCAATTGATGCTTCTCGTGAAAATGGGTAAAATTATTTTTCACTTGCCTTTAAAACATAAGTGCTACTAAAATACTCGCAGATACCCATTTGATCGGAAATTTATTTTCGTTATTAATAATCCAACCAATAAACCATTCTTGTGATTAATAAACCATTCAGTGATTTATTGGGATTAGGGCAAATGAGCAACTCATGGATACCCCTTATTAATTGTTTATAATAACTTATCGCTTCATCGTTTTTGTGAACGAAAGTGATTTGATTGACTCTATAGATTGGACCTGTTATTCAGGTATAAACCTATCTAGGTTGATTTTCTGTCACGTCTCCCACCACCCACAGTTTTAACCGAGATATTAAACAAATTTAGCTCCTAAATTTAAGGATAGCAAATTTCTTTCAGACGCACGATGTTTCTGAGGCACTTCTTTGTCTCTTCTTCCTTACACCCCTCCAAAGACGTGTACACTGTTGTCTAAATCATAAATCATGTTACTCGACTTTCTAAATCATAAATCATGTTACTAGATAAGCGAAGAATGTTGAGTGTTGTAGTTTGTTTCAAAGTGGCGTTGAAGCCTAAAGCCTAACTAATTAATCAATCGGGAGCCAATACTTGAGGGAAAAGCAGCCTTTTCTAGACCGAATAACACTCTCCGTTCTTTATCTTCAATTTACCCTCTTCTTCTCAGTCGAGCGCATTCCTTCCCGGTGCAGCGAAGGGAGCCCAGCCAACGGTATCTGGATTTTTCGAGTGCAGCCCTCTTTGCGTACATCGATATTAATCTTCGTAATGGACGCAACGGACTGAAAGCCGCTCTTTTCCGTAGTTCTTTGACATCTAAGACGACGCGGCCGCTGAGGAAGGCTGAGGACGAGAATTTTATTTTCTGTTCGAGTTTTATAAAGCCTATCTTACCCCGAAGCGAGGGTGCAAACAGGTTTGCGTAACGGTTTCAGGTGTTGTTGTATTTTACCACTGAACCTCCCCTCTTCAGCGTGTTTTGCACCGAGGACTTTAATCCCTAGCGTCAAGATGTTTGTTTTCACTGAGGCACTTGGATTAAATTCTCATATATCTTTCCATCCCTTAGGATATTTTTAAGAGCAAGAAAGAAATATTTTTCCCGATGAAAAGATAGCTGAGAATTTGGTGTGTGAACCTCATCACGAATAAGTTAGAATTAAAGACGGGCATGAGTTTTACGGATGGATATCGTCCTTATCTTGAATTTTGCTTTGACTCTCGAAGTAAGAAACGGGAGATTGGTATTTAACCAAAATTAGCTTGTGAAAAAATAGAAATGGGATTTTCTTAGAATATACCATCAAGGTCCCGCAAAGTCTAGGGAAACCCTTCTGCGACGCAGGAATATACTTAGCCATCTTCAAACAAGAGATTCCATTGGAATGGCTTAACAGAAAAACGCTGTGATTATTTTATCAAGATACACTGTCTTTCTTTCAAATCTAAATTCCCCAATTTTAACTTACCCTTCTTAAATTTAAACCAACCAACAAGGTACTAGCATGCTCTTATAATGGCAACGTTTGACACATGACCGGAAACTCCGTCCCTGTTTCATATTTTACAGGCAAAAATTGCCTTCTGGACTTATGGTTATCTTAGTACTGATTCAACGTAAAAGTTGTCAAATACTCTTCTGGATATTAGGCTTTTTAGAATGTTCTCTATTTATTACTTTTATAGAATTTTCTGTATTTTCCGGTATTCATAAGAGATTATTCAGCTTATGGATCCTATCTAATATTTCTGGGAATCGGATGACTGAAGAAGAAAAGCCGAAGATTCATCGTTCGGCTCTTGGCTATTTAAACTTCATGATTCATCTGTATTTTATTGCAATTTTGTTTTGACATTTCTAATTATAGAAATAATTACTTAAGGGTGTATTAGGCATGGCAATTGAATCTAAAAAGAATCAGGTGGTAATCAATGATTTTGTCTAGAGTAGATATTTATGTTCGCTTTAGTCAAGAAAACTTCATTTCAATACACAGTGATACCTCGGAAAACAAAGACAATTAGTCCCCTGGATCACATTCGTTAGCTGAAACATGATGTTATCAGGCGTCTCCTCTCTCGCTGTATTGAACAAAAACAATCCATCTGGGTTGGTGGGTGTCCTCAATGAGATGTGTTCAGCTCATTTCTTTTCCCCGCATTAAGACGGAAAAGATAAGATATTTGAATGTCCTGACCGTTCATGTTTGCTGCTTGATTTCAACGCGCGCATCCACTGAAACATTAGTTAGCCGAATCCATATTCGATAGCTGAGTCCGAAAAACAGCGAAAAAATCTTCGTTATCTGAAAATTTTGTTAGCAGGGTCACTCGTTAGCAGAGTTATTACTGTATAAATTATTGCAATGCAGCTTGAGGAAAATGGCAAGGAGGACTATTTTTACTGATTCAATTAGAGTGGTTATTTTTGTTAGAAAAAGTTTAAGGTAAAAAATTGCCATTTAAAATCTGAAAGTGAATTTTTGTGTTCTATCTTAATCAGAAAAAGACAGCTGTTTATTTTACCGCTATAAAGAAATTTTTATCATATCAATGAATTACCCGACAGGCAAATATCTCTGAGATTTCACGAGTCGTAAAGAACAAGACTTTTCAAATGTAAGCGATTTTTCCTTAGCGTCGAGAAAACTATTCGTATGGTTTATTGATAAAGGAGAATTTGTAAATATTGACTCGTCCAATTGAGAATTATAACCAGAATGACTTCGATTCGTTGATGAGGTTCGATCTGTAAAAACTTTTATAAGAAACTTTATTAATCGTCATACTAATTTAAAATCGGGCTCTGTCCACGTGTTGTTTTCATCCCTATACTCAGTTTTGTATTCTAAAGTGGATTTGTACGTTTAACTCAATAATCTTACCAACACCCAAGTTATGAGTTGTGAGCTGTTGCGATTGAATCCATATCAACACTTACTTCTTATATATACGTAGGTACATGCAACTTTATTTATATATATCCCCAACCTTTTTCCGATTTCGACTCATGTTTCGCTACACAAAATAATACACACACTGTTTGCGATCAGTCCATCAATTCTCTTTCTTTGTTGTACATTGGTGCAATTAATTCCTTGCATCCGATTCGATTCTCCAATTTGTCTCTTTATTAGTCTAGATTTATGACGGTGAATAGCCGTCATAAATCTAATCTATTAGGGTGAAGATATGGTGTAGAAGCTATTCTAGGGAATCAAAAGAAAGTACACCTTTATAAGATTAATTAACCCCATCTGTTTTAATCTCTCGTCATATTGCCATTAGAGTAATGACGACGATGTATCGCTCGAATAATAATAATAATTTAGTTAACTCAAACAGGTTGTCCCAATTACATGAGTTATATTAAATAGGTTTGTATAAGAGTGAATTATATTTCAATATACGGAAGAGGTTACTACATTTGGCATTATGGGCTAAGTTTTGTGAGATCCATGTAGCCAAATCGATAGCGATTCCTTGGTTGCCGTTGTAGATCCCGGGTTCGATTCTTTTATGGAACTCGAAACTGCATAATGACATCATCGTATGACTCACGTAGATAAAACACATTCATCATTTCGGTAACCTGCTAGATCGAGAGTAGTGTCTCCTACATCTCACCCGTAAACCGATAATATTCGGTTCGTTGTCTCGAACGCGAACGGAATTTCGCGAACCGGTTCCCGCAAGGAACCATCGCCGGCCCGCAAGAGGGAGAAGAAACCGCGGAGTCAACCGATTCCCTTCTTTCTACCTCTGTAGAGACCGTAGACCGCAGCACCATCTATCTTCCACCTACGTCTTCCACATTGGTCGGAGGCGGGGGCTCCTTCCTCTCCCCTCCCACCTACCTTCTCTCGCCTACTCTTCTCTGCCCCTCCTCTCTCCCCCCCGTACCCCCATGCCCCGTCGGCGGACTCTCACACTCAGCACTCTTCACCCGACCCTCGCTCACGACCGACGCTCCGACTATGTCTCGGGGATGATATTCCTGCTGCTGCATACGCCCCTCTGCTCATCGTATCCTTCTTCTTGTAGCGCCCGCGCCGTCTTCGTCTGAGGAGCAGTTAGCAAGACGAACCTCGCGCCCGGCCGCGCGCGCAACGGCGAGCCCAGTTTTTCGTTGAAATTTTTCACGAGAGTTGTGGACCGTGGATTGAAGATTTGTCTATTCTAGTCACACGCACAAACTCATTATTATATATTCTCATATCTATATATATATTCGACAGACAGACATATCCTTCTTCTGAGGAAGTTTTTGTTCCGGAAGAGGATTTTAACGGAAAAACTCTAGGCTCCACGACATATTTATATATTCTGATTAACACACACACACACATATCCCATAGCCTTTGTGGTGAATCTGATAGGAAGAGTTCTAGTTCACTCCCTCCTTCCTTTGAATCCTTTTGTCCCCGCGAACGAATAGCCCTTCCGTAGAGAAACCCCCGGAGGAAGTTCTCGGCTCGTTTATTTTGGTGTGTGTCCGTGAAGGATTTCTTACTTCTACGCGTGTGTGTGTGTGTTTCGGAGAAGCAGAAGTGGTAGCTCCCTACATTAGGAGGGAAGCTAAGAGACTGTGATTGAATTCGCGAAAGTAACCTGGTGCTGAAACGATACTGCGAGGAACACTCGGCAGACTCGTTGATCTTTCTGACTCTGATTTCGTCTTTGGATTGAGAATTTTTCTACCGTTTTCGACCGGTGCGCCGGAATCCAAGCCGACAAGATGCAGCGACAACAGCAGACTACCCAGCAGAAGTTCGTGTCGCAGCAACAGTCGCAAGTGACCCAGCAGACCCAGCAGGTCATGCAGAGAATGGAGCAGCACGTATCCACGCGACAGGTCACGAGCAGTCAGCAAGGTACATGTGCTATCTTTCTCTCACGCCAAAGAAAACAGCTCGATTCGCTTCACATCCTCGTAAAGTATTTTGTTATTCACTCAGTCCACCTCGCTTGTCCGTGTGAGGCCGGCAGGTCGCCCACACACGCTAAATACTTTCTGCTGTTAATTTTCCGCACAGAATAAGACGCTCTCATTCTTTTGAAAAAGCACACACATTCACGCGCCGCAACCAATGGAATGCGCATCCTTTCCAGTTTCTTCTTTCATCCCTTTCTTTTTAGTTTCGTTCCTTTTTCCTCAAGCGAACTCGTTTTCCAGGCTTTTTCCTTCTACCATCCCGAATCATCTTCTTCCGTAGAAAATTGCTTATAAAATTTCCTCCCGTTGTTGCTAATCTTGGAACCGCCTACCGATTGAAAATTTCCCTGAGGGACTTTTTTAATCTGCCCAAATCGCTTCCTTGCTTTTTGCCTGGCTTTGAAGATGTTTGTGATTTTAAAATACACTGTATAGAGGCAAAGTTCGGCGGTCAGTATAAGATCATAATCAAGCTTTGATCTGCCTATGCATGAATATATTGTGCTTCCATGTTATACCTTAAAAAGTTGTGATAATTTTTGCTTTTACTTAACTAGTACATACAGTAAGAGTTTGAAGTATCCCTTCGGATACATTGGGTTAAAATACTCGTTAGTGGCGAGTCTTTTTAAAAACCTCACAGAACGTTATGCTTAGTTGAATATAGAGCCATTTTAATCATTACTATCGTTTCGTGTCAAACAGATTTCGTTATTTCTGTCCATACTCAGATTAATCTATCTATAAGTTCTCATTTAGGTTAGAAATTCCGGGAAATTATCACTATACTTCTGTTTAAATTCACAAAATGTGATGCTTTACTGCTAAGACGCATCATTAATATCTTTTAATTTACAAATCGTGGAAGACGTGCTCTTCCTTTCATTTCATGCTATTCAGTTTCACCATACCATGTCACAATGTTGGAAATTGTAGGTACTTAAATTACTTTTCACTATCACTGTTTTGTTTTCGCGAAGTTTTGTCTCGGCAAACGAGCACCAATCGCCCATTCATGTCTCCTCCGTTATCTATAATTTGAATCTTTATATCGTGCTGTATTTAAACTTAAGAGTCATCTTGTACGAGAAGTCGCGGAATCCCCAAAAGGCAGCAAGAACAACTTTAACGCCGAAAATATTTTGCGTGTTTACCGAACGCCCTCATATTCCCTTTCTTTTCCGGAGACCGGAAATCGCAGATAAAGCCACGAGTTTACCTGTTCTCTCTCTCGCGCAATTCACCTGCTCGCATCGGCTCACCTGAGCATGAACTGGGAACCTACTTTAGTAACGTGCGAAAACCGGTAATAGCCGAGATAAGACGCTTTTATTCCCTTCCATAACCATGCCCTCTATACGGAGGGATTTGCGCCGAGAATCTAGCTGAATTCCTCGCACACAAAAACTGTCTGTCGTCCGAGGGGGGGAAATAGATGGTAATGATTTAATTGGTTGAGCGTGCGACCCAGCCGTCTCATATCTCTCCATCCTCTTCCCGTCGGGCCCTTTCCTCTTTTCCGCTGGTTATTTCGTGCATGATGCTGTTTATGCTCGAGCGAAGAACGGCTTACTCATGGCCCGAAACCTGAGTCCGGGACGTGTGGAAGGAGATATGAGGGAGAGAAAGAGGGAGTCGGGGAGAGAAAGGTGGGCGGTGGCTCAAAGAGACGCTGATAACTAGAGACTCCCACCGAAAACTGAAAAGATCTTTGGAGATGAGATGTTAATTAAAATGTGAGAGTGAATGGTTTTCAGAATTCGGAGGTTGTTGTGATTTGAAATTGTCACCATGTCAAAATGTGCCTTCACTATTTCTATGGCTTTATTTTCTGATCACTAAAACACACCACTGAAAACTAATATCTTTCTACTGCATTAACGGAACCTACTCCCCCTTAAAAATACTTCTTTGCACTATTATTTTGCGCTTCGCAAGGCAATTACTTCAAACTATGCCGAACCTGAGTATTTCAAAATATTGATTCTTCTTTATGTTAGAATTTTCTCAGAGATATTCCTTACCAGGTTAAAAATGTCCGTGTCATACCCAGATGACAATTAATGATTCATGAATCCGATTAAATAAAGCTAACAGTTGATTTTCTATTTCTCAACGCTATGAGCTAAATGAATTGGCTGTCGTTGGCTTGCATTTTTAATGCCTCTTTAGCATTCTGCACAAGTGTGACTAAGCCAGTCCGTGAGCGATAGTGCCGGTGTAAGCAAAATAGTAATTAATGCTTTCTTGTGTGCCTTCTGCTACGTTAAGTGCTAAATAATCCTCACAGTGTTTTCGAGCTTGCCAGAAATACAGCGGTCGGTGCGCGCACAGCTCACTGTACGTTTAATCTATCAAAGTCAATCTCATTATGTACAAGCTATCTATTATTCGGGCGGTGAAGTTTCCGCGATCGCCAAATGATTCGTTAAACTATGTAATTATTAGAAATTGCATCTTGCGTTCCGCGATGCAGTGTGTCCTTCATGCGCTTAATTTGCTGCCAGATGTTAACGTAATGTGCTGGCGCCCCAACACTAAGGTCCCGGGTTCGAGTCCCGGCTAATCGGATTTTTCCGGTTAGGGAATGGTTGTTTGTGTTCGTGATATACATTAAAATGGATGTTATTGGGGTCCTCCTGTTTCCATTATAGAAATAATAATAATAATAATAAGATAGTAATAAATTATGATCTAAGTTGTCGTCATTGTTATGGCAGCATTAGAAGTTGGTAACTACAACATTTACCTTACAGCCGTTCGTTTTAAAGTTGCTTAAGACAGGCAAACCGGTATATTTGTACGATCACCTATGAAATGGTTGGTGAATAGATTGAACACTGACATTATACCCTACTCCAGTTTCATCCCTAACATTCCTCTCTATTTCAAATACAGTGCGCGTTGCGACGAACAGGATTTAACAGTTGCTGCAGGTCGTTAAAATCTCATTCACGCCTCGCTGTCATCTTTCTTTCAGTTTCGCAATCCTTGAATTTTAACGCGACCTTCTCTCCGTACATATTGAGGCGAACCTTGGGCAAATCGGCAAAAAATGACTCTCTACCGTTACCGATTCAACCTCTCTGACCCGCTAACCCTTTTGATTTTTCAATCCTACGGCGCCCTCTGGCTGTTCGCGGCGCCACGGGATAGGGGGCGACACAATTTAATCATTTTCTCTAGAAATAAACGAATCCTTCCCGCTGAGAGATTGCTGACTTAGCGGTGATGAATGATCCGACGAGCCGTCTTACGAGACGGGAATCGAACGTGCAGAACGACGGACTCGGAACGCGCATTTTAAGCGTATTATTAGCTCTCGTGAGAAGCTCTCCTGGATGCTCCTCCGTCTTAAGGACGAAGAGGGGAAAATTTAATTAATATCGATGTGGGTTTGCGGCTGAAGGAGAATTGAGGTCTCATCGCTTCGATCTTGAGAAAATAGAAAAATTGAATTCACACTAAGAACAAGGCTGGGGTCCACAACCGGTCTCCGTGGGCAACCATGTATGTTTCTGATGGATGCCTCCAAAAAAGTGCTTTGACAACACGAGTGTTTCAAATATCTGGGTTCTGCTGGATATTGCATTTATTCTGTTTCCTATCCTCTGCGGAATCTTACAAAATTTTTTTTAGATGAAACCACAACTTTGAGAATGATTATCACAATGGATAGTTACAAACACAAGTTAATCAAACATCTCGTTATTGTATCCTCGACAATTCTAAAGTTCACACTGATGAATTGTGCAAGCGAACGTCTGTTTAAACTCGTTTTTGGTATTTATACAGTATAATACTTAATATTATATTGAAGTCCATGTAAATAAAGGCCATCTTCTGCACTCGTTTTTTGCTTCCGATTCTATTCCTCCTAAAAAATCTTCCTCAAAGGGTAATTACGTGGAAATCATGGAGGAAGTTCTCGATGGTGTATCATATAATCACCTTACCTTTTATATCAAGTAGTCTTCCGTAACGCTGAATCCAGACGAAACGAAATCTACTCTACGAACTCCCTCATTTATGTCCTGAAAACAACTATTGGCGAATTCTCATGACGAAATCTGGTAAGCCTAATATTGGTGTTTTTACACAATTAGAAATAAATTTGAATTATTATCATACATCTGTACTGAATCTCTTTTCTTTTGAAGGAATGAATTTCACAAAACTTTTCTCCTCTTTTTCGGGATATACCGATAAAAGTTTGAAAAATAGACATTCTATGTATCTTAAAAAGAATATAATTTTCCAAATTTTTGTAAAATCCATTGAATAATCCGCTATCTAGTAAGAATATATGGTTTTCATTTTCAATTTTCTTGTGATTTTTTTATCGCCATCATTTATCACCGCCAGTATCATTGGATGAGTTTTAGTGACCGTAACTACATCTCTAGAGGTAATAACATTCCGCACAGAAGTTCCAGTTTTACTCTTAGTTCTATTATACGTATGATTGTATTTATGGATAGGAATATCGTTACCACAAAGTCATGTTGATGACTTTTAATCGAATTATGGCAGCATATTGGATTGCGGTAGGCTGAATCTTTATCCTTAATAGAAAAGTCCAAAACCTGGTCTCCTACTATTTCAGGAAGGCCATCAGATTGCGTAGTCAGTCTTTTGTGATGAACTCCTATTCATCATCACGTTTTCCGAAACTCGTTTTTTCATTATTCCGGTATTCATCTCCCCAAAACTTTCTCCCACTTCCCTCTCACGCATTATCTAACTCATCTTCTCGTCTCTGTCTAACCCATTCTCTCTCTCTCTCACTTTCCCACTCCGTTCCCACCAAAATCTCTCTCTCTTCCTCTTCTTCGGGTCGTTGGCTTCGTGGCCGAAGCTACATCTACAGCGAGTTCGCGTGTATTTGTATGTGTGCGTATTTCCCCTCTGCGATCTCCCCATCCTTTCGTGTGATCGCGGATAGCAGATACCATCCATGGACAAAACCACCCACCGTATGCCACTCTTCTCTTGCGGTTTCGATTTGTCAACCATCTGATGGCAGGAATCTTAGAATAGGAAGAATTCCGGAAACGATGGAGAAATTTATACTCTGCTCGTCGTGACGCTCCGTGGCGGAGTTTAAATGGCGAGAAATTGTGGAGTGTTCTGTTCGTTCTTCTCGATCCCATCTCTTTTCCTATTGTTCAATGTCACTCTCCTCCCCTTAGCTTACCAAGCTTGGAAGTTGGCAGGAGGAAAATCTTGCCAATCATATTTTTTATCTAGTTTCCAAAAGGTAAATGGCCTTAGGCGAAGGTTAAGCTTTCAACGATCGTTGATCTCACTGCTTGTTTGATATCAGGGAACTGTTACGTAAAATAAAGATAGCAATTAACAAAGTTCTTTTTTATTCGCTGTTAATGCCGACCAAGGCCTAGTATATATCAGTTTATGCCTCTTGAATAAAACGAAACAGTCGACCGTTAATTTGATTATTATCGTTGAATTTTTGAGTATGAACATAGGATTACATTTACTTAATTTTGCATGAGACTGTTGTATTGGAAAAGAGCAAAAAATCCTCATCAACGACTACCACATGTTATTAGAGGATACGGGAAGACAATTTAGTATATTTCCGATGGAGCCTCAATTCATGAAATATTTGGAATGTTGATTATTGACAATTGAAACCCTGATGAGTAGCATGTGAAAATAGCTATTTAACGTTAAAGTCAAAGCTGTAGAATCGACAGTAAATTATACCTTTTTTTATAAACTTTATTTTGGAAATGTGGAAATATTAACTTGCACATTCGTTTCATACCACTCCTTCCTTTGATCGCAATTTTTATATTTTGGAATCTTAGAGGCTTCGGAGCTTTGTTCGTACAATGCCTTTCTGATTTAGTCATTTTAATGGCCTACTTCTTGCATAGAGTTCACTTAATTACCCAAAGAAGCGGTATGGTTGTTCCTCGGACTGTCATCAACCTATCTTACCGCATGTGCTATGGTTCAGTAAGGCTTTACCGTTGCCCCTAGCCTTCATCATGTCTGTGGAATTCACTTTTACATCTGCTCACCGGATTTATCACGAAGTGAATCGTTGATTTGAATACGAAAAAATTCCGAAGTTAACCTAGGCTGACAACACGTGCCAAAAATCATGTTCGTATCCCTCAGTCTGCTCTTCCATCTCGTATTTCCATCGCGTCAATATCGCCTCCCGTTCCTCATCTATCATCACTGGCACCTTGAGGCATCACTGCAGCTTCCTCCCCTCCACATTTACAAGTATTTGAGATCGAGGAAGGAGCCAGAGAGACTGCATTCTTCTTTGCTCATCAATCAGTCATCGAGAGGTGCATCCTTCCCGGAATGCACCTCTCAAAGCTTCCTTCACATTTGTCATCATTCTCATTCTAAGAGCAACCAACTACGGTAGCTATCTCAAAATATTTAGCATGGCTTTGAGATTCACAGGAGATCTTCGGATGAGCTTCCTTTCCGTTGAGAAAATGCCTCATTTCCAAACGAAAAAGTAATACGTAAGAGAAGCGCATCTGATTTGACTTTTACTGCATTTATCTGCATAACCAAGAGCTGAATTTTCATAGATTTTGGTCGTGCGTTGCATTGAAGGATTGAAAATGAGCAGAGTTGTTTTAAACAACAGTCTAACACGCGTTCTTGCAAATCTTAATCCTAGATTTTACTCGAATAAATTAGAATGAAAGTTCAATTTCAGCGGCAACTCACGTCCTCAGTCACACTTGCTCGGGCTAGCTGTGACTTTTCTTATAATTTTCTTACTGAACCAATGGATATACTCTAAAATGCAATGACAACTTTATGACAATTTCATTGGCTTTTTGGTTTGAATTTTGCTCTTGGTGAACAGCGAGAGAGATAGCGCGTGTGAGAATGTGATTTTGTCTGCGAAAAAAGTTTGCGTTTGAGCAATGAAAAACCTCGTTTTTCCCCCTCCAAAAGATTTTTCCGATTTTACATCTATTAATTACTAGGAGCCAATTGGTATTAGGTAGGGAGTAAATAGCCATTTCAAATTAATTGCTCAATTATAAGTATCCCTGATTTTCAGCCGCTACAATGTCATCGTGCTTTTCAATCTGCATTTCTTCTAAGCTGAAAATGTAAGGAGGTTACCTTACATTTTTTCGTTGGAATCTTATTTTAGCATTCGAATTTCCTTTTCGGATACCTGACCACATTTTTTTTCCAGCAGTTCTTGCAGATCTTCTTCCTTCTCTTAACCCACGCCAGGGAGCCCTGTTATTTGTTTTGTTTATGTTAACGGTAGATGAGCGGAGGAAATTCGCGTAGGAGGTGTATTGCTCTCGCACATAGATCTGGGCTGAAGACGTAAAAAAGGTAATTTCTACCACGTAGGCTGGTAGCAATTCTGTCGGATTAGTCTTAAAGAGTTTTTATACGGTAGCTAGCGAGACGAAAGCAGCTTGGGTGGGGCTTGCGTATCAGCAGCATGGATCGACGCGGTTCGCCTGGGGAACCCACTCAACCGACTTTTGTAAACAATATTTCTCGTTTCCATCTCGGCTTATCTTCATGAATCAACTCTTCTCTCTGCATCCTCCTTTCTTTACTCTGAAGCGACGTCTTTAAATCGTTTTAAATCCTTTTTTGTAGAGTTCATGAGGTGTGAGTCTGTTCTTATTATTCTTGTAATCCTAAATAGTATTATCATTTTACAATTATTGCTTTACTAGTCAGAGTTAATTTTACTCTTTCATCTTAATTATTATTTACTTAAGAATTATTAAGAGTTTTATTCTTGTAATATGAAAATCAACGGAAAAAGCGGAGTTTATAGCGTCCAAATTGTCGATACGTTAAACTCCAATCGGTAACACCGTTCTATCAGATGATTCAACGATAGTAATTAGATGGGCGTGAGGCAAGATAAGAAGTAGGCAAAATGAGTGAAAACTTTTATCCCCAGTGTATTTGCATCGGACCATTTGCTATTCACGTAAGAGCCATATTTTCGATACATGGATTTCTGCTGCATTTCTTGCTTGTTTTTCTCCCTCCACGCGGGATGTCTTATTTTGCGCTTTCGGATTCCATTCCGAGAATTACCCTTTTAAACTCGTCCCCTTTTCTGTCTCGTTCTTGTGTTTGGGTCACGAGGTCCTTCCTCCCCCCCTTCTCCTCCCCCGTAAACTTCCTCGCATCGCTTTTTGTGAGAGAATAACTGACCGCATTAGTCGACTCCTTGTCTGCCCAAGACCATAGAGACGGCTGGTTTGTTTTTCTCGTGTCCAGCCACTGCAGCACTGTTTGCATTACGGTTACGCTCATTCCCTCAATCTGTGTTTACCCCTCTTTCAGTTGCACTCGTTTTCGACTCGTATATTTGCCGATGTCTTGAGTCGCAGTAAACATTTTCAGCGAGGCAGTTTTACTTTTCTTTTTTGTCACAAGTACGTACAATATTTGCGCCGGAGAGAAGAGCTAGATTTAGTAATGTCGGTAAGCCGTCAAACATATTTGACCTGATCGTCGCTTCGCCACCGTCTTTATCGATGTATTCATATTGAGGTACGTCGCACTGTCTGTGTACAAATCTCGCTTTCATCAACGTCAATCACTCGCAGCCAGAGTTGTTTTCTCTCGTCGCTTTATATGTTTTCTTTATTGACCATTTAAGGATCCGTGATCTCATCCAGAGGGATTTTGTCTACGCAGTCCATCAGCATCTAGTGTGTGGATGACTATTTTTTTTACGACTCTTGGGCTGAGAGGCTCTGTCACGCTTATATAAACTCAAATTATTCCTTAGACGTTCCTAGTCGGGAGACCCCTCTTAATTCGCCCTTTTTTTCAAATTGTTCGCTCAGAGAATTCGTGCCACACGAGTCCCCTTAACAACCTAAAGAATTACATCCTTTGGCTTGCGTCCTTCGCAGAGAGCAATCTTAAACATGCTCCCATTTTTTATGCCCCCGACCAAATTTGTCTCCTTATATGGCATGTTTATACTCAGTTTAAGAGGATTGGGAAATATCTACATCGAGAATTTTAATCTCGTTCCGCCTTGTCTCTGAAAACCTCAGATTTCATGATTCTCCCTCCGGAAATTTTTGCGCGTATGCACGTATCCTTGCATAAGTATGTCATTTGTTTGGTTTGTCTGCGAATAAATTCTCCTGCCGTTTACTCAGGCACGGAACGGAGCTGGAATAAATCATTTGATGGTGTCTCTCGCTTTACCTATCAAACTTGCTTGTTATCTCTGTTTTCCCCTGGTGTATAGCAATTAATTAATTTCCCGGCCGCGATTCGAAAGAATCCTTTCGATTCCTCGAATCTTCACACATTACGCTCGTTGAAGTCTCCTTATTTCTGTTCTCTTGGAAAGGAGCGTAAGGTAATGAATTATGAAAGAGAGCTGGCAGTTTAATCACACACGGCCGGAACCGACCGTAGGTTCTCTGTTTCTATTTCGCTCAACAGAAAGGTTTATAGGTCGCGCGTTTGAATCTCCGACGGAGCGAATGCACTTGTTCCTAACCATTCGGGTTTCATCGCGGCATATTTCCACCTCCTTCTCTCGTCCTAACGAAACGCATGCACACGTAGTTATCGATCCTATCTAAATAATTTATCTGCTCCCTCATGGCTAATTCTAAAAGTGTAACGCCTTGCTGACAACGCCTTCGGGGTTTTCTCACCTCTCTCATGTGCGTCGGTGTCTTATTCTAATTCGCGTACTTTTTACGGCTTTCTCCGCCACTTTCTATTTCCCACCGGTTAAAGACACGCGTACAAGCGTTTGGGTTTGGCTGAGCGTTGTCACTCACCAGTGCGAAATGAGAGTGAAGACAGCATGGAGGAAAGGAATCGATGCATTCGAATGTGGCTGAGAGCAAAAGCTCCACGGCCGGCGCTCGAAGTGTGACGAAACTTATCTTTCGCGGGAAAAGGTTGAAGTGGGGAGGCGGGGAATTGGATAGTCGGCGGGCAGTGTGGGTGGGAGGGGCACATTCCGCGTACCATATGAGTCTACAGCGGAAGATTCCAGCCTCCCACGTTTCGTTCCAGGCCTCGGATGACTCACTTTCGAAAAGGCTGGAAGAAAAATTAAGAAGTAGCGGGAAGTTTCGCCCCCAAGTTCTCTAATAACTGGAGTATTCGGGGAATTGTTTCCCTCGTCTTATCTCCGCAGTTTGCCATTTCCTCTGCCCTTCTGCGTCGCGCCCTTTCTCTCCTCACACCCCTTTCCCTTGATTTAAGACCCTCTTCACCAACTCGACCGGCGGCTAAAGCACTTACGTTTTTTCCCCTCATTTTTTCACCACGCTAAGGTTACGGAGTTCTTTCTCTCCTAGCTGAACCTAGATCCCACCCATTCAAGTCACCGTTTCATTGAGCGGAATATCTTATAATTCCACCGGGATTTGCGGCTCGGCTTTCGGTTGGCGTGCGCCTTTTTCGAAACGTGGACCGCGAGGTCGTGGCCTCATTAATCACCAGCATCTAACATGCATCAATCCTTTGTCCATTTACAGCCACGTCGATGCTAATGAAGGCTTTTTAACGCCCTCTCCTCTTGGTTTGTTTAAGAAGCATGTAAGTGAATCATAGAACCAGTCTTATTGACATATCTGATAACATTGGAGGAATTTAGGCTCATGTAGTGAGGTCTTGAAGTAGAACTGTACTCCTCCAAGGTTCTGTTTCTTTTGAAGACCTGCGCTTCGACTTGCTGTTCTCTCAAATTACGGGTCGCAAAGATTTCATAATGAAGAGAAACGTTTGAATGACGTTTTATGATAGATCGGCAGCAAAACCGTTTACCATTTAAGGTCCGTGAAAGCCCGATTCAAAAATGACTGTGCCATTTTTTCCTCGAGATTCACCTTGCTGAGCAGTGTAACCCCATGGGCATTAGGAATTAATAATCGTTTCTGCCCTTCATTCTGATATCAGCTGTATCCTTCCAAAGCGGGATACGCATACGCTGCATGAACACTATGTTATTCATCTCAGTCGAGGACTCGGATCGCATTGAACAAAGATTCGGGGACAGTTCAACTCTAGCGGATCGCTTTTTATTTGTCTAGGTTTAGAAGGGATTGGTTGGAATAATTCTAATAATAATAATATATAATGAAATTACTAGAGGATTTAGTCGGCCTTTTGTCAAAGAATAGTAGACCCGCGTATTCCTCTGCTTTTTTGCGCGTATTGCCTCTGTATCTGCGGGAGGATAATCTTGAAGGAATCTTATGTCTCCATACAATTCTATCGTTGAATTTCATTTTGCTCAGAATGACTTCGTTCTATGATGGATCTTTCCTTGCTTCTATCAGTATCTTTGTTGTTCTTGCAAATCTTACGTAAAACCAGTTGGTGTTTTTGATTTTTCAGTCTGCCACTTCCCTTCGCGTGTCGCAAGGTATAAAAGCTTCGTCAAGAGGCGTGAGATCAAACGTTTAAAGTGAGCCACGAAGGTGGACGTTTTATATTTAGACACCTCGGATAAATAACGATGTCAGTTGAACGACTTCCAAAAGGGTAAATAAAGAAAAATAAGTTAGATGGAAAAAGGGGTATTATATATTTTTAGTCTCATATTCTGGGAAGCGTTTAAGCGACGTGCAAAACTTTTTCTTGTCCCCTTCAGAAAATGAATTTAATGGCTTTTTTTAATCTGTACTTTTTCGATGCATAGCAAGCCCGTCCTCGACCTGACAATAATCTCTCAGCATTCGCGTGTCTCCATATTCGGTGAGGACGTGAGTTGAAAAAGCGGTCGCATCCATGCGTCTTTTCGCGATATTTTTGGATTTCGCCGCACGTTCGCTCCGTTTTCCGTGCTGCGATGCATTCTTTGGCGGCCACGTATTAAGCGCGGAGGGGTTCGGAGCGGGAGGACATGAAAAGAGGATGAGAGACTGAGTTGTAAGAAGTTAGACATCGCTAAAACCAGTTTCTGTTCGAGTCTCTCCCTCGCAACATTTCCTTCCCTCCGTCTTTCCTCTCTTTAGCTTCATCCCAAGCTGAAGATCCAATCCTTACGCAGCCTCGGCTATGTTTATCCTGAAACTTGTGAGATTTCATCCTAGGACCGATTTTAACGGTATCGTTTCCAGAAGCTAGGTTGGTTGATGTCTGAGGTTGTCTGCCAAGTAATCAGCCCGAGATTTGGTTTGATTTTCATCACTATCTCCGTTATTTAACAAAGGCTTTTGAGAAGAAATGAGGCTTACTAGGCTAGTTAAAGAGTGAGGTAATTTACCATTGGTTTCCTCACTACACCAGAATGTTTTAAAAGGAGAAATTTCTCTCAAGTGCAGCTTAAAACCCTATGAAGATTATTTTCCATAGCATTCAAGAAGTGAACAGGATGAGTACCACTTCTCTGTTTCACTCACATCTCAGTGGCTTTCATATTATTATAGCTAAATGCATCGCTCAGACAAAGATAAACGTTCTCCTCTGTCCAGTACGAAATGACAAATGAAAAATGACACATTCATCAAGACATTCGTGTAGCAGCATTGGCCTGCCTGATGTTATCTTCGTGAGACATCAACTACAGGGCCTTCTTTAGTTCTTTGGAGAAATTTGTGAAATTTAGACTTTTGAGATACGTGAAATGGATGGCTATGAGATGAATACTTTATTCAAACTTTATTTTAAACAACCTCATGTAATTTCTGGCTGCACATATCATTCACCGAAAAAATAACACCCTTCAGATCGATCATTGACATAAGCATGGAACACAACGTAATCGAATGATTCAGCTGTCAAACTTTCGAATTTTATTTCAAAAGTATGTCTTGATATCACTCCAATGCGCATGACCAGAACTATTGGTCCATCTGCTGTTTCTTGAACTCTTCCGAGCATTTATTTTCAGAATGTGAATCCAAGTTGGCATCTTCTCCAGCTAACATTTCCTGTTCATTTCGTTATGACTTGTAAGTTTTTTCAAAGCCTTCATTTTGGGCATAATTTCGTTTCTTTCCTTTTTCAATGTAATTTGAATCTCTCTTGGAAGAGATAGCTTGTCTGATGTATAATTAAAATACTGGTGTTACTAGGTTTCTACCGTTTCCTACTTCTCATTAAGGATTGTATTGAGGATCTTTGTGCTTTCTTATTACAGAGCGAGCTCGGGTGTGACATAATAAGTAATTCAAGTGTACATATTGACCCTATTTCAGCATTCTCTCATTTGTGATGACCGCGCAGAAAAATTCTGATGATTGTGTTATTACATCCTTGACCCATACTTTGCTAGGTACGGAAATGTGTTTGCGTAACGTGTTGCACATTGAAACTTATTTCGTAGATGTTTACGAACCACTATTGTTGTGTTTCTGCCAATAGTGGCATCAGCCTTTCTCTCTTGTTATAGAAGTTTATGTTGAGGGAATGGAAAACTGTGAAAGAAATACAGTCATACCCCGGTGAATAAAGATAACACGCTCCCGATTTACATTCGTTATCCGCAATTTTTGTTGGTTGTTCTCTTTTCATAATGTACTGAAACCCCAAAATGTACACATACTTTGTCAAAAATTTCATCAGTATGCAAGAATAGGCCGTATATCTTATGTTATAGTCTTCCTTGGGTCTTTTGGGCCTTTAGTCTTCCGCGAAAGTACCAAGTAGCCGAATTTCTATTCTTAGCAGCGAAAAAATCATCGTCAGCCAGTGATCACTTGCTCACCGACATATCACCGTATTGAATGCAATGATAAAATTAAAATCCTCTGACGCACCAGCTGAGTGTGTATTTCTGAAGGCGATTATGTCATTATCAGTTCAACGATAATTGGATTCAAATGATTCAGTGCGCGTTAACGTTCATGCCACATCCCTACTAATTGACGTTATCTCAGATCGGAGTTTATAGATAAAAATCGCGTACATAAGCATTGGCATCTCTATAGTATGCCTGTGACGAAATTTGAAAGGTTTCTTCCCAATATGGTTAACCCGGTCGGCCACATTTCATCGTCCTCCACCCTTAGTTCTTTTTTAAGCTTGCCTTTATAACATTCGGTGTTAAGTGCCGTTGGCCAAAATTCCCCAGAGAGAATTAATTCCTTGAACAGCAATTAATCTATGCGTGTTTAACATGCTGTCCATTCTCTCTCCCTTTCGAGGTCAGTTTCCAGAGCGCAAATTTTAAGTCCCACCTGTTGCATTTAGTGTAAGCGAATTCTTAAGCTAACTCGATTTCGTTATTCGATCTCTTTCATATATTTCAGTTTCAAATAAAAATATGATTTCCTAAGGATTAAGAATAATTTTTTAAGCGATTAGATTTACTCTTTTATTATTATTTAGATGGTGTTGACGTTACATATCCCTTACCAATACTCTCTCTTGCTTTCTCTATCTTCATGTGGTATATTATGACCAATGGAAATACATGTTCTTTAAGTTTTTCTACAGATTATAACTATTTCAATCGTATAACATTTTTCGGGAGTCTGCTATTTTAGAAAATGGAAAAACTAATCGTTATAAAATTGGTTATTGTGCAATTGGAATGGTAGAATCACTTCTTTTCTTGGTGTGATTTTACCCTCATCAGATTTTCATTTGATGGCGTCGTATCCAGTTATACGTAGAATATTCCAAGTTTGAATAGTTGTTTCCATCCTAATAAGAATACAAAGGTAACTGAGTTTTTAGTACAATCGACTGTATGTAGGAAGTATGAGTATTTTTCAGGCAGCGTCACCAGCCGCTAAATTTAAATCGAAAAATGGGAGAATCCTTTATTGATATCTCTTTTTGCATTCTCATCCAAAATTGGATTTAAACCTAGAAACTGCAATGTATGACTTTATCTCGTGCCACATCAGATACCGCGATTTATTCTCATAACTGTTTCTTCAAAGTGATATGTCATCATACTATCATCATGCAAGACTATAATTATGTTTATTCTTCTGCCACTCACAATCCCTGTATCTTTCGAGAATAATCGGTGGAGGATTTCTGGTTCGATGGATTTATTTTCGTTTAACGTGAACATTTCATTTCTTTTGCAATTATGCACCTTTTCCCGGCCTACTTCATAAGCGATCTCTGAAAATTTCATTATGAAACGTCTTCAAATGCTCCCAGTTACTACGTCTACACTGCCGATCATTACCTGGTTTTCTTTTCTATGAGCTCTTCGTAGCCGCCTATCGACTCGGATACGTTCGCTCCTTCGCTTCAGGTGACCATATAAGTCCTGCTTTCTCTACCACATTTCCTCCCACTTCTTTCCATTCATTTCATCGCTCCCCTTGTGTACACCCAATCATCATTTCATTTCATCGATGGCTTTGCCTTCTTCATCGACGCATTTTCGCTAGTGGTGGAGTTTATTCCACAGTCCATTATCGTCCCATTTTAAAATTTCTAAAGATCCGAAGTTATCGAATCTCGGAAATATTTTCCATTCCGAATTTCGTTTGCTAATGGATATCCATTTGATCCAACAACATTATCCCTAATGGTTCCTATCCCCGTTTCGTCCATTCCGCATAGGTATTTATTATGCATTAGCTTTTTTCTCATCCTCTATTATCACGCGGCATTTTACTCTTTGTTGTAGGCGGTGCCTATCTCATCTTCTCTTCCTTTCTCTTGTAATGGACTAGTAGATGTTTTCTTCTCGTCGATGTAGCTCGTTTTTCTTATATTAATGTTTAAGTATCTCGATTTTTATTTTTCAGAAGTGATGAAATTTTCCTCTGATGTACATACCCTCCTGTTATTTACTAATTCGGAGATACGTTAAGCTTCAGACTTTCATCATCAATCGCGATGTTTTGTTTTTGCTCAATCTTCTAGCTTAGTTGCCTACCATATCTAGGTTTTTATGCCTCTTTTATCGCCAAAACAAAATAAAACAGGTTCCTCACGCGTGACTTTTTCCTAGCGCCTGAGATAATGCGGTCGTCATCTTTCTTTTGCTCATCGTTCTCATTATATTTCTGACTCGTTCTTGAACAACGCCTTAGTTGTTGGTTTATCTCCATTTATTAATATCATTACCCTATTATTTTAATTACTCTGTTTTATGAGCCCTCTGCGTGATATCAGAGACAACCTTTTAATTGAGGAACACGTTGATTACGATAATGTTTTTCGAAAGAAATGATTATCCGTCGTTTTCTCGAAAATCACGAACTCCATGCACTTACAGGGTGCGCTTAATTAAAATGACACCTGTTTAAACGTACAAGTTGAATCTTTAATCGCAAATAAAACCGAAAGAATCGTGTTTCTCATTAACCACGTGAAATTCTTTCTGTATGGGAAGAAAAAAACCGTTCGTATAACATCATGATATTGAATTAGACAAGAAAACGGGACACCTGTTTAAACGTAAAAGTTGAATCTTTAATCGCAAATAAAACCGAAAGAATCGTGTTTCTCATTAACCACGTGAAATTCTTTCTGTATGGGAAGAAAAAACCGTTCGTATAACATCATGATATTGAATTAGACAAGAAAACGGGATCTTCCCCTCCTGTTTTTATAAACAGGCCATAACAGTGCTCTTTGGAGAACATATGGCGCGGAGGGTTAAAAATCAGGGAGGGCGGGGGAGAAGTCTATGTGGGGGAGAGTTTGAAGACATTCCCTCGATTTCTCTCCACGAGCCAAGAGTGATAGAGAAATACTTGGATGGAGACCTTGTTTCCCTCCCCCTCACCTTCCTCCATTACTCTCTCTACACCCAATATTTCTTTCCTCACTTCAATCTGTATGTACGTACCTCAACTCGCAAGCTATCAAAACTACGTCTGAGTCACATGTAAGCCTCCATTCTTCGGGTCGACGCTCCGATTTTTTCACTCTTAATAATGGAACGTTTCCCTTCCTTCCCGTTATATTCGTTACCTTCCATATACTGCCTTAATTAACAGTCTTCAATTACTCTCCGCTAGAAATTACTACAGAATTGCTCGCACTCCATTATTCTTTCCACTGATGACCCACGATGAATCAAACGAACTCGAGAATGAATTATTTCTGGTTTATTTCACGGGCCTTTACGAGCCGATGCCGGAACATTCGAAATTAGTCAGTTCCATAAAAGATTTTTCGTTGGTTTTTCGTGCTGCGAATAATGAAAGGTTGAGTGCTTCCTGTTTCCACCGTGGAGATCTCAGTATTCTTCAAACCACTGAAATGAAACATTTACAGATTCGATAGACATCTAGAACAGGGTCGGCTTCAAACAGTAAAAAAAGGGACAACTCATGGTGCATAATTACACATGGAAAAAGAATGTAGCCTTACTAAATCAAAATGTTTAGTTAACGACTGAAGCTTACTTTCATTGAGTACATTTTCATCATATAAATACAAATAAACAGAGCTGATTTTTTACGAGACAATGACGAGATGATAGTTAAAGCAGTAAATAGTGAAGAATATAAATAAAATTATCTGCAAGTGAGACGGTTGAAATTTGGAACAGAAAATGATTGTTGCTGCTAATTAAACGTTATTTAACAGTAATAGCTGCCGTGAATGAAATTATATGTGAATCGAAAGAAAGAGAGGATCTTGACAACGTTATTGCAACAAATGTTGCGAGAGGAAATAATGATTTACTCCGAAAGAGAGAAAACAGCGATCGAAGTAGCGGCAATCGCTGCCTCGCTACGAGTTTGAAATCTGTCTTTTTCCGGGGGAGCTGTACGTGCAAAATATGTTCACTTTTCATTACCTAAGATTCTGATAACGTAACACCTTTAGAATACTGTTTTCAGGCGGAAGAAATATCAACTTATTATTTATAAAAAGAATTTGTCTAAATGAAACATAATTGGATTGCGTTGACAGAAATTACTTTAACTGTGTGAAAGTCTTATTATTTTCGTTGTCCATCTTTAAGATAGCGATATTTCGCCTGCCAACTCAATATAATTATATAGTAACGGATTTTGTCCCTGGCCTCTTTTATTTCTTCTTTTTTGCCAGTGGTCCCGTAATGCCCCCGAAATCTCTGGTAAGGATCCAGAAGTTGACGATACCTGACTCGTCGATACTCTCGAAGATCTCAAATAGGAGAGTTATTCATTGCTAAAACATTTCATCTTGATGAGAAGGAAATTCTAGGGAAGAGAAAAAATAAAAATATATCTATCTTCACGTATTTTATTCACTTTATTTTCTTAGACAAATTGTACGTATAATTTCTGATGATTATTGAAAAACATTTCATCATAAATGCATCTATAACAAAACAACTAAGGTCGAAATCAATGACCGACCTTTTAACTCCGGTTTGCCGCCCGATGTTCGTGGGTAAGATTTTAAAATCTTATGACATTGTGCTTTATTTTGAGAGAAATTTGACGCTTAATGGGAAGGTACTCAGACTTGGTTTTTTTTTCCTTTTTCTATTAGAATTTAGACTCAAACTTAGAGACGTGAGGATTGGTTTATTTGGGACTCTTACGTATGATCCAGTGCTTAAGTATGCCGTGAAGGACAAAGGTTTGGAAGCACTGCCTTGAAGCACCATTAAATTGCATAATAATATTTCGGCGGCATGGTAGTGCCAGTTTATATTAAAAGCTGTGAATGCTATTAAAGCATGTTTTGGGTTTAATCTGGAAATATCATAATAATCTTGATAAAAATCAGACACGCCGCCCACTTGATTTCCACGGTCGATAGTTATTCCAGGGAACTTTATCGAAACTAACGAGGATTTTACGACGTTTCCGCTCCGAAAGCATTCTCCTTTCTCCTCCGTATAATCACCGGTCGCTTCCTTTTATGGAAAGGAAATGATTTTGTAACGTTGAATAAAGGGCGAAATGGTAATGAAGCGACTTTCTTTCCCGGTAGAGACTGGTTTCTTGAGTCATTATTTTCCTAAGAATCTCGCACTGAGTACTTTTTAGCCGCTCCACATGCTTTACTCGTCACCGCAAACTCAGGTAACGAAAATCAACTTTTCTTTTTCCGTCACTTCGATTCTTACGGCAAACCTCGCCTCCGCGTTTGCATTTGCGTGCCGTGCGTATTCCAAGGACCTGCCGAAGGGGGATTATCCTTCTTTCTTCGCGTCGTAGGAGAAACTTTTTCTCTTTTTTTGCAAGGTAAAGACCAAAGATGGATAAGGAAAGGCGAAAACCTTTCATAGGAACTCGTACGTGACATCTGTAGAGTTGAGCGCATCTCCGTCGTCTTCAAAGAATCCTGCGGGTGGTCCCACAGCAAAAAATCCCTTGTGAAAAGATCAACGTATGTGATATATATGATGTTTTCATGCAATGATCCATCAAAGATACTTTATCCCCGACTTCAGTGCAGTCTTAAATATTAAGAAGTGTATAACCTATTTCGGAGACATGAAAGTTACACAATTTGAGCTCTTAAGGTCAGGACCTTCAACGTTATTTTCCTCCCGGGCTTAGAGGGATGATTTGGAAATGGCAAATACTTTTTACGCCGTGATAAATGAGAAATTCTTATTTTTGATGGTCTCACTACATATACTCTCTGTTTCTACATGTACCAAATAGAATTGCTACTTTTGGATGTAAAGCTACCGCGAAGAGTTAGCGATAAATTAGGACTTAATTCAAATATTGGGGGCAAAACTTAGAAGAGAAGCATGGGATGGGGCTGGTTGTAAGAATTCAGGGAGAACTTCGTCCGTCATTAGATTTCTGAAATGAATGTGGTTATATGTTTAATAATATCACGATCTTTATAGAGTTTTAATTCATAGATAGATATAGGGCGATATAAGATTACTAGATAACCGTAGATGACTTCGCTGTAGGACGTTATCAGGGAAATAAGAACAGCGAAGTTATATTATTAAAAATAAATCTTTTTACATTACAAGAGATTTTATTTTGACACCAGTCACTATTATTATCTTTCATTATGATGTTGGTGATGACCAGTAATTACTGAGACCGGTTAAAAGGCTGTTATTTCCTTACTATAGAGCTTTTTACCTGAATATTTTGTGGCTTCTTAACTAAGAAATTGAATCTTTGGTTTGAATGTTATGATGGTATTGCTTCAATGGACTTACTTATCAAAAACTCCAATTTTGAAGCTCGAGGAATACTATCTAGTTTAATTGAAGGTCACTTGGAGGCCGCTATCGACTTAATTACCTTTCACCGAATCTTGAAGGGTGAACGGCCATCAGACAGGGCGTGCTCACGCGACCAAGGAAATAATTCCTGGCGCTTCCTTCCTTATCTCTTCGGACCGCTAACGAAGAGAAGTATCTACGAGAAGTAAATAACATGAAGGATATTGGGATGGAAGGGTGCGGTCTTGAGGTTTTTGGAGGAAAAGTTACAAGGAAAGAATTGTCGGCCCATGTCGTGTGGGCGGTTGGGTTATCCCGGATCTTTATAAGAAAAACGGAAAGATTAGCCTTCTAAAGGAGGAGGTATATGTTTCTTACTTGTGCCCATGAAAATACTGTTCATCATTACTTCTGGAGTGAAATGATTTGAAAGTGTTTCTAAAAGTGAGGCGCAGGAGAAAAGTGTGCTAAAGAAGAGAGATGTTATGATTTCCGGGTTTGTTTTTCTTGTTTGCGGGAAGATATGGTCTAACAGAATGAAAAAAATTCGTGATCTCAAATAGTAATTCACTTCTATTCTCCCTTAATCCATAAGATGGCAGGCAGTTGCTTCCCTTTTCCTTATTCGACAATGCTAGAGTTTCTTTGCTTGTATTATTAAAAGGAAAGTTTTGAATAAAATCCGACGTGTGCAATAAATTAGTTGTTTATAAATTTCATGTGAGGATTCAATGTCTCTAAAAACTTCGGTGGCAGCATGAGTATCCAGTAAGCTTAAAATAACGAATCAATTGAATATGTAATGCCTCATCAAGTTTGAAATTCTGCCAAATCAAATTTTTATAACATTGAACTTTTATCAGATATCAGTCCGAAAATTTAGCTGACTAAGCTGAGCAATTTTTGCCAGATATAAATTAGTCTATTAGTCTGCTAGGTGTTAAGTTATTACTACACCCTATTAAAACTATGTGTGGATTAAAAATGTTGTTTTAAGTTTTAGAACGTTAGCTATTCGTGAGCGATTTCTTATATTAAAAGGCTAATTAGTAAGTAACTTTGTTGGTTCAGCTACATGACTAACGTCTGCTGGGGTCCTAACCTTGTCAAAGTCAAAATAACCGTGAAAATTTTCACTTACAATTACCAGTAAGTTTCCATTTGGAGATTAGAACCTATCAATGAAATATAATAAAAAAGCAATCCTAAAACTTTTCGGCAATTACATATTCTATTCCATTTTCAGTATAATCAAATTATTCGGTAAAAATTAACGCTATTCTTCGCTCGGTCATAGCCAGCTCAGTTCCGTTAGATTCTTGAGGGTGATCGGTCAGTCCGTCGCCAGTGTAAGAAAATCACTCCCGGATGCCCCCGCTTCGAAAGAGAAGTTTTGGCTTTTCTCTCTTTGCACATCTACTCCTTTCTCGACCCAACTCAGCCGTACCACTCCCACGCGACTGTTCCTTCTTTTGTTTTTGCCTCGACTCAGCCTTTCCATACCACTTCGGCTAAACGGATTGGTTAAATGGGATGCTGGCGGACGCCATGCTTCCGAGGTGACGTCATACGGTCCATTCCGCTCTTCAGAGCCCCTCATTCTCCCGGGAAACCGTTATTGGGCTATTAAAGAGAAAAAATACGCACTGCTCGGTTCTCTTCTGTCATTCCCGTTGAGGCGTAAAGCCAGTAATGCCCTCTCCCTTATCGACTGCATTTTGTTGGATCGAGAAAGCAATGGTTCGTCCTAGATTACATCTTCCACTGAGTACATAAGTCCTACACTCGCACCATCTCACGAGTTAACGCGTGCGTGCTCCACTGCCATCTGCATGACCCAGAGCAGCGCGTGATGCATCTGGAGACCGAGCTAAACTGACTAATTTCCTCCATTCATTTAAGTTTCGTTCTTGGATGGGTTTTATACTCGATTTAGCGAGTTTAGTCAATGGGTTGGGAAGGATTTAGTGATAGGTCATGGAAGTCACCAGCCGACCGAGTATTTACGCGTCTGATGCGAAGCTCAGTTACCAGGCACGCCTGGGGAATTCTTTTCGTTTAGAGGTGCGAGGCACTCTGTCTTGTTTACTTTTAAGCACTTATTTCCTTACAACGAAAATCTAACATCGTTCATTGTAATGCACTCAAAGTTGCACCTTTGTGTGGCGCGGCTGGTGCAGCGCACCGGGTGTCGGGCTCTGACCAGAGGGTCTTCACTGAAATGTGTAACCTAACATCCTATTCAATTGGAGATATTTTTCGTAGCTTTCCCAATCAGAAGTTGCTGTTTTGTCTCCTGAGCTATTTTTCAAGTTGATTTATTTGAACCGATAGGAAAAGTTTTTTTCGACTATTGCTATTGGTTGATGATCAGTTGGTATTACTTCGATAAGATTTCAGATCTTAGTCGGTAAAATGTTTGCAAAGAGTGCCGTAGATACTTGAATGTTAAATGTGAATTGTTGAATTGAATCTGGGTTGAAGGACTATCTTCTCGTTTCCGTGAACAACGAAACATTTTTATCTTCTTTTACGCCACAAGCTGATAAAATCCATCCAACAAACTCTGAATCCAGAGAATTCCCAGATATTGTACCATTAACTCTATTACTTTCATAAGTTAAATTATTGATGGTCACATTGATTCCTCGGGAATTTCCCAAAGAGAGATTACGACAGAATAACGTGAGGATTTACATCTTTAACTGTGAGTGTTATTTTATTTTCCATCTCCTACGTTTATTTTAAGTATTACTGTGAAGAACTGTTAAACCAGCACGTTATGCTTTCTGTTACATTCAATTCTTTTCGGCGATATTAGTCTAGCAGTTTGTTTAAGTAATAATCGGCATAGAAAATATGACACAATTTGCGCGCCTATAAGTGTTCGATTTACTTGCCATTTACAAGCTTAAGCAATTGTCATTCGGTTTCATTTATAGAAGCCACACACGGTATTGTATGTCTGTTATGCTTGCAAATCGCAAAATGACGACATCTTCGGATATCGAATGTTTGGATTCTCACCAATGTTGTCGCTTTCGTCCTCTCAAAGGTGTCCTTGTTTGACCGTGTTTTGCACGGCCCGATAAACGATTGTGTGTTAACAATACCAATGTATAAACGTAAGAATAAAGCACATTTAAAGGTGATATTTCGTGGAATCTTTCGCCGGAAGTACTACAAAGTATTATATTTTTCCTTTAATCATGGCGAGTATTTCAGTACTAACTTATGCGGCCTCCCTTTCGCAACAATCACTACGTTAACTTGTTTGTTGCTGCAGTTTCGGGACATAGTATCAAAAGTGCCGAACAAGTAGGCCAAGAGTTAGTTTTGTATGCTACAGAGGTTACCAATTGTCATTTAAATGACTTTTTCGCGCCGGCCAATCTCTTGATCTTTCGCCCTCTCCCCTTTTCCCACGTTGTCGCGATCGGCCTGCCATTGTCTAGCACGCGGCGAGCTCTTTGTTTGAGCCCTGCGCAGATAGCCTCATTTCACCTGCTTTTCCATTGTTCATCTCCCTACCGAAGGGTTTGATTAGCAATCCCTCTTACATTTGCGTTAGAGTCTAGCCAATTCTGCGTGAACTGGTACGCGTTTAGAGCTTACTAATTTTGATCGTTTTCGTTTCCATTAGAGTCCATTGGTGTCGAAGTTATCGAAACGATAACTAGATGTTTGTATGTTTTGATTTTAGATGTGTGATTTAAGTGCATGGCGTCGTAGATCTCCTTACCGTGAAAAATGCATCCGGGAACCTATTGAATTTGGTATTATAGTTGTCGTCCATTGATTAAAGCTATCGTCTTAATGGAATAATGCTGAAAATTATCAGAGGACTTTGTCCCTGATGCCTTGTCGGACCAAATTAGACATGGCCTCAGAAATGCAGGTGAAAGACATTTACTTCGATGATTATCGATTAATTGATAAATTTTATCTGCTGCACTTTCATTTTGATGATTATTATCGATAGCGATTTCGATAAAGCTATATGTGCTTGTAGTTTCTAGATATGATTGAAATAGCTCCCGAAATCTTGAGTTCGTATAGATAAAAGTTTAGAAATTTTTTACCTCACAATATTATCGCATACTCTGTTTTTTTATTTTAGCGTTTTGTCGAGTGATTTGTTATTCCTTTTCCTCCATCAAAGGGATATTGTTAGAGAGACGAGTGTTTTTAATTTCTGTCACTTTTAATAAATTACAACAACCACTAATAGTCTACTACTTCAATAACTCCTTTTTTAGAACGCTTTGATCACAACTTAGTTGTTGAGCATTGAATGAGCGGTGATTAAAGGAAAACCTCGTGGGTAGGTTCTTAAGAAATGGACGAAGAAAGGAAATTCGTTCTCATTAATCAAAATCCCGTACTGGTTTCCATATTGACCTAATGATCGACAAGTATTGGTTTAACGAGAGTAAGAGATCTCACGGCCACAAGGAACCTGAGTAAGGGCCTTTGACTCACCAGAAATTGAGAATTACTGTTGAATGGCGTGTCATTAAGAGGAGAAACACTTCTCCAGGAATCGTGAGGTCAGAGGACCGAATTGAGCCAAGGACGTCGACTTCGGCATTGTCAGAAATGTTTCAATTCTCTTTCATCTTCGGTTACCTCAACCCGATTCGATACATCCGAGGTGGAGAGGATCTAACTCTTAGTAGAATTGAGGCGCTTTGGGTGACCAGTGCGGTCGGAATTCCGCGATTTAAGTGATCGCCTCCTTCCATGCTCTTACTTTTGCATCTTTCGTCCGCGTGGGTGCTACGTTCCGAAGAACCATGCGATCGCACGCCTTTCCCCGTGCCCTCATCCCATTATCACAGCGGTGAGGGAGCGTTTTCTTCTATTCGTTCTTTTTTCCTTCGCCTCTGTAACGGTCTCGATCGTTCTCGTGATGTCATATTCCTCGCCGGGTCGGAGTTACGTCACAGACGTCGAGAAGTCAGGGCGCAGGTAGGAGCACAAACAACCTGGCCGGCATTTTCCATATTAGGAGATGTGGCGTTTTGTTTATTCGCGCACCTCACAACTCTTTATATATTAGCAACCTCAATAACGGTGGCCTAATTGTATGTTTTTAATCCTTATCAGAAGTATAACTTCTAGATCCGAGCTATCCATTTTAGAAACCGGAAACAATCTTATGTTACGCTTAACCTACAGGTTTTCAATGTATACTATATGGCTGGATACTAATGAAAACACTAAAAACTTCGTTACCTCTTGAAGTTGGCCACGCAAACGTTACGACCATATGCAAATTATCTTAAAAATGGAAAACAATGACGGAAATCTCATGGTTATATTTTTACTGAATTGAGTCTTAATTACTGAGTTTGAATCAATTACCTAAAATTAGGCAATGCTGAGGAAGTAACTGGCAATTTGCTCTTTCAAACATGATACAGGTTCCGTGAATTTAGCTAGCGTAAAATTGTTGCATAAAAAGACATCGGAAAGCAGCTCCCGTATGATGGATTCCTTTGGGTCATGGTTCCCCTAGGATTCTAGAAGCAGGCATAAATAATATCAGACTAGAGATTTGGAAAGAAACACTTCTGTTCTGGAAAAAAACATTTTCCGAATAACTTAAGGAAATACGCTAGAGATCCAAGGCATTCGAAATACTAAGAGCTACTCTAAGAGGGTTGAAAGAGGGCTTAGGATGCCACAGAAAAAACTTCAAAGAACCTTTCCGATTCTGTAGGATCCAGCCCGACTTGTTGAGGATAGCAAGGCAAAGAATATTTGGTGGTTTAGAGGTCATGTTGGTATTTTTCATGATTTCTGTAGCTGAAGTTGATATCCAAAATATTCTCGTGTATGGTAAGCTCGCCATTTGTTTTGCGGTATCATTATTTGTAAAAGCTATTTAGGGATGAGATAGATTTATATGCATTTTATCATTCAATGCATCGGAATTTTGAAAATTATTTTCACGCAAAAATACTCCAAAAATATCCAATTAAGCTTAATTTCGACATCTAAGCCGTAGTGACTTTCATAGTTTAGGGAATTCTTAGATCCTCTCCTTAGTTTCGTATATTATCAGTTATTGCAAACAGGGGCTTCGAGCCTATGATACGGATAACTTCGTTTACACCGCAGTTAATATGCTGTACATCATTTAACGTAGAATTTAGCTACTCTTCAATATCTCTTCTTTACTCATTTAGTTTTCTGTCCTGATTGTAGGATGTAAGCAGTTGTATTGATCTCAGTTTCAGCTGTTTATTCCGCCAACGGAGATTTGAGGCGTGGTGATTGGGATGTATTTCATACGTATCTTTTGTTTGGAGCATAAGATGACGTTAAAGAGATTTCGAATGGAAGAAATTGATTTAAAATTATCTTCATGATCAGTAAACTGAATTATGGAGTTTTGCCTAAATTTTAAAAACGTAATCCATGCACACATTTGCGCTTATTTTGCTGAAAATAACAACATGGAAACCGGTTCCAAATTAGCATTGGGAGTTGATACATTTTAGCGGTGAAAGTATTTCTAATCCAAAGCCTTAACATAAGAGCAGGTTTCCTCAGCTCGTACTATTGAAAAACAGATAACCCTTTCGTGGATTTTCTGAACTTTCAGTACGAACAATAAATGTGGCTTTATTTATTAGTACTCACTGTTTACTCTTATATAATATGTCGAAATAATTATGGTTTAGCTAGAATCTTTATGATTACTTAGCCGCGAAATCTTCTAAGCCTATTTGATTTGTGAGAAAACAATATTTGAGCTGAAATTAGCGTATTGTTGCGGCATATCTGAGCGAGTCGTTCCGCCCTCTTGCCAGCAGATTCGCTAATTACCGTGGCAGCTTTTAAAAGAAGGAAAAGTGGGGAATAAGAACAGGATGTGCGAATATTCTTCTTGCGTTGCGCGAAGAGCACCTGTTGCGTATGGGATCGAAAATGAAAGTTATCTTGAATGTCTTCTATTATTCCAGAAAATATTGTTTTCTCTCTGCACATTGTGGGGAAGAGATGATGCATCTTAACTTTCAAAAGTTCAAATTATCAAATGAATTGCATCAATGGCGGTAGCTGCACTTGATCTGTTAGCTTCTTTCCGGCGATTACTTATTTTGTCCGCACTGCATCATAACCAGCATCTTAAGAAAGCAGCGTCATTTTTTTAGCGGGCTATCATGTTATGGAAAAGAAATAATGATATATTTTAGTCAGAAGCTCTTACTCTCCCTCAAATATTTTATCTGAAAATTTCGTTTTAAAGAAAACTTTCCATTTAGATTCCACATTTAATTAATTTCATTCGATATTTCAGTATAGACTAACGTTCTTACTCTCCTAAATTACAAAATTCGATCGCAAAACCCGTCATGAAGTATAAACCGTACAATTTATATTAAGTAATATATAGTTGTGATACTAAATTGTTAGGATATTAGGTTCGAATTAAGTAGTAGAGGGGCAAGCGTCATAAATTACGTATATGATTGCTCTCAAAAAGGAATTCGGACGAGTGTTTTGCTCTTTTGATTCTAAATTGGCCCGCTTTGACCCATATAATGGAATCCGGATAAATTTTCCGTACAAAGGGTCTTATTGTTCCTGAAAAGATTATACGACAGAACTGAGATTCATTAACGCGTAGACATAGGTCGACTCTTCCGACACGGACGTAAATGTTTCGCAATAAAGGCGAGGATAAACAATACTCTGGAGAGACTCATATGCCGTCTCCTCCTCCTATGGGGATTCTAAAACTATATTTCTCTCTTTTGGTTGCTCGCCATCTTTCAGACCACAGCTCTAGTATGCACGTCTTCTCCCGAGAGTTACGTAAGGCTTTTCTCTGTCTTTCTCGCCGCCGCTCTAAACTTGAAATAAGAAAAAGAGGATATGATTCCGGGCTCACAAAGAGGCGTTGAGTCAGTCTCTACGAAAAGACTCGCCGACTTCGATTACGTTCCGCCATATTTGGAGAATGCGCTTACTTTCTTTTGTATCACGTTGGACATGAAACAAACGGATGAAATTCCCTCGGATTTTAATTTCTTTCCATCGGGCTCGTAGGTTGAATCATCCTCACCTCTGCAAGTGCTTCAATTTTAACAGTTAAAGGCGGTGATAACGATTATAAACAATCGAGATTTTGTCATTTTGTTTTCATTAATTTATGTGATTTACTTTACCTAGGAGATTGCGGGGTTTTGTAAAAATTCTTTAAAACCTGTAAAGAGGGAATAAATTATATATTATATTATATAACTTCAAATATATTGGATGGAAAGTTCTTTTGATCTCTCATGTTTTGTCTTTATTGCTTGTACATTTGTGTGTAAATTTATCGTAGAAATTATTATCTATGTACGTACAAGTAATTCTTATGGTTTTAAAAATGTGATTGGCTGATGTTGGAGCTTAGAAATCATACATACGCGGTATTAGTAAAGTACTTTTCTCAAACGTTAAAAAGAAAGAATTGTATTAATCTGTTGGAATTCCATGTTACTCCTTCGACTCTCTCTTAGGGAAATTCTTATGCAATCTTGCGACTAGTTCCAAAGTAATCTAAAACTGTTAGCATTTTACACATCAAATAGATGACATTTTATTCCACAGAAAAAAAGTAGAAGTTAGCGTTCTTTTTGTTGGTGGTGATTTTTTTTACGCTTCTAAAGTCATTACTCGGTTAATGTTAATTTTTTTATTCCGAGGAACTGTAATTGACCCTAGTAGTCCGACCGTTGGAAGATGAATCTCTCCCTGTATTATTGCTGCCGTATTCCCTTTCTAATCGAAGACCTCATTCTCGCTGTCGTCTTTTGCCTTAAGTATTCCACCCTAAACCTTTGTTACTTCTCCAAATACGCCCTAAAGTAACCTTAATGACTTAGGCCATATTTGGCAAAGTCAGAGAGTTAAGGTTAGCCCATATGCCGGTTCCGAAACGTGCAGCGGTTCAGACTGTCCCTGTGATGCAATCAATCTGTCAATGGAATAAATTTTGGACCAAGCGCCTTTTGGAGTTTCCTTTTATGATAATTGAGGCCAATGGTTAAGTTGCAAAATGCCATCTCTTACCCACCATTACTCTTTCCGCCGTTTGTGAATTTTCTCAGTTAGGAGCTTCATCGATGAATTTCCACGTAAAGCGCCAGAGAGAAAGAGATGATATTAGGCTTCTATATGTCTTATTAAGCTAAGAGACTTCAATATTGCTGAAGTGACATCGCATATATTTTCTACAATGTCTTCGGTGATACATCACTGAGTAATTTTATTGGAGAAATATAATATACATTAATGAGTAATAATAATAATAACAATAATAATAATTACTTCTATAATAGAAACAGGTTGAACCCAATTACATCCATTTTAATAGCTATTACTATTCACAAACACACACAACCATTCCCCAATCGGCAAAATCCGATTAGCCGGGATTCGAACCCGGGACCTTAGTGTTGAATCGCTAGCACAAGTAACAAATACTTCTCGTATTTGAACTCGTGCAGTATTTTAGATTTCTGTTAATTGACTGGAACATGGATGCCAAACTTGCTTTCATCGGAAGGACATATTTACCCTTCAACTCCATAAGAATGGCCACATGGGAGACCATCAGGCAGCTCTTGTGTAGCGTGTTGCCTGCGTTCAAATTGTTAAACGTCTAAATTGTTTCTGAGAAAATTCATTCCCTGAGTGAGGTAAAACAGAATATCTTCAATTTTGTTTTTCCCTTGGTGGAATTAACGAGACTTTGAAACAAAACTTTTGAATACGGGCGTTGGTTTCAGAAAGACTGTAAGGCCACTATGTACTCGTACGGCCAAAAAGACCACATTTGGCCAGTAGGCCGTAAATTCCTTACCTCTTAACTAGTGTAACTCTATGTAAACCCTGGATTTACTGAGACGAAGGTCTGAGGTCTTTCATTTCTTTACGAAAATTAGCAACATTTTTTTATTTCGTACCTGATCCTGCGGATCTTAGTGTTCACCATTAACGCAAGATTCGGTAACTTCCATTTTTCGCCGTAGAGAGTATGAATTTTTTAATCCAACGTAAATTTCGCTGCATGAGAGCATAATTTTGCAACGTTAGCTATTATCTTTTCACATCAACGATAATTCCTACTGATGTATGTTATCTCATTGGGTACTTTTTTCGATCATTTCTTCCTATTCAGATCCATATTTCAAACTCTATCCCCTAAGTTCTTTGCGATAGATACGTTAATCTCATACCACAACTGCTATCGACCAAGTCTTATCAACAATTTTATTTGCTTCTCTCACAAACCGCGAGACTTCTCTCTCCCGTCATCCCCTCCTCCTCGTATACCATGTCATCATGTCGGATAGCCAGCGCAATCACTTTTTATACTACCTTTCGTGGAGGAGGGAGGAGGTGGACAGATTTCCCGGAAAACTCGCTGCGGCGGAGGCCGTGTCCTCCTCGGGCAATGGATTGTCACAGGGGGCATTGGCGAGGGAGGCGAAGGGTCTTAGAAGGGGTTGGGCGTGGCAAAGCTAAGTAGGCTGACCGTAGGGATGGAAAGGGGCGGAATTTCGATGGGCAGCTGAGGAGGCTTGCTGTAGAGAGTCGGATGCCTCTGTCTGCTGCATTTTTCTGCCTTCCCTTTTCCGTCTTACCTCCCGTTCCTCCACGTCCTTATTTTTCCTCCACCTCCATACACTCTCCGTGCATTCAACTTTCCCGACTCGATCTTGAAAATTCCTTTCTTTTCCTCTCTCTCTTATCTTCTAATCTTTCTTATAGTTACCCTTTTCCATTCGCGATGTCTGTCTTTCCATTTATAAATATCTCGATCCTATTTTTCTCCGCGCCTCTCCTCTATACGCAGACGCACATCCAAATCTGAAAGAAATTTCTTCGTGGACTACTTATATCTTGAGTACTATCATGTAGTAGCCATTAATTATTATTTCGCTAATTATTTCGCTTTTACTTTCCGCATCTGCAATTAATTTTATATCCCTTCTTACTGACATTTTCTTCAAATAAATAAGTTCTAAACTTTCGAGATAGTAGCGAATCTCATCTATATTTGCGCTCGACTGATTACTTTCTGAACTCGCCAACTCCAGTTTTTGATGACGTAGACAAATTTTTTGGCTAACTTTAGTAAACGAAGTGCACTGTTCAGAATAGAAGAGTGAGTGCCCACCCTTTTGGTATACCTATGGAGTTCCATTTATGTATCATTATTATAATATTTTTCATGAATTTAAAAATAAATAATTTCTAAACATTTCTGTGTTATCGAACCCGAAATGGTTCTAGAAAGTACCTCATTCATTTAGATGTGTATGGTTACCCTTTCTGCGGATGACGTCTCCAAATCATGGATTGAAGAGATGTTATTTTGATTTCACTTTAATAAATATATACATGATATCATGCGTGTCTTCTTCTATCAGTCATTTCCTTGTCATTCTTTCCCTTCCTACTATACTCCCTTCCATTCTCTTCTCCTATTCCTCTTTCCCTTACACTATTGCAACTCTCACCGACAGAGAACCTTGTCAAGTCCCTAAAATGGATGGGAATCTACTGCCTCCCTTATTCCGCCGTCTTTCGTAGCGATTCCGGGATGCCGCGCTTTTTTCAGAACACCGAGTCCATTAGCCATCTTAGGTATAGGTGGATTGCCTCCCCTTCCGAGAGTCCATGCGACTCTCTCTCTTTCTTCCCCTCCCTCCATCTCACTAGTATGTTAACTCCTTATCCACGTATGTCATCGCTTCTTTCGCGAGAGTGGTCTTTTCAGTCCCGCGACATGCGTGCCGAAGGACCGTCACGGACGTGAGCTTTTCGTACTTGCGGATTTCTTCGGGTTGGCTGTCTTACCCTTGGAAAGTCTCCTTTCGTTTATGCTTGTGACAAGAAGTCTGTTCTATTCGAATGTGCCGAAACTTTCCAAATCACGGAGAAGAAAACATTAGGCTTGCAGAAGTCCTTCAGGTGCGGCATATAACGTCGCGTCCTGTACTTCAGTGAGCGGTCTCAAACAGAAGAGGAACTGATGTAGCTCTTGGATGTTTGTGGGAGGTGAAAAAAGTTGACGGAAATATCTCCGTTTTCCTCAGTGAATGCCAGTAGATGTAAGTTGTGCACCGGGCTTTGGATATCTTCTTCTAGAAAGTTTGAATTGGTTTTGTGTAAGTACGCAGATTGTGATTTGAATGCTGCTGGTCATTTTAAAAATGCGACTATCCTCTGTCTATTCGCCTTATCTCCAAATACCTGTGATTATATTTTTTCAGTTTAGTTTAGGATTTTTTTTTTGCCTTTCGTCAGCTATCACCTCTGGGTTATTATTTTATTTCGGCGAATCCTCCGACCTCGAACTGATTGCAAGATTTCTCTTGGTACATTACCTCTTCATTTAATGATATTTAACTTTCCCGTTACGTCCCCGAGACGTTGGAAAACTTCTAGAATCTGGTCCTACTTACGACTCTGGAGGTATTAATTAATTCCTGAGGCGAAATTATTTTTCGGCATCCTTCAAAGATACGTGTAATATCGAGGCTTACGATAGAGAGAGAAAGTATGAGGTAAAATATTTTCTTAAATGGGCCATAATTTTCACTGACAGACTTGTAAATATGGTAAGCATACAACTTCTCCGCTGTTATGTTTCAATTCTTATTAACGTAACACATTTCGTACTTTGTATTTGGTTTCTGAATCTCATTTCTAACGTTGGAGGAAGAGATCTCTCTCGTAATAACCTGATGACTGGGTTGAAACATTCTTGTAATTCTAAAATTATAATTTTGATTTTAATCTTCTCCTCGACATTCCATACAAATTCACGCGGTCCGCCCATCAAACTACTGCTTTCAGGAATATTTTAATGCAAAAAAAATGCGCACGTAACCAAATAACGGCGAAACGTAATTGGCGTTATGGTAGTAATTTATCAGTCTTCCCCTGATTTGGTCGTGTTTCAGCTCTTTATTAAAAATTGGAAGAGATTTTCTTATGAACGGGAACTTAAGCGATCTCTTCTTTGCTCTCATTATCCTCTCTTAAAGATATCTCCGCTGAATCCTGTTTTTTTTAACACATGTTCTGCTTTCTTCATTCTACAGAATGACACACTTCGATGTCGACTCTCCAGTGTTTTTGGAATAATAATGCAACGAAGGCACTGAAAACGGCATTCTTTTCTTGGTTTTCCTGCCTTGTACGTGTCATTTCCACTTCATTCATTCATTCCACAGAATCTTCCTGATGTCTTTTTCTGAAATTAACAAGAAATTATTCAAAAATATGGTCTTCATAAGGACTTTATTTATAGTTTGTCCTAACAACTTTAACCGAATAATATCACAGCCGAATTTATGCATTGCCTCGCATCTCGTGGTATCTTCCCTCTCTGCCCCCAATGTCCTCAAGAAAAGAGCTTTCATTCATTAGAAGCAACGGTCTTTGTTCCATTCACCTCATACAAACGCTTGCTTCCGGTTCGTTGGAAATAGATTATCTCGATTCGTCCTATCCATTTTTTTGTGACAGGGTCCCCATATAAATCAAGGCACTTTTTCTGGTGAATTTGAGTCGACCATCCTAATCAATTAAAGGCGAATTTATCGGCGTTGTAACTTTCCGATTATCTGCAAGCGTCGAATGAAAAATTAAAACGCTATCAAGATTTACCAAGTTCTTCACGAGGAAAATACATAACTAACTAGCAGTAAGTCTTCTACTAAATTAAAGTCACTCTTTTGGTTGTGACATTTCGGCATCTCTTTAGCCCGTTGAACTTTGTTGAGGGTGAATATATTTCAGTCTTTTTTATTTCCTCAGATTTCGTATTTGAAATAAAATCAAGCAACAATACATTCGTGCTGTAAAAACTTTGCAAATAGATAAATAGCATGCTGCAAATACACGAGTGTAATTGATATGGTCAGGCCTGACTTTGAGGAAGGGCACAGCATAGAAGAGAAAAATCGTTATCAAATTTTTTATTCCGTTTAACTGTTAACAGTGGAAAATTTACGAATGATTATTTCTCTTCTGTGAAAGAAACGAATATTTGCCGTTTTATTTACATTTTCAACCGTGCGTGAATTATAAACCCGGCAATCATTTTCGAGGAATTTTTTTCTCTCCATGAAATAAAACTTAGAGAGATTTTTCCTAATATAGTTTATAGTTTTCTTGGTGTAAAAACTCCAGTATCCATTCTTAATTTATTCGTTATTGATTTAACTTCACTGATTCTTTGAAAGTGACCGGATGATGGAGGAGTTAATGTCTGCCATTTTTTTCATAGTAAATTATTTTTATTCTTAAAATATTTCACCATAGTATCCTCTTGGGCCTAACTAGTCCGCAATTCATTGATGCAAAAATGTTTTGTACAAACAAAAATTGTGACAATTGTTCACATTTCTTCTGAGACGAGATTTACTTTTTTGTATGACATGAAGCGCTATAAATTCGATTGGAATGCAATTAAAAATCTCGTGCATCTTTATTTGAATACATTCGCGCTACTTATTTACAATTCCGTTCAAAATCTCAACACCTGTCTTATTCTGATGGGAAGGATCTTGGTAACACTACAATTGCCATCTGCCTCGGATTCAATGGAAAACAAATACCCCGATTTTCCACTCATCTCGCTCTGTAACGCAGACATAATCGCTTAGACAGCATTAGTCTTAATTGAACTGGTTCATTGATTTTATTTTTTTTGGAAATCGCTGAAATATGATTTATTTTATAAATTTTGACTTGAAATGCTTGGGAAACTGTACTTTTACTTTACTTTGAATTGTATTTATTTTGAAAGCGAACAAGTGTTATTTATTATAAAACGAATCTAGAGCTATATTAGAAATAAATTATTTTACCTTCTACAAGTTGGCTACTATCTATTACGTCCGACGTATACCTCTTACTAAATGTAATTTAAGATATTCAAATTGATACATTATGATTCGTAACGGAAAAATATTTTTAAATTTAGTAAAACTTGTGTTAAAAATTTTGAAGTTTCACTTTCCATCCCATTAACCTTTTCAGCGACCTTATTTTGCTAAGTGATAATATCTTCATAACTAACTCGTCGGATGGAATACCCTCTTTTGGAAATCATCTGTGACGATCCCATTTGTCAATTTAATGGTGCAATTTCCATTAATATAATTAATATTTCCATAAAAAGAAGAGGGATAGAGAAAATCACTTCCGTAATACGCTAACCGATGTCTAACTTAAGAGCTTAACCAAGAGGTATTTACGTGGTCATAAGGATTATTTTCGCTTTATCCACGACCATCTGCTATGCTCAGGAAATCTTTGCCTTCACCTGTGCTCATGTTTACTAAGAGGTAAAATTCCCTATCAATCCTTCCACGCATCTTGTGCTCTTCCAAGGCTATCACTCCGTGAAAAACGAACCGTGACCGATCTTTCTAGCAGTAAATAAATGAGAGTTTTCCTTTCATTCTGTGCTCTTAGTGGATGCAGTCGTTGCATTCTGAGTTAAGCTATATCTTACAGGCGTTTATAGTGAAATTAGGAAGTATTGGATTGGAATACTTCCAAACTATTTTCCTTTTCTCACGCTTCAGAATATGATATTCTGTACTTTTATGGATTAATCAACAGTCGGTGGGAACTATCGGAGAAAGGAAAAAAGATTGAGTAAGATTTTGATCCGGAAGTTTGTGTGGTACTTTTTGCTAGGATTTCCTATCACTTGGAATATTTCTTATTTTAAGTAATGTAACTTCTACTATTGGCGAAAAACGCTACCCAAATTTACCGTTAACGTTGTTTACTTAATTTAAAGAGGTAGTTCCCATTTTTTTCTGGTTACCTCTGCTTCAACAACAGGAAAATATGAACCGAACAAATTCCTAGGTATACATAGTTTGGAAATTAAGTCACTTGAATTAACCTAAAATCAAACATATCGGGCAATTTTCTATGCGTTTATTTCGCATCAGGGGCCAGCATATTCTGTTTTGTATCTTTTTGAAGTATTACTACCGAAAACAAATTTGTTTAGGCTGAAATAAATCTATTTGAAAATAACGTGAAATCAAATTTTAACTGTGCTTCATAATGGCTCCGAATTGCACGTATCGTGGCCCGGGTAAAGGGAGGAGGGCCCAGCTCCACGGTCTACCGATTTCGTAGGACTGTAATTGACATTATGCATATAAACATCCATACGGTCGACAAATATTCCACCTCAAGTCAGGATATGATTTTCGGGAAGGAGAATCATATTCTGGAACCTGCCAGAAAAGAAAATAGGAAAATATTCATCGTCGCCCGATACTGTTGCAATTGTTTAAGAGGTAGAAATGCTGACCGACAACTAGTCCTGGACGTAGTAGTGAATTCTTTTTTATCGTCTTTGGCAATTAAAAGACAATTGTTAATATTACGCGCATCATAACTTCTAAAATGTTTCTCATATCATACATTGTTTCTTTCTGCAACGATTACTTTGAAGCGGGTTTCCCGAAGACCGAGCTCCACCTTCACCTTTATCAGATAAATGGAAGGGAAGACTTTAAAGTTTCAATTTTGTTCGAAATAAAGACGTTATTTATTTAATTTCCATTAAAGATATATTACCCAATTTTGCAATCGTCTTTTCCTTTGAATCATTTGTAAACTGAAAATCTTCAGTGATGTTTTTCATTGCCTGCATTCGCTTTAGCCCATCTGTGCGATCGGCACAAGTCAGACGGTAGCCTCTGCTAGCCATCCATGACCCTCCACAACCACCACTCCCGAAAATCCCTTAAAGGCTTCATTCACGTCACTCCACGCCTTTCTGAACTTTCCCATCCCCTCGCCCATGCTTCCACTTCCTACTCAAACTCCCCCTTCCTCCATCATTCCTAAACTCCACACCCCAGCGCTTCCATTCAGAAAGACTTAGCTTCCTCCCACCCCAGTCACAACTACCTTCCATCACCGACTTCCACCTGTTTGCCGCTCTCTTGATGCTCGTTTCTCGATATGAATTTGATTTCTCCCTCTTGGTCTTGCCTCGAATTCCCTTTAAGAAGTAAATGGCGCCGCTCCTCTATCGTGAGATCAATAGGCTGCGTTGTTCTCGCCTATAGTACAGGTTCAGGTTCAACAGAAATTTACAGCTTCCACAGGAAGTTGGTCTATTATTCTGTCCGCGATCCACTGCGTAACAAACGAGGCCCTTATTACCCAACCTTTTTGGGTGGGAGTGAAGAAAATAAATGGAAAAGACCGTCGCTTAGCTAACCTAAAATGCATGCGGCCAAGTGATGTATTCAGCGTTTAGCTAATGACAAATCATCTCCAAACGAGATGAAAGTCAGGGTAATATTTAAATCTAAAGGAATTATTTCTTGCTAATCGAGTACATCGAGTTTTTCTTGTAACATATAAGATTAATGCAGCTTCATGTTTATACCTCCTTGATTTCTATGTAGTTCCTGTACACTTTCAAAGACAAGTTAGGGCGAACGTTGATTGATTCCAAAGATTGAATGCACGATCTCCTGTACCTTTACCACTGTTTATTTATGAAGACGATTAGTATGTGTGAGTCAATTTCCATTGCTATCATTTCGCAGTTTGGGTTCTTTTATATAGAGAAGAAAAGTTGCTTATTATATCAGGGAAATTAAATTTTATATCGACAACGGATTTGCCAATAAAAATAAAATGAAATTTTTTTCTTGCACAATTGAACGAAAAAAATTCTAACAGAGTTCAATAACAGATTTTTAGTTTTGTAGAATGTTCATGTCCTTCTGGTTTTAATATAATTAACTTTTTAAAATCAGAATCGGTTCATTGGCATTGTAACGAAATCCTTTCGTAATCTTCCTATTGCAATGAGAACCGTTGCAAAGCATCAATCGCTGCTGCATCGCATTCTCCTATTGCAAAGAGAGTCGCTGACATCCGTCTAAATATTTCTAATTCAGGGGTACGCAAAAAAATCAACAACAAGATCTCTTTAAACGTCTTTATGATAACGAGGATGAATTGCAGGAGATCTTTTGTTAAACTACAATTTTTTCCGAGGGTATATTTCTCCGGAAATCAGTGTTACATAAAGATAATTGCTAATATCAACTTAGCTAGAACCTTCTGATGTACGTGCATCGAGGTTACTAAAACCAATGAAATTCCTCGTAAGCGTTAATTATATTAAGCACCTTATTCTCGCAAATTGTTTATTTACTAATTATCATCTTCTAATGGTTTTCTTTATTCAAAATGTCGATCGTATTGTTTCACGACTCAGAAAGAAGCATGACATTTCTAAATATATTTTGATCAGTATTCCATACTTTCTCTTTTAACTTTCAAAACTATATCCCTTCATATATATGATTGTTGACCGTATAGATAGAATATCCTCTCTGTAGTAGGCAACAGTCCTCATCGGCGTTAATCCAACCGCGTCACTCGTAACCGCACAAGATCAACCTGTTAATATTTTATTATATGTTCTTGTCTTAAGTATCTTGTTCTGCAACGGCAATCCTTAACTACGCTATCGTCGCTCCGTTGCTTAGCTCATAGTTGCTCAAGCCTAGGTCGATCAGGAGTCCCGTTTCGTAACTAGAATAAGAAAAAATAACCCCCGTGACCGAAGCTCTTTGGATCCATTCCCCGTCATGGAGAATACAAAAAAACGATGAATTTTTGGCAACCTCCAGCGGGGGCGACAGTCAAAGCGATTTCTTTTTCTTTCGACCACTATAAAAAATCACATCATAATCGAATGAAAAACACGTTTCGATTGTTCTCCTTGGGGAAATGTCTTCTGCACTCAGTGCCGCCATCTCTACTCCATCTCGATGTTTCTTTCCACCTTCTTGCTCCACTATTTCCTTTGAGCCCCTCCTTCCCACGCGTGCACTTCTCCCCACACCCCAACCTGCTCCCTACCGCACGTCTCTCCCATCCTCTCAACCTTGGGCCGTAGTCGTCTCCCATTGGCGAGATCTCTGGGGTGCTCCCTAAAATGGGATCCGGAAACGCGATCTCCTACTCCCACTGCTGTGCTTCAGGAATTGCTGCTTTCTCCCGCCGTCTCTCATCCCCGGCGCGCCCAACCGCACCCCTTCCCTCAACCCTCTCCTCACCCTATCCACAAGAACACCGCAACGGCATTTTCCTCTTCCTCATACGCACTTCTTCATCATCATTTCTCCTCCCTCTCCTTGCTCCTTCCCTCCGAAGAGTGTTAAAATAAGGCGCCGCCGACGATGTTCTTTCGTAAGGGAGGTTTTCGTTGAAACTGCGCCCTTTCCTTTTCTCTCGTTTATGTGGTTTATGTATTTGTATAATTGCCGGAATTCCGCTCCCACCTCGGGGGATGATGCTTTTTCTTTCAAATCGAGTGCATGAGAGTGTGATGGAATGAATGATGAGAGATATTTACAGCATCTTCATAAGCAGAGATTTTCATTATTATAGTTTTCTATTGAATGTCCATTAAATCTAAATCAACCGAAAAATATTTATAATTTATGTTTTATCTATAACCAATAGGTGGAACGTAAATTAAATATATTACCTATTTAAAATAGGAAAATAATGCATAGTATTACTTTGCAACCACCTCCTCTGAGTATTAATTTGAAATGAAACAGACACAAAATTTTGTCGTTACCTAAGTGTTTCGTATTGAATGGTGATAAACTCTGAAGAGTTAGTGCTGTTCATGAATGTTAAAAGTTAGCCACTCCAGAATATTAAATGTTATTGTACATGATAGATATAAAAATGGTAGCTCTACATAAGAACTTTAATTTCTTCATGCTCTGTTATAGTGACTGTGCTAATATATAGACATATGACTATATATTTAAATACAGTCTTCATAATATTTCTACCTAAAATGAAAATAAAAAATAAGGTTTGTTATGGCAAGATTGAGATTAGGAATTCTCCACTCCAAGTAGTCATAGGTGATGATCCTCACAACACTTCTGATTTCTTTAAAATCTGCAAATTTTGCATGACATCTGAACACCCTCTCATTATTGCATCTTTTAGAACCTGCTGTGTAGAATGTTACAACATAGAACCTGCTATGTCAAAAAATGCTTTCTTATTATAATAATTGTCATTATATGCATTATGTCATGATGCTATTATGACATTAGTCTCATTCTCAGAATTAGGGCTTTTTACTCAGTGCTCTAATTAAATAAATTAGAACTTTTGTTTCATGTTTTCTGAATCATGTCCGTTTTTCCATGGAAAGAATTAAAGATTGTAAAATGGTCATATAGAAATCTAAGTGGTTCAACGCTGATTATGAGTCATGCACAAAGTTGATTATTTCATAATCATCATTATTTCACAATCATAATGTCTCAATACTTTCTATTTCTGCAAAAAATGGATTAAATACTGATTCCACTTCATTTAATTTATTTACAGTCCAGGGAATGATATATGGTGGTCCCTCTCAGCCAGCGTAAGTATATCAAATTTTTTTACAATATCTATACTCTTAATGGAATTTCTATAATTAAAATATGAAGGAATTCATATAATTTTATGAGTTCCAAAGACTTTCTTGATTTACCCTAAGAAAAATCATCATTGAAATTTTTGTCTCCCCTTGGTTTAAAATTTTTATTAGCAATTACAATAAATAAGTGAATAAAATTGAGTATATTGATATTTCATTTCATTTAACCAATATCAGGAAATAAAACTCTAATCACTTCTAATCATGACTTACAGGGCTATAATGGGAGGTAGACCCGGAGATGCATCACCTCCAGTGTTTGAGCAGATCTTCCGCAATGCACGTTTTGCTCAAGGAGGAGATGCACTTTTTGAGGGGAAGGTCACCGGCAACCCCAAACCACAAGTCTCTTGGACACGAAAGGGAGCACCCTTACACGGTATTTACTGCTACAACACTAAATAAAATGGTCACAGTTAGAAAAGCTAAAAATATTGAATACACTTGAAACCACTTCTATTAATTTTCAGAATCAAATAAGCACAAGATGAAGTACGACCAGCAGACGGGCAGTGTATCATTACTCATTGGTTCAATCGGACCTGGAGATGAAGGGGAGTACACTTGCACAGCCAGAAATCAGTATGGTGAAGCCATCTGTTCAGTTTTCATTCAACCAGAAGGTAATTAATTAATTTTTATTAAAAAATATAAACTTATCAAAGTTATTTTATTTGGAGATTTTTAAGAACGATTTAAAAATTTTTTCTATTTACTTTTATAAAATTTGATAAGTTTACCTACTTGATGATTTTTTAGAGTGTTACTTTTTAATGAGAATCAGTTTTTAAACTGATGGAATCTGGTGATTTTGGTAAATCTTGTGATGTATCTACAAGTACAAATATGTGTAAACAGGTGTAATGAGGCCAGTGCAGCGTGAACAGTTCCAATCCCAAAAGCAGACTGTGATGCAAGAGACTGGTTTCAGAAAGGAATATGCTCAAACGTATGAAACTACAGAGCAGAAAAGTATGGGCATACCTATAGATGATTTTGAATCATTTTGTGATCCCTGTTTTTGTTTGTTTTTGTTTGTTGTCAAGAACTTGGTAGATTTGCTGATACTTCCCTTCTTTTCTGTAGTTTTTTCTCGATACACGAAACAGTGTGATGTCTGTATGATGGGTTTGAAAGTAAATGGATCACTTTCTCTGTAGGCACAAACTCCTCTTACTCTGCACTTTTTCCATTTCTTTTAGAAACTGCAGTGAATTTCTTCCTGAGATACTGTACCCTTTTATGCATGTGTTTATCTGGAAACCTATACCTTTGTGATTTTTTTTATGATAACAACTTCTTGTAATTCCTTAAGGAAGCAGATATTTATAAATTACTTTCAGTGATGAAGATATGTAAAATTAGTTATTTTTAAAAAATTAGAAGACAGATTCATACTTAGGCCTGCAAATAATGCACATTGAAGAAATGTCTTAGTTAGAGTAAAAATATGTACCAATGAGAAATAATGAGATTGCATCTTTCTAGCATCTTTTTTTCCTTATACAATCTCCTGAACTATTAATTCATTCCTTCAAGCACTTTCTTTCATTTATTTTGTATGAAATCCTAATCTTAAATTTCTGAGGTCTCTTTGTGATTGTTAGTCATCTTTAAGTTTTATATAAGCATGTCATTTTTAGTGTTGAACTAAATAATAAATATGGAACAAACTAAAATAATCTTTATGTTGGACATGCAGGTATGCAAATGCAGTCTTCATTCCAACGCACTTCTGAGCAGCGGATTCAACAGCAAACAGGTTACTCAACAAGTGGCTCACTAACATCTGGGAAAGTAACCTCTTACACCAATGGAACCGTTGTTGAGGAGGTAATTAACCCTTTAAGCCCTGATAGCTAAATAATTAGCCACCAACTTTTTTCTTGAGTGCTCAGATTCTTAAAACTGGACTACTTTTTCCTCAAATATAAACAATTAACTTCATCTAGTAAGTGTTTTATGTACAAGCTATATGACTGTTTGTTGCCAAATTGTCGTTAATTATTATTCATAACCCATTAATATTTATAGGCACAGTAATAAATTAATAAAATGTACTCTTGAGGAGATGTTTGGTGGTGATAGTGGTATTTACCCACCATCTTTCTAGAACAAAGGACAATGAAGACCTTTGAGTATTAAAGGGTTAAAAATGGGGGGTCATGCTATGGAGTAGTGTTATATATGGAGTTAGTCTCCTTTATTTGGATTAACTTAATTGTTATGAAATATTTACCTTTAAAATAATTTTATGATGTTTTCTGTAACCATAAAAACTTTACAGGACTTTAAAGTTGATACATTTGAATACCGACTGATACGAGAGGTGGAATACCGCCAATCTTTAACAAGGCGATTTGTTGGCGAAACTGATTCTGAGCTATCCACAATGATTGACCGAACAGCTGGACCAGTGGCTCCTCCACAAATCACTCAGAAGCCTAGAAATTCAAAACTTGGGGAAGGATCTGAAGCTATTTTCCAGGCTAAAGTTGGAGCTAATCCTAAACCAAGGGTTAGTATCATTCTTTCACAAAATACCTGAGTGGCAAATCTCTTTACCATGAATTTTTTCTGCAGCTCTAAGTATGAAATTAATCTTATCTGTTTGAACTATAATTTTAGATGACCTGGTTCAAAAATGGACGAAGGTTGCAGGATTCCCAGAAACACCAGTTGAGTTATTCAAATGGACTTGCAACATTAAAAATTCGGTCTCTACTCCCTGAAGACTCTGGTCACTACACTTTGCTGGCAGAAAATACCCAAGGTGAGTAATTGTCTCTTATGGATATCATGGAATACATACCATAGTATTAAATTTATTAAAAAATAAAATTACTTTGTTCAATACCTTAAGTGTTCTTACTTACTAAATGTTTACTTACTTTTCTTCCTTACTTTAGGTTGTGTTGTGTCATCTGCCTACTTGGCTGTTGAAAGTGATGGGCGGTAAGTTTAATTTTTCTTCTTATAGTTTTATGAACAACTGGCCAAATCATTCATAAAAATGTATTTTTTTATGTTGGATGATGTAAAAATGTTTTCAGAGAGGTGACTAAAACAGCCCCTGCAGTGACACCCACGCAGCAGCAGAAACAACCTCAGTTCCAGCAGCAGCAGCAACAACAACAACAATATTATGAACAGCAACAACAATTCCAACAGCAGGAAACAATGGAAATGGTGGACTCTGGAGGAAAGAGCTTGGCTCCCAATTTCGTTCGCGTGAGTGCTGATAGAGAAGTAACAGAGGGCAAAATGACACGTTTTGATTGTCGTGTCACAGGTCGACCTTACCCAGAAGTTACATGGTTCATCAATGGACAACAAGTTGTAAATGATGCCACTCACAAGATTCTTGTCAATGAAGCTGGTAGTCATGCTCTTATGATAACCAATGTGAATCGCTCTGAAAATGGTGTAGTCACCTGTGTAGCTAGGAACAAGAGCGGAGAAACATCATTTCAGGTAACTTATTTATTATCTACATTTTGTGAAAATGTTATACTTTTTCATTGAAGTAGTAGGACTATACTTTTATGGGTATAGTTATATGCTGGATATAGTTTGATGACATGTTTATTTATATGTGCTGGTTCTAAAATTAATCGCTAGGAGTTCTTTGTTTTGCATTGTTGTTTTTCATTGTTTTAATGATCTTCAATACTTTCATTCTTGGGAACAGTGCAATTTGAATGTGATTGAGAAAGAACAAGTGGTAGCTCCAAAGTTTGTGGAACGATTTTCTACTGTCAATGTGAAAGAAGGAGAGCCAGTTGTCCTCTCAGCTCGAGCAGTTGGCACTCCTGCTCCTCGAATCACTTGGCAGAAGGTATGTTTCTGATAACTTTCTAAAATGTACCATAAACTCTGTTGTTATGATTCAAGGTGTAAGGCTACAAAAAAATTAAATTTCCTTACTTGGCGCTCAGATCCAGTGTAGTCTGGAAGAGACTGCCGATTGGGCAGAGTGAGTGTTGGCTCGCTGACCATGTATAACTCACTATAAATGCTGCTTGGCTACTTCATTGCCCTAATTAGGCTATTGTGCCAAGGATTTAATATTTAATTTCTTTTAATGTGCTAAGATAATTTACAATAATTCAATGGAAAACTTTCTGTTGGGCTCCTGGGTAGCCAATTGGGCAATGCTTTTTTCCCAGACTTCAATTCCCAGTGGTGGACTACATGCAAAATGACCTCAGCAGTCGAAGCACTTTTAACAATACTACTACTAAGTATCTGTTTTTGTTGTTTCTGTGCTAAGAAATCTTGTTGTAAATTAAGGTAGACATGAGATATCATTATAATATAATATGATTCATGTAGCATTTTTTTCTTATATACAAAATCTAGTGCTAAAGGTGAGCATTTCTTCAAATAAGGTTACTGATGTATATATGCTTTCGCATCAATTTAGGATGGAGCCCAAATTATTCCCAGCCAGCAGGTCAACATAACTACTTTAGAGAATGGGAATTCAACTCTAGACATAACCTGTGCACGAGCTATGGATGCTGGGTGGTACCAATGTACTGCTCAGAATGTGGCAGGTTCAACTGCTACAAGGGCAAGATTGTATGTTGAAACTCAACAGGGTTCAGCCCCTCAACCAAGGAAATTGAATCTGCCTAGGCCCACTAAAGTCATTGAACCAGAGTAAGGATAAATCTTAAATAAATAATATTGAAATATTTTTTATATTCTTATAATAGAAATAAAAATCCAAGATTCCTAAATTTGACCATTATAAGGGAAAATCATCTATTTTCACAAGTTTTAATCACTTTCACCTAGAATCATGGAAGAATAAATCTTTCTACTTTCTTTCTTAGAGGTTTAAAAACACCCCATAAGCACTCTCTAAAAGACGACTTATGGAATGTTTTTACACCTCTAATTCATAACAGCCGTGTTCCAACTTTCTTTTTCTTACTTTCTTTCTGTTAAAATATTTCAGAATAAATGTTTTATGGACCACTGAATTTTAGAACCCCTATTCCTGAAGATGACATAGTTATAAAAAGTTAAATTTGCTTAATTAATTAGTACTTACCCCAATTAAAATTATTTTCGTAGGCCACCATCAGAGCCTGAAGTGATTTACCTAAGGCATGTAGAACGTGCAAAACCACATTTACCCCAGCCAGAAGAAGAGAAAATTTGGCCTCCACCTGTGTTCATAGTTCCATTAGCTAATGCTCAACAATCAGAGGGTGGAAGAGTCCATTTTGAAGCTCGCATTGAGCCAGTTGGAGATCCTAGTATGAAGGTGGAGTGGTTTGTCAATGGTCGCCCATTGGAAGCCAGTAAGTATTTGAATTTTCTTACTCTGAAGTTTTCATAATTATTGGAATGAGTTAGTTACATCTGGTTATTAATATTTGCCATTTTTTAGGCTCCCGTGCTACAACTACTTTCCGATTTGGTTTTATTGCACTGGATTTGATCAGCATTGTTAGAGAGGATAGTGGGGAATATGTATGCCGTGTATCCAGCTTATCTGGTTGCACAGAATCTCAGGCTCTGCTCAGTGTAACAGGTAAAGGAAACCTGTACTATTTCTGTAGTCATCTGCATAACTCAATTTTATACTTGTTGCTCCTAACTCTCCTTTTTATAGTACTGTAAATTAATATCCTTGGTCATCCATGTCTTTCACGTTCTGGATACTTATTAACATTACTTCCATGAAATGAATCTAAGGTTATAAAGGTTTTATGTCCTTCCTGTGTTGAATGTGAAATGAAAATCACCTTTTTTTTAGCTTGGTAAATTTCTTGGTAAAGTTTAAGTAATTTTTAATATAGTTTCTTATTATTAACTGATACAGTTTACCATTTTTAAGGTATTACTATTTTGAAATATTTGACTCTCAGAATTTTGAAAAATTGCATTTTGATGCTTAAACTTTGGTTTGGTTTTTAATTTCAAGTAAAATGAATCAATAAGAAGAATGAATTATTATTTCATTTGGAAAGAAGAGAATGACTTTCCTTTGACCTTTCCTCCTCCTATTTTACTCTTATGAGAATGTATATAGAAATATTCATACTAGGAATCAGATATTGAATATTTATGATATGATTCATTCTTTCAAATTTCCTCCTCAAATAGGTGAATCTTTCATATTTACATTTTTGTGAAACTAATATTGTTTCCATTCAGTACTTACTTTGTTCATACATATTTATTGTTTTAGTTTTGTATTTCAATTTGATGAAATACTAATAACAGAGCTTTATTTACAGCTCGTGCCCCAATTGAACAAGCGACCCAACACCCTGTCAGTCTAGAACAGATTCAGCAGCTGGAAGACTACTCTCGTTATCAGCGTACTGAAAGTGTGGATGAAAGCTTGATTTCCTCCCAGAAGCCTACCTTTATTCGTCCACTCCAGGAGCTGGGGGAGCTTCAGGAAGGTAGAAATGCCCACTTTGAAGCACAGCTGACCCCAGTCAGCGATCCCACCATGCGTGTGGAATGGTACAAGGATGGAAGGCCTATTACTGCAAGTGAGTTCAATTATTATTGCTACCCTATTCAACACATTCTCAGTAAGTGAAAAATACTAATTTTGTGAATATAGCATTCAGAATCTAGTATAATAATATATATATATATAATATTAGATAAAAATTTCTCTACTAGGAAACTTTCAAACTTTAGGAGAGACTGTCCTTACAATTAATGTTTCATAATTTTCTAAATTTTACTCCCATCTCTTTCAGGCTCTCGCATCACTACGATTTTCAACTTCGGTTACGTCTCCTTGAACATAATGCACCTACGGGCCGAAGATGCCGGCACTTATACTGTGAGGGCTATTAATAGGTTGGGAGAAGCAATCAGCACTGCCTCACTGAAAGTTTATGGTATGTATTTTCCTTCTATTTTGCTTCCAACTTGTGCCATTTTGTAACATCTTATTTATTTCTTTGATTGGTATATAGTATGAGTCATGAATTCCATTTAAAATTGCTTGAACATTTTATTCTGAAAGTTTCTTTCAAATAATGTTATCTTAATGGAATGTTTAAAATCATTTTAGAAAGATTTCATTAGACTAAATTACCCTGAAATATTTTTGGTAGAATCAATGATAAAAGTTATCGTCTAGTATTCATATACCTTAATTTTTCTCATTTAATGTAGCACGTACCAGCGTTACTACTGATCTGGGAATTCCTGAACAGCAACGATACATTGAAAAAGTGCAGGAACTTGAAGCATATCAGCAAGCAATGCAAGCTAAATATACTCAAGAAGTTCCTGAATGCACATCTCCACCAGTATTTCGATCACCTATTGCAGATCAACTTGAAATCAAAGAAGGTGGATTTGCCCATTTTGAAGCACGCCTGGAACCATTGGGTGATTCTACCCTCAGAGTTGAATGGTTCAAGGATGGGAAACCTGTAGAAGCAAGTGAGTTCACTTTTTTTTCCGGGAGCCATGAGGTATAGCTCAAATTGTAATTGAGATTTAGATACCTTGCAATTTCATTGTGAAAAACTTGAGAACTATTCATGTCTTTAGGAGTTAAGAAAATTTGAAAGAATAATCTCATGTAGGAACGTCTGGAAAGGATTTAAATTTTGACTGCAAAATATTACTGCACATTGAAAATTTTAGTATTTGCTTACTATACTATTTATTTTTTATGTTTGCTTCTTGTTTTTATTAGGCTCTCGTATCACCAGCTTTTTCAACTTTGGATATGTCGCCTTAACAATCAAGTCTGTGACATCACATGATGTGGGAACTTATACATGCCGAGCAACCAATAAGATGGGTCAGGCCACTACTGCTGCAAAAATGACTGTACTGAGTAAGAAGGATATTATTTTCGATTCCCAACATCCAGGTGGTTTACAAAAGATTCAGCATCTTGAAGACTCAAGGTAAATTAAAACTCACTTTAAATATCATGATGGGAATAGTTTAGAAAGAGACGGAATATAAATAATTGTATACTTTGAATATTGAACAGTTATCAAATTAAGTACAATCATTATTAATTGCATTTCAGTCGGTACAACCGCAGTGTTCAAGAAGAATCTACAGTTACTCAGAAACCCAGATTTCTTGGACCGTTAAAGGGGACAAATAAAATTGTTGAAGGTCAGAGGGCACATTTTGAGGCTAGAGTGGAACCACAAAGTGACATGACAATGCAGGTTTGTTTCTTCTCAAAGAAAGAATTTTCTCATATTAGTTCATATCAAGAGTAGTTTAAAACTTTAGACACTTGAAGGAAATTTTTTTAATACTAAGAATAATTTTTAGGTAGGTGCCTATTTGCAGAAGTTTCTGTAATATATTTACCGATATTTTACTTTCAGATTGAATGGTATTTCAATGGAAAAGTGATTATGAGTGCAAGCAGAACCCAGACTTACCATGACTTTGGTTATGTTGCACTTGATATTGTCAGTGTTCGGTCTGAGGATGCTGGTGTTTACACAGTTGTAGCAAGAAATGCTCTTGGTGAAGCACAACTGTCTGCACAGATGGAAGTTGAAAGTGAGTGAAAAATCATTTTCTTTGAGAATGGAAATTTAATTTTGAGCTACATAATCAGATTCTAAATTCTTTCTATAGCACGGTCAAGCATTGATACTACTAGCATGCACAAACTCACAATGGAGAAGACACTGAGGATGGAAGAATCTAAATTCCAGGAGCCTCATTATGACATTGAAGAAATTTCCAAATCCAAACCAATCTTTGTTCAGCCATTAGGTGATATTAAACCTGTAGCAGAAGGGAAGAACATTCACCTTGAATGTCGATTAGAGCCAATGGGGGACCCAACTATGAGAGTGGAGTGGTTCTTCAATGGAAGGCCTGTTACAGTTGGTAAGTGCTAGCAACTTGTCTGGCAATGTTCAAAATTAATTAATTATTTAAGAGCTTTAATATTTTACCTAGCTTTGGCCTTGGTGATATTTTCTTAAATATTTTCTCTACTTTACAGGATCAAGATTTAAAACTTACTATGATTTTGGCTACGTGGCTTTAGATATCATACATGCCACTACATTGGACTCTGGAGAATACACTGTAAGAGCTACAAATCATTTGGGAACAGCTCACACTTCATCCTGTGTCAGAGTAGGTTCACTTGATAAATACACCTCTGTACTTAAAAAAATATTGTATCTTTTAGAATAAATTTAAATATGAAGATTCTTCATGTTAACTTGAAAATAATTTTTCAATTTTATCTTAGGTAATCAGCCGATCTGACATATTGACTGAAACACAAAATGAATCATCCTTGGAACAAATTCAGATGCTTGAAGATACTTCAAGATACCAACGTAAGGCAGTTGAAGAGGTGACAGTGATGCAGCCTCCTCAATTCACTCGTCCATTACATAATGTTGAAACAGTAGAAGGTACAAATGTTCACCTGGAGTGCCGATTGCAACCAGTTGGAGATGCTTCTATGCATGTTGATTGGTTTGTCAATGGACGCCCTGTGAGGACAGGTAATGATTACTATTATCCAGCGTAAATCTATGTTTAAATCATGGTATTACTAATGATATTGCAAGCAATTTTATTCATGATTAAAAGTTTACCTTCAATAAAGTAATAATGCAAACTTAATTATCATTATTTTTCAATTTTATCCCAAATATAATCACTTATATCTTGACATAATTTTCTCATCATAATCAGGTCACAGATTTAGACCAGCATATGACTTTGATTACGTGGCATTGGATCTACTTGGTGTGTACCCGGAAGATTCTGGTGTTTACACCTGCCAAGCCCGTAACCAGCTGGGGGAGGCTGTCACCTCTTGCTCTGTGAAAGTTATTGGTAAGTTAAATACTTTTTATATTACTGGAAATATTTTAAATCGGGATATATGAATGTTCTCTAGTATCAAAACTACCCTAAATTAAATTAATATACTCTGTATTTTCCAGCCAAAAGAGATCTCATTCTGGAGACTCAACATCCTGCAGGTCTTGAGAAGATTCAATACTTGGAAGACAGTTCACGATACCGTAAAACAGAGTTCATGGATGAAGTTGTCAATATAAAACCAAAGTTTGTGACTAAGCCTAAGAATCTGGAAAATCTAAGAGAAGGGCAGCATGCTCACTTTGAATGCAAACTGGAACCAGTTACTGATTCAAATCTGATGGTGGAATGGTATAAAAATGGCAGACCAATAACTGTAGGTGAGTGATAGATGGCATAGAGGATATAGATTGCTTTGAGATGAATGTCAGTTTAGTTAATATCTAAAGATGAAAGAATAATTATGTGGTTAATGGCCTTTCTTTCTTGTAGGTCATCGATTTAGGCCTATACATGACTTTGGGTATGTTGCTTTGGACATAATTGATTTAATTGCTGAAGATTCTGGTACTTACACCTGCCGTGCTGTCAATTTAGTTGGTTATGATGAAGTTCATTGCACATTATCCTGCAAGAGTAAGTAATTTCAAAGTGAAAGTAGTTTTCATACTCATATTCACAGCTTTCCTTAAGTTATATTTTATTGTTTCACATTTAGACTGATACTTAAAATTACTCTCTTACATTAAGTGAAAGTTTTTTCCCATAATTCTCACTTTGCTTTTTCTTTTAAGTGCTGTAAATTTAGTTTATGAAAATTTAGTGTATTAAATTTCCTTCATGCTTCTTATTATTCTTGCTATTAAATAATCAGGTACTGCTCAGATCCTCACTGGTACTCAGCACGAGACAGGCTTGGAACAGATTCATCATCTAGAAGACAGATCAAAGTACCAGAGATCTGAAATGATTGAAGAAACAACATCCCAGGCTCCTATTTTTACCACCTCTCTGAAACAAATTGAGATTAAGGAAGGGCAGAGAGCTCACTTTGAATGCAGGTTGATCCCTGTCTCTGACCCTACAATGAAAGTTGAATGGTTCCATAATAACGTTCCTGTTAAGTCAGGTGAATATCTCATATCCATTTTATGAAATTTAATATTGCCATACTTTACACCTCTATAAATGGCAGAGTCACCTCTAGGACATACAATTATAATTTACAAAATTCAGTTTTTATTGTTTAATTTTCATGCAACTAATTTATGCATCCTCTCAATTAGGATCAAGGTTTACTGAAACAAATAACTTTGGGTTTGTGGCCCTGGACATCATGTATTGTTATCCAGAAGATTCAGGCACCTACACATGCAGAGCTAAAAATGTAATTGGAGAAGCTGTGACATCTGCAAATCTTGTTGTTCAATGTAAGCTCTGAAGTTTTTTGATTTAAATCTAGAATCTAAATGAGTTACTTTTGCATTTATTGCAGCTAATTGCATCTGCATTATTATTTACAGCAAAGAAATCCATTTACTTGGATACCCATAATGAGGCTGCCCTCTCTCACATCACTCACCTTGAGGATTCTTCAAGATACCAGAGGCATGCACAAGAAGAAACAGTGATTACTCAAGCTCCTGTCTTCACTCAACCAATGCGCGATTTGAGAGTTGCAGAAAACCAAGCAGCTCATTTTGAGGCTCGACTCATCCCTGTTGGAGACCCAAAATTGAGAGTGGAATGGCTTCGTAATGGTGTCCCAATTGAAGCATGTAAGCTTTTGATCTGAGAGATACAAATACAATCATGTTGATTTGTCATATAATATATGCAATACTTTTTATTTTAGCCAATCGAGTTACAACAATGCATGACTTTGGCTATGTGGCTTTGAATATGAAGTATGTCTACCCTGAAGATTCTGGCACATATACATGCAGAGCAATCAATGAACTCGGTCAAGCAGTGACATCTGCCACCCTTGTAGTCCAGTGTAAGTAAAGATCACATTTTTATTTTATTCATCTTCTAATAAAAGAGCTATTTAGCATCAGTGTCTAAAACTAAATTATAGTTACCAAATTTTACTTTATTATCATGAGTTATAGTTTTTGTCCATTAAATAATATGGAAAATTTGACCACATTTCTTTATCTTCAACAGCTAAAGCATCTCTCCTTCTTGAAAGTCAACATGAAGGAGCATTGCAGAAGTTACGGCAGCTAGAAGATTCTACCAAATATCATCGCCGCGAGGAAGAAGAAGTGGTTGTGACTCAAGCACCACGCTTTGTGACTCCTTTGCATGGATCTTTGGAGCTGACTGAAACACAGAGCGCTCACTTTGAATGTCTCATTGAGCCTTACCCAGATGCAAATCTCAAGGTGGAATGGTTTCACAATTCCAAACCACTCCAAACAGGTTGGTAAAAAGAAATAAAAGTAATATAGGTTCCCTAAAATAAACTAATAATTATCAACTAATTAACTGAATTTAAAATGATAATTTCATTATAATCATTCTAATAAATTTGCTCCTGATATTTCATATCTGTTGACTGGAAAAAAATTAACTTGAGTAACTAAAGGAATATTTTAAGATATCAAATTTTATGAAAGAGAATTCATATAAAATTTATGGTATTGGTATTGTATTATATATGTAAATTTTGTTACTCCATATATGTACCTTGTTAAAATATTTGTGTTACATCAAATTGATAATGGTATTGTATTTTATAATTATTATTACCTGCCTACCCATCTTTTTTATCAGGTCATAGATTCAGAACAACTTATGACTTTGGATTTGCTGCTCTGGACATTCTTACTGTTTATGGAGAAGATGCTGGACAGTACACCTGCAGAGCCACAAATAAGATTGGCAGTGCCTCTTCCTCCATTCAGATCAAAGTTAAATGTGAGTCAATTCAATCGGTGTGAATTTAAAACTATCAAATTTAAAATTTCAATGGTATGAAATCATTCCCCTTTATTAATGACTGCCTTGATATCAAAAATTCATAAATGCTAAGAAATGCACTGCTTTTAAAATTTTATGTTTCTGTATTATTTTAACTTTATTTTAAAATTATTTTTAGAAATATCTTTTACTGCAATGCATGTTAGATATTAAATTTGGGGTGATTTTCTTGGTTTTCTGAAAATATTATTTAATTAAAAATTCTTTTGTTCAAATTATTTACTATTCAACAGGTCGTTCATCTATTATATCTGACACCCAACATGAAGGAGCCTTACAAAAGATCCAATATTTGGAAGATGAGTCACGTTACCGTAAGAAGGAAGGAGATGAGGCAGTTATCATGGAGAAGCCCCAGTTTGGAAGGCCCTTGCATAACTTGGAAAATTTGGTTGAAGGACAAGCAGCACATCTGGAGGCAACTCTTACACCAGTGAATGATCCAACAATGCGTGTAGAGTGGTTCTGTAATGGACGTCCTATACCACAAGGTTGGTTTGGATTTAAGAATATATAATTTTATTTGTAAATGTCTTGTTTTTTTACTTAGTAGAGTTATAATAGTGATCAGTCTTTTGCAGATTACCTATCTTATAATGCATACTCTGGTGAATTTGATTAAAAAGATAAAATTTCTTTCAAAACTTTATTTGAAAAATTAAAGTTAAAGTGTTTTGTTCCACCAAAATGTTTTAAATAACTACTAACTTTTTCCATTTGCAGTTAATTTTGTTTATTCTCTCACTTACAAAATTGATTATCTTGGATTTCTGCTTATAGGTCATCGTTTCAAGACAACCTATGACTTTGGCTATGTGGCTCTTGATATTTTATATGCTTATTCTGAAGACTCTGGGACTTACATGTGTCGGGCAAGGAATGCTGTGGGAGAGGCTGTAACCACTTGCTCTGTTAAGGTTGAAGGTAAATTTGAAAGAGCATTAAGAATTTATGGAAAAAGCTTTTTTGAATATTTCAAGCTGGATGGTGGATCTGCTTGTGCATCATATAAAATTGCTTCTCACTGTGGGATATCTACATTCATGTCACATCAAGAGGAGAAAAAAATTTTTGAGTCAAAAATGGTTTATGGAGATCCATACAATTAATTTATTTAAGAAAAACAGAGGTTCTTGTATTATCTATTGGTCACAGATTTTGCTCTAAAATTCCTCAATGTGTTACCTTCATTGTATTTTCTCAACACTTTGATTCTGTATTATTAATAAAAGTAGCAGTCATTACGTAGTTCATAATAACCAGAACTGCTTAACGATTCAGATATTTAGTGGCTTAATGTAGCATAATTGAATTCAGTGAATTATATAACATACTGAAAACCATAATTAATCATAGTGATAGAAAATTAATCATGACATTGATGACAATATACTATAACTTTTTAGTCTATTTACAAACTATTTATTCTTTTAGTTTTATGTATTATAGCTAATAGCATGCTAGTTTTCAAGGAGGCAATGTTAGAAATAATATCCCATAACATGGTAACAGCATCTAATTTTTCTCATACCATAAAATTTATTATAAAAATCAGTTAAATAGATTACTGTACAATAACAAATAAGTTTCCATCTTGTAGATAATGAAAATTTATGACATCATATTAAACCTTATTGTTTCATTAATGGAAAATATGTAAATTATGTTTCAAGAATGAACTCTTAATATATATTTCTAATTTGTCTTGTAGATACTATCTCTTTTGTAATTTACTTCATTATTGGATGAATAAAGTTTACTTAATATAAATCAATATTTTTGAGGTGATTTGAGGTGACCATGTTATAGCTTTAGACACCCTTCTGAATAATTTACTGGGAAAAGTTAACCTGGATTAAACATATTTTACCTCCTTGAAAAGTTAGCCTTGCCTAATTTTACTTGTATTCCATTTATTTAAAAGCCATGCCTTGAATTTAGGATGTATGGTGATGGTTAGAATTTTAATGGATCATGTGTAATTTTTATTGGTTATTAATAATGCTTGGTCAGTTTATAATAAATTTCATCTAAATCTTTGGAAATAACACTAAGTTCATGCACTTTTGGGAAGTAAATGGGTAAAAGTAAACAGTATAAAAAGTAATTCTCTCCTATAATGTTTAAGTATCAATGTTATTGCTTAGGAATATATTGCTGGTCCCTGATTTAGGAAGTGAAAAATTGCTACCAAATCTCATTACTTTCCCCTATAAATTTGAACTCCACAAACTGTTTATTTGAACATAAATAATTGGATGCTTCACAGCTAAATCTGGCTTATACTTGGACACCCTGGATGAAGGACGTTTGAAGAAGATTCG